>JAKZAP010000006.1:22594319-22923787 GCA_023053575.1 Branchinecta lynchi | reverse complement strand
CGGTTTTCTTGTAAGCGCTTGTCGACTTTATCTCCAAAGCGGCCTGGACGCAAACTATTTGAAAACTGAAGGCGCCGTGGTTAAAAAGTGGGAAAACTAAGCAAATCAAAAGAGTCTAAAATAGAAGGTAAACCTGATGATCTATCATGTCGTACAAAAAGAAAAAGAATGCTTTGAAGCTTCTCATGTCCTTATCTGGGAAAGAGTTGTCGTCGGACCTTCAAGGTTTCGGCGAGTTTGCATTGTGTGACCGTCAAAACTCGACTAGGCCGAAAAAGCGCTAAAAAGTCCTAGCTATAAAACGAGACAGTGGAAAAAGATGGGGATTTCAGAAGCTTAAAATCCAATAAGGGAGCTAGGAAAAATATAAAAGACAGAATAAGCTGTATTTGACGGTGCAAAACGAATATGTCAGCTACATTTTAAAAGAGCTATATTCGGCTCTTCACGAGCTGACTTATTGTCCGTTTCGCACTGTCAAATATAATTCGCAGTCAGCTTGGCTGAAGTAATATTTAGAATAAGCTAGGTTCTTTAAGCAAACTAGCAGTTGGATAGCTCAGAGACTTGTTGACCGCTGAGAATCCTCTCCTTCTGGTGATGGCGAGTTCCCGTATGCTGCTGAGTTTGCCAGTTTGGCTGTCGTGGGGTACCCTACTTTACTGTGGGTTCTCTCCAGGTTGATGTGCTGAAGTATTTTATTTTATTTGTAGTTTATGTTTATGTAGTGTTTGTTAATTATTTTGTCATTTATTCGACCCTAGTTGGTCGTATCCTAGTTTCAATAAATAAATAAATATAAATAATAAATGAATAAATATAAATATCCTCTCTTTTTCTTCAGGAAAATGCTCGAATGCTCACTGGCCAGCCTCCAATGACCCCCGGGACCGTCTCCGGCCCAGCTCGCCAGAATCAGGGCATTAAACGTTGATAGGTTTTCGAGGTATTTTTTTCCCCTGTCCTTTGCTTTGCTTAATGTTTCTTATTGGCTAGTTTTTGCCATCATATCTTTAAGCAAACGGCCATTCCGCACGGGATCGACTAAAAAGAGGCACGGCAGGGCATTAGGAGGAAGCACGCGTAATAAGAGGAGATTGGCTAGTAATAGAAGTCGACAAGTAAGTGAGAGTTCTTAACTCCAGAGCCGAAAACGTGGACGTTAGAAATGTGTTCCTGCCCTTCACTCTGAAGCCTGAAATGACCCATTTGGTTTTCGTGCCTCTTTTAGTACTCGCGCCCTCCTACAATATCTTGTACCATGCCGTGTCTCTTTTAGTCGATCCCATTCCGCACACCAAGATTCACCAGAGCCTCGTTTTTGTTGCATGCTGCAGGTCCACTTCTCGGCCGATTCCGGACTGATTCTTTCTACATCCGTTTTTTGCACTGCAGCGCTTCGAGGAAGACGGCAGCGCTTCTCGAGAATCACGGACTTGCTTCCCGACCAAGTCCGTGCTTCCCTGCAAGATGCTGCAGCGCTGCCGCTTCAACCAAGAAGAAAGTGAATCCAAAAACGCATATTGTGCAAAAGCAAAGAAGTGCTGCAGCAGCGATGCGGCAGCGCTATTGCAACAAAAACAAGGCTCAGGATATGTTTTAGCAGTCCATTTGAATTGTTTAAAGCGCGTATTGGAACCTGACATATTGCATAGAAAACCGTAAATCTAGAGAAATTAAAATTATGTAATGAAGAAAAAATTCTCAGATTTTATTTCGATATAAACGTTACGACTTTATTCTAGCGTTCCATACGGTACGGGTGCGCTTCATTTGAGGCTGATTTGAGGTAGGAAAGCCGATCTTCACGCGTGACGAAGTCAAGAATGACTTTGCCGCCTCAAAGGGCCCCAATAAAGTCCAGCCTTATCGCATGGAACGCTAGACTCTTCGCAGCGACAAGTCATAACTACTGTAACAAAACCAAATTGTAGAAATCTGTCTTTGTTATAGTACTTTTAGTTTTATAGATTGAAAGTATTACATATGCAACATGTCAGGTGCGAATACGTACTTTAAGAACGGATCGAAGCTTGAAGATTGGAATGGGATAACAGGAGGTGCAAGTTTCACAAGGTAACCCAAACGCTGTAATTGTGGCCCAAATGGTTTGGACAGGCGATCAGGGAAGGGTGGTCACGGACCAGAGTTCCTGCCAGGATTTTCAGTACCGTCATCAGCCGTACGGAAAAGCTGATGTTTGTTAAACTTTGTCAGGAGAGCCTAGAGAATCCGGCGACGACAACCTGATCGCCTGTCCACTGCACCATTAGCTATTGGGATCAACGAACGACGGTAAAGGAAAGGCATAGTGTAGGGAGATGGATTACTAAAAATCGAAAAGGCATCCTAAACTGGGAAAGCTACACGCTTCACCAGGTGGCAAGCATACTAAAAAGAGGAAAGATGGACAGTTCCCTTCCTATTTCTAGGATCCTGCGAGCGGAAAGAGCAATGCTCATTTGTTGACTCAGGGAAACGCGTGCAAGACGTTCAGAAATTAGAGGTTGTGGTTGCGTATTTGGATTGCAGCTTGTCAAATCCCACAGAGAGAAATTTGAAAGAAAATACAGAGGCGAAAATCCACCTGTGAAACCGAAACAAAAGCGCTCACCACCAGAATAAATATATACAAAAAAAGTTCCAAGAGCAAAACAATTCCCTCAAGAATTCCTTTCGGTTATGGCGAAAATAAGACCTGCACTCTAAATTCTATGACTTCCAATCATAAGTCAAAACAACTATATCGAAATAGCCATTTAGGCTTAAAATACTGCCACTTCTTCTAACTCTTCAATGTATTCAATCTCACCAAAACCTGCAATACCCAAACTCGCAATAATCCATTTTCCCTTTTAATGAACGTATCGAACTTGTAGTGACGGCGAGTGCCCACCGACCACCGACTGATTGGGTTTGGGTATGCCTTTCGCATCCGGCATAGGATAGATTAGATTATATATGGGGTTATTGGAAAAAATACTAGGAACTACAAAACCCTCCAGAAGTTTACACAAGAGGTTTAACAAACATAGCAATCATATCACGGACCCCAAAAGATTAAGTTGGAAATAGCCATTTCTCCGATCCATACATCGTGGGGGGAGTGGAGGGAGGGGAAATCTGGAATCAAGAGGTATTTATAACTTTTCAACGGGTGATCGGATCTTAATGAAACTTGATATTTTGAAAGTCCTCTGTCTCAGACAACCCACTTAAAATCAGAAACCGGATCCGGTGACCTGGGGGAGTCGAAGGGAAGAACCGGAATCACGCGAAACGATTAGCGTGGATGGATCGGGATGAAATTTGGTGGGAAGATCAAGCACAAGTCCTAGATACATCATTGACATAGCGGGATTGGATTCGGGCACTGAGTGGGGGGGGGCGGGGTATTCTGGCGATCCCGTGAGTTCGGTACTTCGTGAAGTACTAGGAAGATAAAACTGGGCTGGCATATCAGGGACTTGAACAAACCGACTTGAGAGTAGTTGTTTGCATGATCCGACCATCGTGAGGGGGGCGGGGGTGTAGGGATGGGGAGTCCAGAATCTAGTGCCATTAGTAACTTTTGAACGGGAGATCATGTTTTAATGAAATTGGCAAAGTGGAAAGAGGTTCCGTCTCAGATGTTCCATGTCAAGTCCAGATCGGATCCGATACTTGTTGGGAGGGGGGGGGCGTGAAGGGGGCACCGGTATTTTCGTGAAACGCTTAGTGTAGAGGGATCGTGTTGAGATTTGGTGGGAAGCATAAGCAGAAGCCCTAAATACGTTCAGATAGAACTAGATCATATTGGTGCTCTTTGAGGGGAGTTGGATGGGGCATATTAGCGACCGACCAAATAAACTTAAGGACCTGACACAATGCCCTAGGAAAACTTCCGTTCCTGGATCCGACCATTTTTGGGGAGTTAAGGGAAGGTGAATCTGGTAATTACTGACTTCCGTAGGTTGCAAACGGGTGGTCCGATTCGAGTGAAACTGTATGGGCTTAAGAACTAATGACCTAGATATGCAAACATATCTCCGAGCGGCAATCAGGATTCGGGGGAATCGGGGGAACGGAAAACAGACGAAAAATCGGACTCAAGTGAAACTAGATATCCTATTTCTAGATCCGATCCTAGGGGTGTTGATGGGGGTACTTTGTAACGTTCTCATTTACTTTCTTACATCACCTACTCGTAACAAGTGCCATATGAGCTCGTAGCTCTTCTTAGTACTACTTCCCCCTGCAACATGCCCTTCCTTTCCCGTTTTAGTGGATCCCTTAGCTAGGGATTGCACGTTAATGACAGTTCGTGAGCTGTCGACCTTGTTCAGGCGAGTGTATGGAGACTTTTTTGTCACTTCTAATGCTGGAGACATGTTTACGAAACGAAGAGCTGTGTTAGAACCTGGCTGTGTGCAATAAGGAACTGCCGTCAACTGCACTGTCAGAAGTTTCATAACAGATAACACTTCGGGTGTTATCTATTTTGCTTCATGACGTTATACATAATAAGCGTTACCACCAGGAAGAACCGAAAAACCGCCAAGAAGTATCTGTTTAGTTTATCTGTTTAGATGCTTTTTTGGCTCTTCCTAACAAAGCTTGTTATGCATAAAATTTCATGCATAACTTTTTCAACACAGCAGATAACATCGGAACTGTTATCTGTTATGCATTATCTGTTGAAACCGCGCATCCTCGTGTTATCTTATGAACTTTCTGATAGTGCGGATACCTCTCTAATGTACTATAGACGGAGTGAAGTGGACACTGTGCAAAGTGAGAGATTGGGACATACTTACGAAAAAAGGTGATGATAGCAAACTGTTATTTTGTGCAATATTTAGAGGTTGTGATGCTTCACTAAGACGAAATGTTGGAATCACTCTACATTCGGTCAGACTTTCAAATAGGTGTGCTTGATCTGCTTCGAAAGCTAGAGCTAGGGAGTATTTTTTGTATAATTTCCAGTTTCTCTCAGTTCTTTAACCGGGATTTCGCATGCCTGGACCGAACATGACACTACTACAGATCGTTTTCTTCTAACTTTATTGTTGTCTATGAAATATTTGGTTGCCCTTTCCTGATAGTATATTGTCGACAATATCAACACTGCCTACCGGTGAACTCTAGATTTAGATTATGTGCATTTTGGATTTGAAATATAACAGATCAGGATCAATGATTCGTAGCGATTACTGCACCTTGAACGTGTGACGTTGGTTGAAACTGTAAATAAACTCGATATTTTAGGTATTGTGCAGTGTTTGGACGCATTACTTTTCGACAGAAGATGAAGTAAGGCCACAGCATTTCCGCAGTTGTAATTGCACCAAATGGTGCGGAAAGTAGATCACGGTTTACTCCATTTTTGTGAAGATGAAATAGACGCCCTAGATGATCCATTTTTGTGCTCAAACCGGATTCGGTATTGGTTGAGGGAGTTGAAAGGGAGTCCTGAAAAAGGTTGTGGCACATCTAAGGATCAAACGAGTAGAGCAATAGGGATGGAAATTTGGAAATAAAAAAGCTCGTATTCCCAGAGTATACGTTTCCGGTTCCCGGCCGGATCCGAACTATCTGGGGAGGCAGGAGGGTGAGGCACCGGATTTTTCCTGAAAGTCATCATATTCGATTGAAACTTTGCTAAGTAGTAAAAGAAGACACCTTGTATGATCTGTTTATTTGTTCGCAACCGGGTTTGGCCACGGTGGTGGGAGATGGAGGGGTGGGGGGAGGTCCCGGAAGTGTTGTGGCACGCCTATGGAACATACAAGTGGAGTCATTGAAAATAAACCTTGGAAAATACGAAGCAAGATTCACTGACTGCATCTTACTCCCTTGTATCACCTATTTCTAACAAGTGCCATTATCATGAGCTCAGTTCAGTTCAATTAAGTTTTTATTTCGAAACTAACCAAAATTCTCAACATATTCTAGAAAGTGGTCGAATTACAAATAAAATACAGAGAAATAACATCTTAAAAAATAACGATAGGGGTATTAGACAACGGGGGGGTAAAATAATAACCTACTATTTTCTGTTACGTAGGGCAACAAAGGAGGGGAAAAAAACTATTCTTGTATCTCACGTGTCGGCAAAACACTGGTTAAAGGGTAGGGACTGGTTTGGAAGCTTGTCTTTGAGGCCTCTCCTTTCTGTTGTAAAGTGTGTGTGGGGGGGGGGGGCAGGATTTCGCGAAGGACTGGGTTCAAAAGAGCCTGGACACCAGACTTTTTTTCACGACGATGAGCCAGGGCTGTCAGATTACATTTTTTTTTAGAAAATAGATATAAGAGAATTTCAGAGATTATCCGTTATTAGGAGAGCTCGGTACTGTATGGTGTTTAGAGCATCCGATTGCTCGCTAGTTACAGCAAAATGCCATACAGGACAGCAGTACTCTAGGACTGGGCGAATGAACGAAAAATAAATGCGCAATAGATGTTCGGAAGGGACACCGTGACGGGAAAGAAGTTTGAGTCCCCGAAGGCCCATATGGGCCTTCTTTAAAAGGGAATCTACGTGCTTTTCCCACTTCATATCATTCGTGATGTGTACACCCATCAGTTTTATTTCTTTAACACGTTGCGTACTGGGGATTGGAGGACAAAATTCGGGTACACTTTTTTGAAAAGAGATTGTTAAGGCCACTGATTTCTCCGTGTTTACAACCATCTGGTCTGCAGATACTTCATCACAAATTTCATCTATGATATGTTGTGCTTTGCTTTTTACATTTCTACGGCAGACTTCTAACAGGGAGGGCTCATCTAGGTATTTCGAACGACCATCCATCAATGTCGCAAGCTCAATGACTTTTTTGTCCGACCCGCAGACAAACCCCCCCCCCTCCCCCCCCCCCCCGAAACAAATTCCTGGACACGGGCATGTGTAGTAGTATGCTATGGTTTATTAGGTCGAACGCTTTACATAGATCAATGGCAGTCAGAGCCTCGTTTTTGTTGCAATAGCGCTGCCGCATCGCTGCTGCAGGCACTTCTTTGCTTTTGCAGAATATACGTTTTTTTATTCACTTTCTTCTTGGTTGAAGCGGCAGCGCTGCAGCACCTTGCAGGGAAGCACGGACTTGGTCGGTGAGCAAGTCCGTGATTCTCGAGAAGCGTTGCCGTCTTCCTCGGAAGCAGTGCAGTGCAAAAACGGATGTAGAGAAGAATCAGTCGGGAATCGGACAAGAAGTGGACCTGCAGCATGCAACTAAAACGAGGCTCAGATTGACCCAATGGTCGGGGTTCTCTAAAAAAAAATTAAATGGTATCCACCAAACTAACCAAGTAGAAGTTATGGGGAGATTATAAAATTGTTTTGCATCTATTAATTTTTTGACTATTTTCTTTTAGCCAAGAAGAAAGGAAACCCTCGTAAACTTTTGCTGAAAATGAAAACATTTATTGGACGAATTCCAGAAAAATCATTGGGAGAACCTTTTTTAGGGATAGGAGTCACGTAGCCATTTTTCGAGATTGAGGGGTACTCCCAGTTTTTGTTATAAAATTAAACATATCACACAGTGGACCAGACAGTTCGTCCGGGAAAGCTTTATTAATTTCCACTGGAATGTCAACAGGCGTAATACTAGTCCGTTTAAGTCTTTTAATTTTCCTGGAAATTTCGGCATTTTTAAATTCAGGAAAGTGATTAAAACCTTCCGGCGACACTGGGATTTCTTCTTTGGGCAAAGGGGGAAGGGATTGAACGATTTTAGCAATTTGTGCATTGACCTAGTAGCTCGTAGTTCTTGTTCACTTTTAAAGCAACCAAGTGGAACTACTAAATTAAGACGTTAATATCCGTTAAGTATTTCAGCTTTCTTGGAATTTTCTTTCCACTTGTTTGGATACTTTAGACGGTCATTAAGGTAGTGCATAAAACTAATTACATTCTTAGGCTTAGGCTTAAACGCTTGCAGAATTTGATTTCGTACGGTGCAAAAATCCCGATTTTCCAAAAAGGCGAAAACCTTTTCGAAAATACCATTACTTTCCACCTGACACTAGCGATTCTCTTGTTACCGCTTGTCGACTATATCCAGCCTTCCTGCTCTCGGACGCGGCGACTGGGCGCAAAAGATTTGAAAACTGAATGTGCCGTGGTTAAAAAGTGGGAAAACTAAGCAAATGAAAAAAAGTAATAAACAGAATATTATCACATCCTTGAGTGGGAAAGAGTTGTCAGCGGGCGTTGTAGATGCCGGCAAACTTTTCGTTGGGTAACGGGGAAAACTCGGCAAAGCCGAAAAGTGCTAAAAATTCGTAGTCACGAAACGATACTATGGAGTTCTTTTAGAGTTATTTTAGAAGTTCATAAATTCCATATGGGAGCTAAGTATACTGTAAAAGGCAGAATAACCAAGAGGGGTCCTTTAAGGAGAATAAGTGTACAACCTACGGGATGAATGAAGACGCTCGCTCTCCAGATAGATTATTGAATTACATCGTGACGCATGAAATGACCTATTTGTTCGATAGCCTATGTATCCTAGCAGGTTTCCAACCGATCGTGGTTTGTTGATCGGCTCTTTTGTTCGCTCTAAGAAACGTGCAGTATCTCAGAAGGGACCAACTACTTATGTTCCAGAATTAGTTGAGGGGAAATTGTGGATTCGAAAGATTGCGTTGGAGGGAGCGTGCCTAAGCACCAGGAACGATCAAGATACGTCACACAATAGAATGCTAACTGAAAAGAAGCATGGTCTATTTTGTGCTCAAGTAGGATGAGGTTTGCATTTTTTTTTTTTTTTTTTTTAGATAATATATGAGAATTGCAGGTCGTCTAGCGTCTATTTTCCGGAAGGAAATGTTGTAACGAAGATGGTAGTTCGGTTGGCTTCCATCATGGCTACATCCTTTCTTTGTTTCGGAACTCCAAACTTGGTATGTGCTTGGTACCAGCTATATTCCTGGTTTTGCTGACCGCTTTTTGGGATCCCTAAACTTAAGTGGAGGGATACAAATGACATCGCAAAAGTTTTCCGGCCGTCCGTCAGTCCGTCCGTCGTCTGTAAGCATGATAGCTCTATCGAAGGGAATGAGATATTGTGATGAAACTTGGTGTGAGGATTCTTTGGGTCAAGAGTAAGGTCGAGTTCGTAGATGGGCTTTGTAGCCGTATATTTAGGGGTGGGGGTTGAAATTAAGGGGCAAGCAAAATATTTTTAAAGAGCTAATGTGACAGTCGATTATGAGGTAAGAAGACATGCCGAACACGAGTGTGAAAACCATTTTTTCGCCGGACAAGTAGTTCGCCCGGAGTCCGGACAAAACCGGAAAGTTTGTTGAAAGTAAAAGTTTTATTTGAAGTTGATTGGATGTTCGATTTAAAAGTAAAAAAACGTGCTGAACACGATGGTCAAGACCATTTTTTTGCCGGACAAGTAGATGGCCTGGAATCCGGCCAAAATCGGAAAGTCTGTGAAAAGAAAAAGTTTTATTTGAAGTTGATTAGATGTTCGATTTAGGGGTAGGAAGACATGCTGAACACCAGGGGCGGATCCAGAGGGGGGGCGAGGGGGGCGATCGCCCCCCCTAGACTGGCTGTAATTTTTGGGATTTTGATGAAACTTGGTATGAGGATTGTTTGGGTCAAGGGTAAGGTCGAGTTCGTAGATGGGCTCTGTAGCCTTATATTTGGGGGTGGGGGAGGGGGTTCAATAACAAACAAAATATTTTGAAACAGCTGATAGTCGATTTAAGGTAAGAAGACATGCTGAGCACGACGGTGACAATCATTTTCTCGCCGGACAAGTAGTTCGTCCGGAATAAGTTTGTAAAAAGTAAAAGTTTCATTTGAAGTTGATTAAATATTTGATTTAGGGGTAAGAAGACATGCTGAGCACGATTTTTCTCGCTGGACGAGTAGTTCGTCCGGAATCCGGCAAAAACCGGAAAGTTGGTTAAAAGTAAAAGTTTCATTTGAAGTTGATTAAATGTTTGGTTTAGGGGTAAGAATAAATGCTGGGCATGATGGTGAAAATCATTTTGTCGCCGGACAAGCAGTTCGTCCGTAATCCGGCCAAAACCGGAAAGTTCGTTAAAAGTAACAGTTTCATTTGAAGTTGATTATATGTTTGATTTATGGGTAAGAAGACATGCTGAACCCGATGGTGAAAACCATTTTCTCGCCGGACAACTAGTTCGCCTGTAATCTGGCCAAAACCGGAAAATATGTTAAAAGTAAAAGCTTTATCTGAAGTTGATTAGATGATATATTTAGGTGTAAGAAGAGACGCTGAGTCTGTATATAATGATCATTTTTTACCCGGACATATAATTAGTCCGGAATCCAGTTGTACCCACATTTTTTTTAAGTCAAAATTTTATTTAAAGTTGATTAGATTTCTTTATAGGGATAAGGAGATACGCCGGCGTTTCTGAATTTTTCTTTTTTTGCTGGACTAGTAGTTCGCTCGGAATTCGGGCGAAACGGCAAATTTGGCAATAGTAAAGCAGGAAGTTTCGGTGAATATCGTCAAAATAGATATGGCTTATAGAGGTATAGATAGGTAGATAGAATATCTGAACTCGGTTTTCTCTGATGATGCCTGGCGAAGACAAGACCGAATTGTCTGCATCAAATCTTAGATTTTTGGGATCTCATCGGCACCTTTGGTCTTGTTTGTTTTGTTTTACTGCACTTACGGAAGTCTGCATTGACGCATGTTCTAACTACTGTAACTAGACTCTAAAATCTTTTTACAAGTGGAGCCAGGAGCTTGAATTTTTCTTGTAAACAGTTGTCAGTTGATCAAGTACAGTTTTTACCATTATTGTAATATATGATATGATATGATATGATATTTATTTGTCTTCAGAGCCCAAAGGCCATAACAAACACACATAAATAACAACATGTAAATACAAAATAAACGGTCACACTACTACACTAAACCCCACTCAAACACTTTTCCCTGTGCCGACTGGCCACTCTGAGGAACCTCGCCAGGTTTCTTATACTAAGAAAATCTCTACTCCGCATAATATTTACCAACCACTTCCTCCCATGAATCCCTCCCTTAAAAAATTCCTCCCTCAGATCCTCAATTTCATCACAACCAGACATAAAATGAATTAGATCCTCATCTCCCTCACCGCACATTGGACAAAAGTAAGGACCAGATTTCTCCCTTACACTTCCCAAATACTTTCTTCTTTCACCAAGTGGCAAGCTATCTGCCCTCATATTTAAGATTAGTTTCATTTCCTCTTTTTTTAGACCCGCTTTAAAATAAATTTCTTCACCCCAAATCTCTTTAGCCTCTGCATACAAACTCAAGGATCCACTATCTCTTATCCTAGCTAACCAAACCTGGATTTCTTGGTCAATTAACCTACTACTAACTTCTTTTGAAACAAATCCTAACTCTCTCCCCGTACCCTCCCCTCTATTCCACATATAACCAAGCCCGCAACTATCTAATATTGAACGAATCTGAAAAGCCCAGGAATCGTGTGTTTCGTCCTTCAACGACTCAAGATACGCATCTTTCAATAGTCTTTCACCCGGCAATATTAATATCTTTTCCCAATACTTAATCATTTTTACAAATCTAATACTCTTCAACGACCTTAAGCCTAGATCCCCCCTAACCACCAATCCATTAATTTTATTACTTAGGCCTAGTGCCCTTTTAAAATAACGTAACTGTAACTGTTCTAACTTTTCCCCCTGACAAAAACCCCATATTTCGGCCGCATAATGGACTGCCGGCAACACTTTCATATTAAAAATATCCTTAAATACCTTTAAATTACAACTCCTTCTTATATCACTTCTAAGTATCATGTTGACACACCTTTTACCTCTAGCTACACTAAATTCTACATGCTTCCCCATTTTCCCCTTTGCGCTAATCTTGCATCCAAGATACACCCATTCCTCCTTCACCTTCAAGTTTCTCCCACCATAATTAAATACCACACTGTCTTTAATTTTTCCTCCTTTCCTGAATACAACCACCACCGTTTTATCCGTATTCAATTCTAATTTTTTAACACTTAAATAATCTTCTAATAAATCAATCAACTTTTGAAGTTTCTCCGGGCTTTCGGCGACCAGGACCATATCGTCAGCAAACAGAAGGACACATAATTTTACAAGGTTTAGGGTTACCATTGGAGCTCCTCGTCCCTCCAAATACTCTTCAATATCATTCAAAAACAGGGCGAAAAGCTTCGGCGATAGGGTGCAACCCTGTTTAACTCCAATATACGATCTTGCGCTCCTTGAAAATTTTCCCATCACTCTTTTATGAAAACCACATTTTCGTTAAATAAGAGACCGACAGGGACACTTAAAACGCGAAAAAATCAGCCTTGTGGCCGACAAAAAGGACACTACCCCCACTCTTTTCGGTAAGAATCGCCCCCCCTAGAACGGAAGGCTGGATCCGCCCCTGCTGAACACGACGGTGAAAACCATTTTCTCACCGGGCAAGTAACTCGCCCGGAATCCGGCCAAAACCGGAAAATTGTTAAAAGCTAAAGTTTTATTTGTAGTTGATCAGATATCCGATTTAGGAGTAAGAAGAGATGCTGAATCCGTGTATGACAATCATTTTGTACCCGGTCGTATAGTTCGCCCGGAATCTGGCTGGAACCGGAAAATTTGTTACAAGTTAAATTTTAATTTGAAGTTGATTAGATGTTTGACATAAGGGAAAGAGATACACTGAGTTCGTTTCTTAGCTTTCTTTTTTTGCCGGACAGGTAGTTCCGGAATTCGGCCGAAACCAGGAAAGGCAAAAATAAGGCAGGAAGTTTTCGTCAAAACAGGTATGACTTATAGACAGACACATGGTGAATCCATATCTGAACTTGGTTTTCTCAGGTCATTAGCTTTTTGGCCTTAATCTGTTTCTGAATTTTAATAGTAGAAATGTGTCTGGCGAAGTCTCCATCTGGCGAAGACAAGACCCAATTGTCTGGGTCAAATATTGAATTTTTGGGATCACCTTGAAAACTTTGGTCTTGTTCGGTCCGAGGATTGGACGGTAGACCAGTTCTGCAAATTGCCTTGCGGAAGCCACCTGTGTTTTCGTTATCCGGTGGCGGCTGCTTTGTCGGGCTTGGTCTTCCGACCAAACTTGAACGTGACCGGAAAGTTCAGCTTAGTTATACTAAGTCGACGCCTGGATTTAGCAACTTAGTTCTTGAAGTCTTGCCACCAGTCTTACCCAAATAAACGAGACTAAAGGCGTATTCTCGCCGTTCCCTGAGGACTCCTCCTGGAATCGAAGGGAACGGCGAGAATAGAGGAGTCAGTTCACGTGGACTCCGCCTAGGAAAACAACGAGAACACGGGGAATGCTTCTAAAATGGATTTTGTTCGAAACAAAAATATGCAGTTGACGACATTATTCACTTTATTTTTGGTTCTGTTTATTCTGATTCTGTTTAATTAATTTTACATTGCACCAACACAATCAAACATTGATTCCCCTCCGAATCTGAAAGGGAGTCCTTTTTGATGATGGTGATGATAATCGGAGTATTCCCTGTCCTTCGGGACTCGCGAGAATACGGGGAGTGAGTCCCCGGGACAAACAAAAACGCGGGGACTCCTCAAGTCGAGTCCTCGGGGAACGGCGAGAATGCGCCTTGATGCATCATTACTTCGGCTTGTCATTATCTGTCCGAAACTGAGGAAAAGCAGAATTGGCTTCATTGTGGAACATAGTGATATCTTCTCTGTCGTTAGGTCATGAAAGGACTAGTGGCCCTAGGCCATCAACTGTTAGGGGGAAAAGTAAACAGACTATCGCAGTGACGAGCGTGCAAACGTCCTTATTGCGTCGAGGTTGCCCCTTAAATTGTAAATGATACGGAACTATCCGGGGCGTCAAGGCCGTGGAAGAACGGTTTATAATAGTGGCGAGGAAAGCCTCGATGTCCTTTCTAGAGATAGTACAAGAAGGAAAGTGCAGGGAATATACAGTTACTGACAGACGCAGTGCGGGTTTATATTAGGCAGGATATAGAAGTGTTTTCTGGAACAATACAGGAAATCTACTGCACGTTTTTAGAGTGTGCATGTGAAGTATTGAAACTGCCACCTTCATGAAAACTGAATCTTCTCGGGTAGTTTGTTACGAATTTTAAGCAGAACGTTAGGGATCTTGTCAGTGACCAGAAAATAATCGGTTACAGCCTCGGTTCGGATATAACGTCCAGGAGCATCGTAAGTTAGAACACTGTCAGAAGTTTCATAACAGATAACACGAGGATGCGCGGTTTCAACAGATAATGCGTAGCAGATAACACTTAGGATGTTATCTGTTATGTTTGAAAAGGTTATGCATACAATGTTATGCATAACAAGCTTTGGTAGGAAGAGCAAAAAAAAGCATCTACTGACTTTATTCCTTATCGTCTTGATGTCCGAAAACTCTGCAGATACTTTTTGACGGTTTTTCGGCTCTTCCTGATGGTAACGCTTATTATGCATAACATTTTGAAACAGAACAGATAACATCCGAAGTGTTATCTCTTACGCAATATCTGTTGAAACCGCGCATCCTCGTGTTATCTGTTACGAAACTTCTGACAGTGAAGGCCGATAATATTGTAGGGACACTAAAGCATTCAGCCGTGCGGTCTGCAAAGTCCCGGTCATTTTCGATAGCCTTGATCCGAGCAGGCATTTACTCACTGTAGCCCTTTTTATATGTATGCATCGCAGCTAGGGATAATGTGTGGTCATTTCGCGGAACTTACAGTGTAGGAGTTTGGGTTTCAGCATTGCCGCTAAGAGGAGTTTCGATTTAGAGTAGCATAGTCATGCGTTGTTATGAGCGGATTCTTTGTTAGAGTAATTAAGTAGATATTTTCTGAGACATTTAACCTGGACTTTTGATTAGAGACCTTACAGTAAGGACAGGGTTTTTAGGAGATGACTGTTCGACGGACTCCTGAAACATGGACTTTGTACCATTAGAATGATCGTGTACTACTGAAAAGGCAATTCACGTATAACAAACCACTTTCACTTGAAATTTAAACATAACATTTAAACATTGACATGAAAACCATTAACTGAAAAAATTAGGTTTGTGATCTAATTGTTTACGTTCTCTCGAAACCGGACCCGGACCCCGCATCCTGGACAGCTATGTTCCATTTTTGGCTAGCTTCATTAAGACATGGGGCGAGGGGCCTGCTACGCTCTTCGGATATTTAGACTCACGTAAAATAAATATATCTTAAAATAACCCCAAACCGTTTTCGGCACAGGTTACTGGTTCCGGTTTTCGAATCGCCAGTCGTTTAATACTAAGCAAATAAGGATTAAAAAGAGGGGTAACTTAACCAATAAAACAAGTTGAAGACAATGAACGAGAAAGGGAAAATAAATCTTGACCAGTAGTCAATGCAGAGTGTAACAGGTCTATCATTGCACGTAACATACTGCGGGCCTCCGACCGACCTACCTGGACTGGGGGTGAGACCCCGTGAAAGAGACCTGGACTGTGACCGTGACCTTGCTCTCCCATTCGGAAGACTGCGTCGAGGTAAACTCTCCCCTCTTGATGAACGACTTTGTTGAAATAGTACCTGAAATAACGGGGCGTATGCGAGAGTCACGAAGGCTACCTGCTCTACTGCGTTGCATCAAGTGTTGAAACCAGTGATACAAATGCAGACGCATTCACTATGAATGTGTCCGAAAGCTCCGAAACGAACGAAAATGCTGAATTAATTCAACATTTAATGCAGCATTAATTCAGCACAAAATTCATCGTCAAAGTCAGCAAGAATGCTAAATTGTCATGAAGAAACTGATGAGTACGGCGATTCTCTCAGTATTTTCGGCGGCAAACCTGGCGATCATGGCCAACGAAGAAAGGAAAGATAAGAAGGTTGGATATCAGTAGCTCATCCATTTTGTCAGCTTTATACAGCTAATTCTTTTTTCTTCTTCTTCTTCCTGACTTAAATTTTGGTATTCTAGAAGTGTCAGAGAAGAAAAAAAGGTAACAGCTTTCGGACAAAAAGAAAAGAAAATGCAGCACTAATGCAGCATTTACAGCACCAAAGAGCTTTCGGACACGTTCTATATCTTTCAGTCTGGCCTCTTTTTTCATCGCCTGTCAGTCCGCGACTTTAACTCGCAGAGGAGTATTTATTTCGCCGCTTACACTGTTTGTATCTCAAGTGCACACATCTTGACTTACAGCTAAGAATTTCACGTTTTGTTTCTTCTTTATCTACAAGGCTTTGGGATCGACTAAAAACAGGAAGGGAAGGGAACACGAGAAAAGCTGGAAGGCGTACTAAAACCAGGAAGGGCATACTAAAACGAGGAAGGTGTCACCAGAATTCAAGGCTGCGAAAAACTAGAAAGCTGCACCGTTCCCTTCCTCTGTTTAGTTTTCTTTGAGGGGTCTGGAACTTTTCAAATTCACAGTTCCTCATCCCTTCCTCGTTTTCAGTTTCTGCAGCCTTAATGACAGCCTTCCTCGTTTTAGTATGTCCTTTCTCGTTTTAGTATGCCCTTACTGGTTTTAGTGTGACTTCCTGCTTGTCTTCCTTACCTTCCCTTCCTGCTTTTAGTCGATCCCAAGGCTTTGTCATTCGGACCTGAGTGATTTAATAGGCTGCGAAATGGGATCGCTTAAAACGGGAAAGGAAAAACGTGGTGCAGGGGGAAATACAATTAAAGACGGAAAAGATATCTTATTGCACAAATACTTTTCGCCAATAATACATTGCATGATAATTTTGCATCAAGTTGTTTGCTTACAAATGCAGGATCCTTGCTCCAGCACACTCCACCCAAGTTCCCGGTTCTTTTCTTGTGTAGTCTCCGGCGGGAGGACGCGTTACTTCTTCTATTCTTTGGGGCTTTTGAAAAGAAGAACGTGTCCGAAAGCTCGGAATCGAACGAAAATGCTGAATTAATTCAGCATTTTATGCAGCATTTCGCTTCCGGACTTAAATTTTCGCTCAATTAATGCAGCATTAAATAAGCATAAAATTCATCGAAAAATTCAGTAAGAATGCTAAATTTTATGCTGAATTTTCATGAAGAAACTGGGGAGTACGGCGATTCTCTCAGTGTTTTCGGCAGCAAACATAACAAATTCAAAAAGACAACTGACAATTCGGCAAACATTCCAAATTCTAAGACAACTGGCGACCATGGCCAACGAAGAAAGGAAAGATAATAAGATAAGACGGTTGAATATGAGTAGCTGATCCATTTTGTCAGCTTTATACAGGCTAATTCTTTTTTCTTCTTCTTCTTCCTGATATAAATTTTGGTATTCTAGAAGTGTTAGAGAAGAAAAAAAGGTAACAGCTTTCGGACAAAAAAAAAGAAGAAAATACAGCATGATGCAGTATTTACTGCACCAAAAAGCTCTCGGACACGTTCGAAGAAAGCTCCAGGAAAACACCTCCCGCCGAAGCTAAAAAGAAGGAAAGAACCGAGAACTTGGTTTAGAGCAGAGATCCTGCAAAAGCGTACTTACAATGTGCAGTTGAAGATGCAAAGGTGCACACTTTTTCATATTTTTCCCATTTTAGTTATGCCTTTCCCTTTTTGTACCCTTTCCAGTTTTAGTATAGAATTCTCCCCTCCAACATACCTATCCTTTCCCGCTTTAGCCGATCCCGTGCGAGATCCGGGTCCGAGACTTCGAAGTTCAGTCGAAATTATTTCTTTTGTCATGACTAAGAAGTACCTTGAATAGTTTCAGTCTTTATGTGAACGAATCTTTACGTAGATAATTCCTTCCCTGAAAATGTGTAGGCAGCGAGTAATTAACAATTGCAGTCTTCAATGTTAATTTCAATGCCTTCGTCTTTGTTCTGGACGATGATCTTGCTTGGTCATGACGATGCCGTAGCAAAGGGCTGGTTTCTTAGTTCCACAAGATCCGACTGTCTGTATCGTGGACTTTGGGATACCAACGAGACCTTTGGTCTTGTTCTAGAGGCAGGTTACAAGGTGTGTTAATACGGTTTGACATAGACGCATTTACTAAGTTTTCTGAAAAGGAGGAAATGACATGGAACATGAAGCAACACATGTTTTGTGTAAGAAGTCTACAAGAGGAGTATGGGTAAGATCGGAAATGCGGCTACACTGATTTCTGCAGTGGTGAGCTCGGCCTCGTTCGAAACCTCACATAAAAAAAAACTCCCTTATACTCTAACGCGTGCTTTAATGACGGAAGCTCCTATCCCTCCCTGCGGAAAAGAACTGTTTTGGTGCGACAAAAACCAAATTTGGTGCGACAAACATCAGGTTGTCTATAATGTAGATGGATGTAAGCTACCACTCGCCCTTCCTTCCGGATTAAAATTCCAGTTAAAATTCTGTATTTGGACATGATTAACAATTTTCTTGGACGACTTCAGTCTTTATGTGACCGTATCTTTACTTAGAGAGAATGCCATCCTTGGAAATCATGTATTCCTAGCCGTCCACGACGTAACTGTTTTAGCGTAAAAGTTGGTGCGACAGAGAACAGCCACGGAATACTACTTGACTTATGATCTAGGTGGGCGTAAACTATGACTCACCTTCTCTTCCGGACTTAGAGCAAGTGCCGAGCAGCTCAGAGCTATGTCCGGGTCCGAGTATCCCTTCATCGGTTTTGTTGCGACAGGCCCCATGAAAACATTTACGATGGCGAACTCCATCAGAGACATGAAGACAAAAACCGTACAGGATGACATCCAAACGTCAATTGCTTTCACGTAGCTGACGGGTGGCAAGGCCCTTTGAGACTGCGTACTCTGAGTCGCTGAAATGGATTTCTTAGGGTGAGCAGTGGCGTCATCTCGTATTCGACGGCCGATTAGTAAGGCATTTGATTATGATTGTGGACGGTTTAAATCTTCACTATAGGACGCTATACGGAACCAGTAGCCTGTTTTTTTAGGACTAAGTACAGAACACCTATTGCGCACAAGGGTTGTCCTGCGACCGCTGCATCTTGTCCGAAATAAAGCTGCAAAAGGTGTATTCAAACAATGGATAAAACGGGCATGTCAGCTACGATGCTTCGACAGTGAGATTTCGGACCTTCTTGGCAAGGGTCCTCATCAGGCTGTCGAACGTCAGGGAAAACGTGGGGGAATGGAAGAAACGATCCTGCCGTATCTGTTTACCCATCGTTTGAATACACGTTTCCCAGTCAGTGGGCTCAAGGAGTATTTAGCTGCAAAACGACTAGTAAGCACGGGAAGCTCTCGTGGACAACGGATGGCAGCTGGGCAACTTTGGGTGCGCTTATTTTGGGAGTTAGCAACCCCTCGTCCATTGGTAAAGCAGCAAAACTGGGACCAATATTTCTAATGTGAGGAACAGCTTACCAAGAAATACCCAATCTTGTTGAAGGCAAATTGTCCGAAGCTAGTACGATATTAGGAGACTAGGATAAGATACATCATGTCTTGGAGTGGCTGACCTAGACTTAAATTTCAAGTCCCAGACAGAGACCCGAACAACCCTAGGGAAATGAATGTATATGGTAGTGGAAAGAGGAACTGGCCCTAGTAATCATCCACTCACGATTGTTCCGCATGCCGCAGGTGCTGAAGAACTTTCGACAAAACTTGGGGCGTGGTCCTGTAGAATCAAGTACAGAAGGTTCGGTGACGTCTCAGAGGTAGAAAATGCGCGATCGTAATGTGACCACGCCCTGGTTCAACCTGCTGCGATATGCGCACAAATGTTAAAATTGTAATGCTGATACAACAGTAAGAGCGTGTTCCATCATACTAACCGTAGTTACTACGTGTGACGTCACGAATTCTGGCTTTTTGCCATCAAGGCTGGAACGATTTTTCTATTTTCCAGCAGAATACCGTGCCGCGGGCGAATCGGACCAATCACATTACAGAGATCCGTAGTTACTACGCTCCCGAGCGTGGTAAGCAAATAGTTACTATTTCGAGAAGGTTGGAACGGTCAACGTAGTAACTTTTGGTGAGACTGGAGCCTAAATAGTAACTAATAGTTACTATTTGTAGAAGGGTGGAACACGCTCTAAGTTGAGCTTATATGTCAGGATTATTCTGCTGGAGACAAATGAACCCTCGGTAGATGACCTCTGAACTCCTTTGAAGATCCTGGGGACAATCAAATTATGGGAATTTAAGTCACACTTTATATGTCATCTAGTTCAGATGGTGAATGAAAGTTTCTTCAGAAAATATTTTTCAGAAAAAGTTGCAACTCTTAAAGCAACTTTCAATCTCGAAAATCATCAAAATCTGTGTTTTTTTTTCTTTCTTTTCCCCAAGAAATTGCATGCCGGACGAGTTTAAATTTGTCAACACATCGGACACTGCATCAAAACTTAATGTTCGTGTTTACTGTCCCACGTTTTGCGTCGCATGTCGCAAAACGCGTGCGCAATCGCAGCAGCGATAACCAAGCTGTGAAAACAGAGAGCGTGGTCAACCCTTCTTACAAATAGTAACTATTAGTTACTATTTCCGTTCCGACCTCACCAAAAGCTACTACGCTGACCGTTCCAACCTTCTCGAAACAGTAATTAATAGTAACCATTTGCTTACCACGCTCGCGAGCGTAGTAAGCGTAGTAACTATGGATCTCTGTAACGTCATTTGTCGGATTCACCCGTGGCATGATATTCTGCTGGAAAATAGAAAAATCGTTCCAGCCTTGACGGCAAAAACCCAGAATTCGTGACGTTATGCGTAGTAACTACAGTAAGTAGGATGGAACACGCTCAGAGACAGCTGGATAGTAACGAAAAGCTTCGGATGAGTTACAGTCCAGGCCCGGCAGCGAAACAGGGCTAACACGCAAAACTCTAGTTTGATATACTGGATGTCTAAGCTATACAGACACCTCAGTTTTTGGAAACTTGCTTACCAAGAGTCAGTAGTGACGTCACTCCAAGTGTGATCCTAGCAGGAATCGCCTCTGGCTTGATCCAGAAGGAAATCCATGACATTACAACAATTAACGCCGACGGAATGTAAGTGTGGAATAGGTGATAGCCGAGGCGCCTTCTGAGATTGAAGACAACTGCTAAGCATGTGAAGTTACCTGAATAGATAAAACACACATTTGTTTAAGTTCGCCTGGTTTTGCTTTCCTGCAAAAGCGTGCAATGAGGCGGCCAATGGTATCCCGATGAAAAATTTGTAGCCTGCGTAGTAGTATCTTGGTAGTATGGTAGTAGTACGAAAACGTTGCATGTAATACTATGTAATAGCAAAGAATACTATCATTTAATGTGCCTCAGACTGGTCCAATCTTATGTAGTAGTATCCAGTAGCATCCTGTCTTATCATACTAGCATCCAGTCTTGCTAATAGTAGCATATGCAGTAACACGGTAGCCTTGAAGTAGAAGCACGTAGTAGCATCGTTAGTACTGCATGCAACTTTTGCGTACTACTTCATAGTACTATTTTGAGATAAATTTTTCATCGGGATTATGGCCTTAAAGAACCTGTCTTACCTATAATAGTAATGCAACCTACTTCCATAATCACTCAATATCTAAGCCCGGAGGCCCCAATTTCGTACGGTGCATTCTAACCACTCTAACAAAACCACGCTGATTTTATCACTTCCCATGTTTTGATACCTTTAATTCAATGTGTATCACGCTGTCGACGATTGTCTGCGAGAAGTTATTCCATCAGAAAAACCGGGTATGCAAATTGTTTCCCTGTTTTCGCTACAAGTCAATGGGTCTCGGAAAAGGCTTAAAACAGCCAAAACAGTGGGTGATTTGTTGAAAACACAGCATAGTTTGAAAGTATTCAAATATTTCAAATACTATTAGTTGAGGAGTAAATAGTGCAAGGCAGAAAAAAAAAGACAGAGATCAGAGGGAAAAGCTCATAAAATTGATTATTTTTGTATGTTTCGGGGGGGGGGAGTGAACCCCCAACCCCCCTCCCCCCTGGATACGGCCTTGGTGCAAGGGGTCCTTTCGGGAAAATGCTCCCAGCCACGTGATGGGTTTTGAAAATTCCAAGCATGGACTATCAGTTAATAAATTTTCTCTCCTTCTTCCCCTGAGACGCGAGGGAACTGGTCCGGTATGAGAAGTTTTCTTTTGACCTTTAATTAAAAGTACATCCTTGTATCAAATTTATCAGAGCAAAAGAATGACTCTTTGGACGTTTCCTTTACAGAGAACGTACCAACTAAAATTGGTTTAAGAGTAATGTTTTAAGGAAAGATGCTAGTAATTTTACCATCATTTTACAACATTTAGACCAGGTGTTTTCAAAATGAAAATGTACAGTTTCTAGCTTGCCGAGAATGCGTTGAGTCGGTTGACAAGAGAGTCTGCGAAAGGATGGCTGTGTGGAACGGATTTGAGGCTAAAGACGTCGAAAATGTATTCGAAAATCCGCGAAATCTATTCGAGAATCCCTTAAATGTTTTCGAGGAATCGGTGTTTGTATCCGTGAATCGATGAAAAGTTTTCGAAATTCTTATTAGGTCTTAGAGAAATAACTAAAAGTAATCGAGAAAAGATAAGTGTTTGAGAATTTAAAAAATTTATTGACATTTAAATAAAAATAAGACCTCAAAAATGACAGAAATGTATTCGAGAGTGACGAAAATGTATTCGAGAATAAAAAAGAAATGAAAATTCTCAAATAGCCTACATTTATGTCATTCTCGAATACCAAATTTCAGTTTAAATGCAAAATACTTCTAAAACATTTTCAAATACTTTTTGTAGTTTCTTGAAGACTTAAAAATAGTCTCAAAGACTTTTTATCGATTCTCGAACGCAAACACCGATTCCTTGAAGACACTTGAGGGATTCTCGAATGCATTTTCACCTTATTTAGGCTCAAATCCATTCAATATGACTGATAGGACGAGGATTACATGTTTGGGAATGTCCCATAGGGAGCACTTCCTCTAGGCTTATGATTACATACAGAAGACTATACTTTATGAGCGGACGGAGAGACATGTTTTATGGGGAATCAGGCTTCAGACTTTGAGGTTTGTAGTCAAAGATTATGTATCGTGCAACCACCCATGAAAACCTTAACTTCGCCAAAAACGGATAGCGTAGGCCGCATTTCCGTTGTATATGTACCAGTCTACGTGATCCTACTTGACCAGAAATAGGCCTTCGACAAAGTTGCACATACGAGGCTGATGTTGAAGCTGAAAACAGTTGCAATAAAAGGGCGAAACCAAAACTCGACCCAAATATCATCGTCTTAAGCATTGTCCTAATAGGTGTAATAAGGTGAATAGCGCTATACGCGATGTTTACGTCTTAATACACTTGCCTGTTCAAATACAACCCAAGAGGTTCTTATCAATGCGGCTTCCGGTGTTGCCAAGGTAATACAATTTTTCGATCTCTAAAAATATCCGAAAAGGTTCTTGGTACTACTTGAAGTACACGAGTACAATATAACGCAAACTATACTGTAAAAAAGCTATCAAAATAACGGATGGACGGCATTGATCCTCGAACTGACGAAAAGCCGTCGTCAATAGAACAAAACGTGTTTTTGTTAAGAAAAGTTGTTTCTTTAGCTTCCAACAAAGTAGAACTGTTGTGCTTTCTTTGGCAACCCTGACGACGCTGCGCCTCTCCTCGGCCCGCTGGCGGAACCAACCAAGCGATCTGATTGGCCCTGCATAAGCCAGAATAGAACGCTAGTCTATTCTCCTTATTCACCTTATTACAGCGCGCTCCGAGGAAAAGAGGAATCTGTACTAAGTCTTATACGCGGTAATACACCTTATTACACCTATTAGGACAATGCTTTATCGACGCTGCTGTCAGTATAGACTCATTCCAAGCATTCCAAATAGGCCTAAGCACAAACATGGGGGGAGGATGTTTGATGAGGGTTTAACATCGCAGTATCAAACATTTTATTTTTTCAAACTAAAAATCATTTCTTTTGGAATTCGATGTGCTGTTTTTAGTGATTCATGATAACGCTGGGAATTTCCGCAACTCTGCGCGTATCTTGAAAACAGTAGATAAGATAAGATTTAATTGCACAACAAAAAATCCAAAATGCCATGGCAACAAAATAAACAAGAACAAAAATGAACAAAAGAAAAACAACGATCTACTAACCTACACTAAGCAGGGGCGTCATGTATGGGGGCGAGGGCCCCCAATGTTGTCAGCCAGTCGTTAAAAAATAGACCAATCGGCACGAAGCGCCACGATTTTTCGTACAAGCTTTGTTTTTGGTAAATAGCTGCCCCCCCCCCAAAAAAAAAAAACATTTTGGCTGGGAGCGACTCTGACTCCAAGCATAATTTGGGGTTGAAAAGCGACGCGACCCTGAGGAAACTTGCCAGCCTCCACCAATTGTACTACACATTCATTTTTTTTATCAAACACCCTCACGCATTCGAAATGCTTCATTCCTCAGCTCTCTGAATTCTTGACATTCACACATGAGATGAACAGCACTTTCATTTTCATCTCCACGGACAGCAGAAATACTGAGCAGAACGTTCGGAGGAACTTCCAACATATTTTCCTCTTCTCCTAAGCGGTGAAAAAAATCTGCCCTAAGACACCACACCAACTTTCCACATTAAAAAATATTTCCTCCCCCCATACCTCGTTAGCGTTTGTGTAATATCTTGGATCAACTAAAAACGGGAAGGAAACGGAACGACACGGTGCAGGAGGAACGCGTACTAAAAACATTGCACCAGGAGGAACACTACTAAAAGGGGGAACGCTGCACCGTCCTTCCTTTTCTTAGTAGTTCTAAAAAGGGGAAGGGAACTTCGCCGCGTTTGATGCAGCGTTTCTGATGCAATGTTCCAGATTTTAGTACGTTGTTCCCGTTTTTAATACGCGTTCCTCCTGCTCTGTGTCGTCCCGTTCCCTTGCCGTTTTTAGTCTATCCCGTAATATCTCACTGAATGTGACAGATCCTTTGCAACCTGCCAACTCTTGATTCCTGGTCTAAAAGTCTAGCCTCCACCTCTTTTTTATTTGCCACAATTGCAGTCCAGAACCTACACCATCATTCAACCACATAGACAGTCCGCAGCCATCTAGAATAATACGTGGGATAATACGTTGGAAGACCACGAACCTATTCTATTATATAACATACTCTCTTTATCAGCCCTGTTGAGGATCCTTACTCTCGGCAGCATCAAATTCTTTTCCCAGAATCCTATCATAGCTACCCATCTATTCAAACAATGTTTTCAACGGATACGTCAGCTACGATTCTTCATCAGCGATATTTCGGCCCTTCTTAAGGGTCCTCGTCAGGCTGTCAATCCTCTGGTTCAACTTCGGGGAAGGAAACAAACCTATAATCAAACCTGTAATGTTTCCTTCCCCGAAGTTGAACCAGAGGATTGAGAGCCTGACGAGGACCCTTGCCAAGAAGGGCCGAAATATCGCTGATGAAGAATCGTAGCTGACGTATCCGTTGAAAACATTGTTTGAATAAATGTTTCAAAGTCAGCTTGGGCTCAAAGAATATTAAGCTACCCATCTATGCCTACAACTCTACACACAGCCTGCTTGCTAAACCTAAATCCCCCTAACTACCAACGAATTCATTTCTTCGCTCACCCCTAATATTCTATTAAATAACTTAACTGTAATTGTCATCACTTTTCCCCCTTACCAACGCCACATCTAAGATCTATAATGGATCGAGGGTATAACTTTTGATTTAAATAAATGCTTATGTAATTTTAATTGAACATTTCTCTAAGCCTGCTCCTTAACATCATATTATTCCTTTTGGAAGACTATGCTCAAACTGCTTTCCAAACTTTCCATTCCAGCTACGCCTACATCCTAAATAATTAAAATCTTTCAATATATATTTGTCAATTGCCCAAAACGGAAATATCAGCTACGATGTTCGCTAGCGATGTTTCGGCCCTTCTTGGCAAACGTCAGTCTGTTATGCACAAGGAACAATATAAAATTATGAAAGCTAAATTTGCCGTTTTTGGGATCCCAAAACGTAAGTGGAGGGATAAGTTTTCCGTCTGTAAGCACGATAACTCTCGAAAGGAATCAGATATTTTGATGAAACTTGGTGTGAGGATTCTTAGGGTCATCGGACAGGTCAAGTTCGTAGATGGACTTTGTAGCCATACATTTAGAGTTTGGGTAGGGGGTTCAAATTAAGGGGCAAACAAAAATACTTTGAAACAGCTAATGTTGTAGTATATTATGGGGTAAGAAGCCGGAAAGTTTGTTAAAAGTAAAACTTTGATTTGATGTTGATTAGAAGTTCGATTTAGGGGTAAGAAGACTTGCTGAACACTGGTGTGAAAATCATTTTCTACCCGGAAGTGGTTCGTCCGGAATCCTGCCAAAACCGGAAAATTTGTTAAAAGTAAAAGTTTTGTTTGTAGTTGATTAGAAATCCGATATAGGGGTAAGAAGTGATGCTGAGTCCGTGTATGACAATCATTTTGTACCCGGACGTATAGTTCACCTGGATCGGAAAATTTGTTGAAAGTAAAATTTTGATTTGAAGTTGATACGATGTTCGATATTGGGGCAAGAAGATATGCTGAGTTCCTTTCTTAGCTTTGTTTTTTCACCAGACATGTAGTTCCGGAATTCAGTCGAAACCGGAAAATTGGCAGAAGTAAGTTATGAAGTTTTGTCAAAATAGATACTACATGATACGGTAACACACATATGCTGTATCCATATCTGAACTTGGTTTTCACAGATGATTAGCTATTCGGCCTTAATCGTTTCTGAATTTTGGTATTAAAAATTGTCAAGGACTCTGGCGAAGACTGGCCCCGGTGAAGACAAGACCCAATTGTCTAGATCAAATATCGGACTTTTGGGACCCCATCGAAACCTTTGGTCTTGTTACCATATGTCGGAAATGTTCTGACGGCGGAAATGCGACCTAAGACATTCATTTTCAGCGAGCTTGCCACCCCCGTCTTATTAGAAATCGGATTGTCTTTCGGAGCGCAGGTTCGAATCCTAACCGCCGCGACACCTTTCTTGCTTTCAGTGTTTTTCGCTCTCTCCTACCCTGTATGATCAGGAGCTCACTCACCTAACAAGAACTGAATAGAACAAGACCAAAGGTTTCTATGGGATCCCGAAAATTCAATATCTGATCCAGACAACTGGGTCTTGTCTTCGCCAGATCCAGTCTTCGCCAGACTCCTTGAACGTTTTTACTATTAAAATTCAGAAACAGATTAAGGCCAAATAGCTAATCATCTGAGAAAACCAAGTTCAGATATAGATTCAAAATGTGTGTTTACCCCTATAAGTCATATCTGTTTTGACGAAAGCTTCGTTCCACTTCTGCCAATTTCAGCGGCCGAAAACTAACAGAGGCCGAAAACTAACAAGACCAAAGGTTTCGATGGGATCCCAAAAATTCAATATCTGATCCAGACAACTGGGTCTTGTCTTAGCCAGATCCAGTCTTCGCCAGACTCCTTGAACATTTTTACAATTAAAATTCAGAAACAGATTAAGGCCAAATAGCTAATCACCTGAGAAAACCAAGTTCAGATTTGGATTCAGCATGTGTGTTTACCCCTATAAGTCATATCTGTTTTGACGAAAGCTTCGTTCCACTTCTGCCAATTTCCAGGTTTCGGCCGAACTCCGGAACTACTTGTCAGGCGAAAAAAGAAAGCTCAAAAACGAACTCAGGGTATCTTCTTTCCCCGATAATTAACATCTAATCAACTTCAAATAAAAATTTCTGACGAACTATATGCCGGGTAAAAAATTATTGTCAGCATCTCTTCTTACCCCTAAATCCGATATCTATTCATCTACAAATAAAACTTTAACTTTTAACAATTTTCCGGTTTTGGCCGGATCCCGGGCGAACTACATGTCCGAGTAGAAAATTGTTTTCACATAAGTGTTCAGCATGTCTTCTTGCCCTAAATCGAACATTTAATCAACTCCAAATAAAACTTTTAATTTTAACAAACTATCCGGTTTTGACCGGATTCCGGATGAACTATTTGTCAGATGAAAAAATGGTTCCTTCGAGAAAATGGTTAGCAACACCGTGTTCAACATGTCTTCCTACCCCTAAATCAGACATAATCAACTTTAAATAAAACTTTTACTTTTAACAAACTTTCCGGTTTTGACCGGATTCTGGATGAACTGTTTTTCCGATGAAAAAATGATTTTGACCAGCGTGTTGAGCATGTCTTCTTACCCCTTAATCGACTATCACATTAGCTGTTTCAAAATATTTTGTTTGCCCTTTAATTTGAACCCCTCAGCCAAAACACAGTTTCGAGAAAATTGGGTTCAAAAATTCCAGAAACTTAACTTCACTGGAGAGCAAATAAGCCTGCAGTAAAGGCTTTTAAACTTAATTTCGGGTTTTCGATACTGTGGAAGTCGATAGGCGGCTTTTCAAGGGTATCCGAGTGTGGGAAGTTGTCCATTTGGTCTTTACGTCTCTTTGACTGGAAACTTGAAAAACATATGCCCTTCTGAACAAACGAAAATTGGATATATGTCTCTTCAGTTTTCTGGTCTGTTGGATATAAGTCTTTAAACTTATCCGATCAGTTGGATATACGGCTCGTCACGCGAGCCTGCTAGATACACGCCAAGTTCCTGAAGAGCTCTACAACGAAACAGACGAACGTGTGCTCTAGTACCCGACTGAGAGAGACGTATGTCCAGCAACGTTTCAAATACAATCAAACTAAGGACATTTCAAACAGACGTACGTGCATTTCCTTGGTCAAAGACCAAGACGTAGATCCAACCACGTGACAAAGGAATTGGGTTTAGGATATACCTCTTCTTCGAAAAAGAATAGTTGGCAAAAGAAAGAAAATTTGTGGATATACGTCTGTTTAGAGAATTCAACTTCTAAACTGTTTCACTAAACCGACAAACATAGATGGCACCAATGGAAAGAACGCGAAAATTTACCATAGAGGATGCTACTCTCTCAGTTTCTTCCAAAATGGCGTTTACGAATGTTTCACAAAAAAACGCTGCCCTAAATGAAGGGCTACAAAGCCCATCTACGAACTCGACTGGTCCGATGACCCAACGAATCCTTACACCAAGGTTCTTAAAATATCTGATTCCCTTCGAGAGTTGTCCTGCTTATAGACGGACGGACAGACGGAAGGAAGGACGGACAGACGGAAGGAAGGACGGACAGACGGAAGGAAGGACGGACAGACGGACAACTTTTGCGATGTCATAAGTATCCCTCCACTTACGTTTTAGGATCCCAAAAACACAGTTGTTTCGTTCACTTCGAATTTAATGTGTTCTCAGGGAATATCATCCAGCCACATTAGTCACATTGGCTTCACGCCTTTAACACCTAAAAGACGGGAATCTACCCCGCTTGGCAAAAAAAATAAAAAAAATACTTGAGAGCACCCACTTTAGTGCGAAAGTTAGTACACTATCAGAAGTTTCATAACGGTCAACAGAGGGATACGCGATTTCAACAGACAATGCATAACAGATAACACTTCGGATGTTGCTGTTGTGTTTGAAAATGTTTTGTATAACAAGCGTTGCCATCAGGAAGAGCCAACAAATCGCCGAAAAGCATCTGCTGAAGTTTTCGACATCACGACGACAAACAAAAAGGTCAGTAGACACGTTTGGCTGTTTTTTTGCATTTCCTGGAACACAACAGATCACATCCCAAGTGTTGCCTGTTACGTACTGTGTATTGAAACCACGCATCCTTCTGTTATGAAACTTCTGACAGTGTACTGATCTAGTAACGAAGACACACGTATGCATTAAGCTTTAAGCATTAAGCATTAAGCTTCGTTAGAAAACAGATTTCACAAACTCCGAACCCGAGGCGTAAAAATCAAGCTACCGACTTCCCACTTACCTGTCGAGTATTCCAGAGTACAATCCTCCGTCGAGTTAGAAGCGATATCAAGCTGTGGCAGTTCAATATCTGGGTTTACGACCAGAGGGTCAGTTATATTCCAACGGAAGACGAGGTCAAAGGTTGTGTGCGATACTATAGAGAACAAATTATCGAATTAACTGTAGGTTCCTCAAAGTGCCATGTAGTGATCGCAATTTCTGTCCGTCCATCGGTCAGTCCGAGTTTTCCTAGTTCGGTCACTTCCACATAAGCTAGGACGTATATTAACTTGGAAATAGTTAATTCCTCCATACGATCATCTGGGTGTGGAGGGGAGGGGGGGGGGCGGGAATCCGGAAAATTAGTATGTCTAACTTTCAAATCGGTGATTGGATCTTAAGGAAACATGAGATTTGGAAAGACCTCGTGTCTCAGACGACCCACTTCAAATCTGGACCGGGCACGGTGACATAGGGGGGAGCTGAAAATCTTGCGAAATGCTTGGAGTAGAGGGATCGAGATGAAACTGTTGTGGGAAGAACAAGCACAACTCTGAGATACGCCGTTGACACAACCGGACCGGATTCGGGCACTGTGGGGGGAGTTGGGGGTCCTGTATACGGTGATCAAGCATTTTCGGACTTCCTGATGTCCTAGAACGATGAAACTTGGTAGAAATATCAGGAACCCGAACAGACTGACTTGACAATATTCGTTTCCCCGATCCGACCATCACGGGGGAATGGAGGGATGGGAGTCCGGAATCCAGTGGAACTGTAGTGATATGAATGAAAGAAAACGATTGTCATGGGATCGGGATGGAATTTTGGGAGAAGAACATGCCCTAGAAAGCCTACGTGCTTAACAGAACCAGATCGTATCGGGGCTCTTTTGGGGGAGTTTGGGGGGTTTCCCGTCCAGTGATCGCGAGTAGAACACTTCCAGATGTGCTAAGGACGATGAAACTTGGCAGGCATATTAGTAACCAGATCAAATAGACTTAAGGACCCGACGCAGTGTCCTAGGAAATCTTCCGTCCCCGGATCCGACCACTTTTGAGGGAGTTAAGGGAAAGGAATCCGGACATTACTGCTGATCATAGGTTGCGAACGAAAGGTTCGATTCGAATAAAACCTTATGGGTGATAAGAACTGATGGTGGTCAGGACAATTTTTGACATGCACAAACAAAAACGAATGGACCGAATGGGATGCAAGTTGGGAAGTGTCGAGCTTTTGCGGCCTAGATTTGTTATTTGTGTTTTATATTTCCGGCCACAGCAGGAGTAGGATGAAGCCGGAACCGAAAATTTGCAGATATGCTCTGAATGGAACCAAACTTGATGGACGGGAAGATATGTCAGAGATGCAAAGATGCTTTCGATGATCCGTTTATGTGTCCGAACCAGATTTGGCCGCGGTAGGGGGTTTGGAGGGGGTACCGGAAATAGTGTGGCACGTTTATGGATCAAATGAGTGGATCTAAACTTGGAAGGTAGAATTAGTTTGCCTTGGATGATCTGAAGCGATGCTGCTCAGACTCGAGTAAAACTAAATATCCTATTTCTAGGTCCGAACCTATAGGAGGGGGGGGGGGCTTATTTTGTGACGATCTCATGTACTTTCTTGCACCACCTACTCTTAAGAAGTGCCATGCCATTGTTTATTATCCCAAGCTCCCTAATAGAATGTTTCTGAAATCCTCACTTTTCGCCGTTCTTTCGTTTTGTACTCACGGTTTATTAGCACTTTTTCGGCCTAGCCGAGTTTTACCAATTACGCAACGTGAAATTCGCCGAAAAGCTTCAGGGTTCGCCACCAACTAAAAGCGCTTTTTTTCATTTTGAAAGACATGGTAGACCATCAGGGCTATCTTCTGTTTTCGACTTCATTTGTTTTGCTTTGGTTTTCTCAGTTTTAAACCGCAGCGCGTTCATTTTTCAAATATTTTGCAAATATAATATTTACAACATGTGCTCTAGCCTACTGTCAAGTTTCATCTGGATTGATCACGCCTTCGAGAGTTTTGCATGTGAAAAGATGTGTAGGAATCCCGCTCCAAATCCCCCGCAGTCACAGGATCCGGACCAGATTTGCACTTTGTGCATGCGACTGTTCTAGCCCACAAGTCCCGGCCCCATTCATCCATTATGAGCCAGCAAAAAAATTAATTTCCGCTACCCTCCTCCAGCACCCCCAATAATGACCAGATTCACCCGTAAATGTAGCGACAAGTTTCTAGGTTACCATTTTAATGGAAATAATAATAACTAAAACATATTTGACGGTGCAAAACGGATTACGGACTAAAAGATAACACATCTAGTACTCCAGCCTTTGTACGATCCAAGTTTTCCTAGCCATACAACACCGATCCCCCCGATCCCGACCGATTCCGAATCCCACTCCAGCTCCCCCGACTGTCGATGAATGCGATTCAGTCACTGAGATATCACATCGAACCGCCCAAGCCACCCATCAGGTTTCACTCAAACCGGAGCACTCCAGTCCGGACATCAAATAAGATATCTAGAATCTGTGACCTTATTTCCGTACAAGTTAAGTCCCAATTCGCTCATCCGTTTGGTCCCTGTGCATGTTACAAAATTCACAGCCCCTCTCCACCCCACGCCGTGCACGGATCCGGTCCGAACCTCAAGAAATATCTAGAAGCAATAGCCTTTATACTGTATAAGTTTCACCTCGATCTCTCCATCCGTCTTGTCCCTAAGCATGTTATGAAATGCCACCCCACCCTACAACGCCCCCGACATGATGCAGTTTGGACACATGTACGTAGAACATCTCTGCCCTCTGGTCCTACTACACATCAAGTTGAAGTTTCGACCGAATCAGATCATTCTTTCTCAAGTTCCGCGGGTGAGAAAATCCCGATTCCCCCCTCCCTCCATACCCAAACGGATGATCGAATCCATGGAAGCAATGGGTACGGTCCTTTATATGCATGCGAAGTTGTATCGTCTTATCTTACGTGGAAGTGCCCGAACTAGCAAAAGCCAGACAGACCGACATACGAATAGACAATAGCAATCGAGCCGAACGCTGCAATTAAGTTCCGTATAAACTAATCCATTAAAAGCAAGCCAAAAAATCCGATTCTGAGTTTGAAGCAGCGCTCTGTGGACAAGCAAGAAAAGACATAGTTCAGATCTAGAAACAGCAAAGGGGACAAGTGATTCTCCTGTGTAACGAACTCGGTGATTTCTGCAGTCTTGCAAGCAATCAACCTCGGCTCACACTTGTCCGAAATAATGAGAAATTCTCTTTCTGTAATGCTTGCACTGCCTTTGCGTTTGCTGATTTTTTGCTGAAGATCAGCAAAAAGGCAGTGAAAGAAGTTTTCGTACGAAATATATAGGAAAGCAGTTTCGAAGGTAGAAGATTTCGGTTGAGACCTTAGAGCTTTTGAGAGTCGGAAGCAGTGGGATTCCTTATTACCGTGGAATCATGGAAACTTATTTCAAGTACCACAAAGGTTATCAGTTTCCTATCCTAGTTAGCAGTCACGTCTTTGTAATAAATACAAGCAGCATAATAATAGGATCGATTCAGCGAAAATGAGTTTAGGTGATTAGGTGGTAGTGTCGAAGCGAGATTAAATACGAGAGTTTAGAAGGAATTAAACTTGATTGGTTATAGGGAAATGAAAGAACAGTGACTATGGACAAGGGTGTCATTGCGGTGAGGGGACTATTGTCCCTCTGGCTTTCTGAGGGGCTCCTCGGTTATTAGGAAAAAATCATAAAACTGGACCTAATCTGCATTTTGACCTACAGTCGATTTTCCGAAGCTTGACAGCTAATCACAGATACGTTCCTGCACCGTTTCATAATCTGTGTGGCTGAGGAAATAGATTCGGTGATTTAACCATAATACTAATGATAAGTTAATTGTTGCCAAGTTGAGAATATTTTGGAAGTCTTCTTGGCACATTGGAAAGTTTTCGAGTAAAGACTGAGATTGCTCGATCGTGACATACTTGTGTAAAATGAAGTTGAGGATGAAAGGCTTGGGGGGGGGGCAGATAAAAAAACAAGTTGGAGTAGGGGAGGGTAGACGGAAAATGAATTTTAAGCATGTCCTGTCTTTACTTTTCCTCAAATTGTGTTACGCGTGAAGTATTTCCAGTCTCTTGCAAAAGTGCAAGCTTGCCAGGCAATGCGGAAACGAGTCTCCATCAAGAAAAACTCAAGCTGGTGCATGAGTTAAAAAATAATAATTTATAATAGAAAATTTATAAATATTTGCTTGGACTTTAAGAAGGTTTTGCAGGTTTTGTGACCAATTTTCCTGTTCTTTTCTGATTCCATTTTCTTCACTTTTGAGGAATGGGACCTTGTTCACTTGTTCCCAGTATTCTGTTTAAGCCAAAGGAAAGTTTAGGGTTTTAATATCGATACTAAATCATTAGTCTAAATTTTTCAAGTTTTTCGCTGTGGATATGCTATCACGGTTCGTGTGCTTTGGTCGCAATTACTATATACAGTCAGTTTTAAAATGTATAGTTTTCTTAGGTAGGCTGCGGATGAAAATCACGCTCCTGTATTTGTCATCGCATTTTTTTAAAACTTATTAGTGGTCGCACCCATTTTACTCTTACTGGCAGTAAATTTTGTTTAATATTTTGTACTTGTTTACCAGATTTACGGTAAAACCAAATATTTTACAGATCTTTCGTTATAACATGATCGAAGGTCCACGAAGAACAGACACAAACATGACCAGGAATTTAATATTCCTTTTAATATTGTCTAGGTATAATTTAAAATCCAGACTGAAGACCGACATGTTCGCGAAGAACACACTGGTGGTGTGGGGTTGGATTTGGAAAGACTAGCCGTTATTGTTCCCGTCTTCGAAAGCCTGAGATAAGCACTTAACCTAAGGGCTTCGAAGGTAACTTGGAATTTTCACCCTCATTAGAGCTAAGAAAAGAACTCATGTTCTTTCTCGAGAAAAGGAAAGGAAGACTGAAGTAAGAGGCTTTCGTCAGACGTGAGAACCTGTCGTCACGAATACCAGAGAGGAGCTCCTTGAAAGTTGTTAACACACCTAGTGAATGCAAAGTAGTGAAACTCCTTAAGAAGTTTTTTCTTCAAGGCTTCGGGATTAATCTTTTCACTTTTTCAAGCCCAAGCGAAAGTCCTGTGGGAAAGTTTAAAAGTCTCAACTTTTCCGAATGGAAGTGATGGTGCACTGTCAGAAGTTTCAGAACAGATAACACGAGGATGCGCGGTTTCAACAGGTAATGCGTAACAGATAACACGAGGATGTTATTTGTTGTGTTTGAAAATGTCGTACATGAAATGTTATACATAACAAGCTTTGTTAGGAAGAGCCAAAAATCATCTACTGACTTTATTCCTTATCGTCATGATATCGGAAAACTCAGCAGATACTTTTCGGGGGGTTTTCGGTTCTTCCTGATGGCAACGCTTATTAAGCATAACATTTTGAAACACAACAGATAACATCCGAAGTGTTATCTGTCACGCATTATCTGTTGAAACCGCGCATCCTCGTGTTATCTGTTATGAAACTTCCGACAATGAGGTGGCTGAATCTTTACAGGATCTCCAGAACGCGATCCCGATTCGGTTTTTCACACCACCAGTGTCAAAATCAGACAAAAAGCAAGACTTACAACTTTCTATCATCATTGAGCAAACTTGTGTATCAAAAGGGTAGGCTTCAAACTTCATAGCGCAGGACAGAACAAGCGTCAGCCTAAAAGAAAAAAAAAGTGGTTCTATATAAGCTACAACGGAGAAAAGCTCTTCGTTTCCTTCAGACGAAGTGTTTAGTCAAGGTGAACAAGACCATAGGTTGTAATGGTACACTTAAGGGAATACTTATTGAGTTATTAGTCTTGCTAAAATAACTTCCGATATCCCCAAGGCCCCATAAACCCAATTGTTATCCCTAATACAGTCATACACAATCCTCAATATTCTTAATAACTGACTCTTTGTGCCGATGAATAATTGCCGTGTACCTAGCGGAAGAGTCACCACAGCTGTCCCCAATGAACGCCGTGATTGGTTGGCACAGAATTTGAGTCATCGTTCGGAAAACGTTTCTCGTTCTTCCCGAGGTTCACTGGCGTGGTTCACTGGATTGACCTAAGAATGGCTTGCAAACGGAGCTAATGTCTAGAATAATGCCCTAAGAATCTCTTGGAAAGAGGGTGAATTACCAATATTTGACTTGTTCAGACCGTTTAATTCTGACAAAGGAACGAGTTGGAACGTTTTTTGCTTTCCTACGAAGCCAAAGCGAACTGATTTTCAGTCCACAATTCCCTAATAATGACTTTCAAAGAAAGAAAGTGACCAGCAAGGACCTTACAAGGTATTTTGTGTTACGAGAGCCAGGGGCGTCACTAGCCTTTTACCTTTGGGGGGGGGGCGTCCGGTTTGTGCCGACGGACGCAGCAAAGTATAGAACCGGGGTTAAACTAACTGCAATGCATCAGCTGGGATTATTCCTTTGATGTAATTACAGAACTACCTATAACTTTTATATTGAATTGTTGTCATTGCTAAAATACGGGCAATTAACACTTGAGTAGGTAATTCAACATGAAACTGAAATGCGCAAAACGTTTCGATTTTTCGTCGCGAAAAAACAAGTCCGTTCGAATGGTTATAAATATTGTAATAACAAATCTGTAAGATGTCAAGAGAAGTTACCAAAAACGTACTCTATTGCTTTCATATAACACATACAGATCTTTCATATTTCATATATCTTTGTTTCCTACGCGCATTAAGTCATTCACAGATAATACAGTTCCCGCCACCAATTCGTGGCGTAATTTCAGTCTCTGGCATTACTAACAGAATCAAAACCAAAAGATAGCGAGATGGATGAAGACCCAATGGCGCAGCATCACATCTCTTAATTTTCAAAGTCTGGGGGTGTGGGGTTTGCAAAAATATTTTAAGAATTTTTTAAAATGAACTGATCTTTTAACACTTATTTGTTAAATGTGCTCGGTCTCGGTTATCAAATACTTAGAAGCAATTATTTTTTGGTTTTGGGGCAAAGTATCTGCAGGAAAATGAAGACATTTGTTGGAATTTTTTTTTTTTTATTATTTGATTTAAGTGTTGTTTTCCACTGTAGAGAGATGCCCTATGGAAGAAGGGCGTCTCAAAACAGGAAGAGAGAAATTGTAAGGTACTGTGTTTTTTTGTGTTTTTTTTGTAGTTTATTTTGGATTTAACCTACAGATTTGTCTGCTTGAGTATTTAAAATATTAAGATTAATTGATTGAATTGAACGGAAAAGTTTTTAATATTAGGTAGGATATGATAGAAGAGGTTTGTATAGGATTTAGAGAAAAAAAGTAAATAATAAAGTATTTTAAATTATATGAGAATGTTTGATGGGAAAAGGGAAAGTTTGAAAATTGTAAGGTATTTTGTTTTTTAGATTTTGGAAAATGTGAAAATAAAATTTTGTAAGTGACGTTAAAGTAGGGTAAACTGTTAGGTATTTTTTGTATTAACGTCACTGAGTTGGAGGTGGAGACGTAGCCACTGTTTTAGATCAACCTAAAACATGAAAAATGGAAAAAGAAGCTACGCGGGATTTAAAAAAAAAAAAATACTTAGAAGCAATCTGGATTTGTATTTAAGAAAATCACCCACTAATAAATGGAGCCAACAAAGGAAGTCTTGAATACAATCAGAACAAACCAATACAATGAGACGATAAAAAAAAAATCATTAGTATTGGGAAAGAAATACAACGTACAGAAAATGAGATTTGCTAAAACAAAATATGGTGATAAATTAATTGTAGTTATTAATCATCACGATAAGTTATGTGATTTATTTATAACTCAAAAGCATAATGCTATTGCTAAAGAGCTCTTTTAAAAAAAAATTTAGTTTTGCAACCTATTAATGGGTAATCAAAAATGAAGAACAATATGTTGATTTAGAACTGTTTACTCAATATTTTCTTATAAAAGGAATAAGTAGTAGTTTCTATTTCTTAAAGAGTGATATTTTCATTTCTTGAGACCTTAAATTTTGTAATTAGGAAAATAAAATATCTTTGGAAAGGGGTTAATTTGATATAATAGTATGATTAAATTGTTAAATTAACGGAAATATGGGGTTTTAATTTTTGGGGGCAGATGAGCCAGAATCGGCTTTCTTATATTACTATCATAGCAAAATTGTTTAACCGCACGCAAATCGCAATAGAAATGATTAAACCATATTGTGGCGACGAAAACTGTTCGGTGCGTCAAAAGTTGGAAACCTATCTCAAGGAAAAGCTCGTGTTTCATAGCGTTTTCGATTTTTTTTTCAGCTGGTATTTTCTAAAAGTTTACCATTTTCTTCGTATGATACAATGTCCTAATATAATTGTCTGTGCTAAATAAAAGTTTCTTATCAGATTCAAGGTATTTTCAACTAAAAGTGTTTCACATTCTTCAACATACAGAGGTTTTTTTGGAACTCTTATTATTTATCCAGTGGATACCAACCACTATGTCAAGTAGAATTCATAATTCTGTTCGTCATTTTTCAATTGTTAATTAAACTCGAATCACAGGTTCACAAGTTCCGAGCCTTTCTTCATTGGGGGGGGGGGGGGCGAGCCTGGTAAAAATTGACCGAATCGGTACCTGATGTTGACCGAATTTATAATTTTTTCTAAAGCACAGCTAGTTGCCTTCAAGAAGCTACAATGTAAAAAGTTGTATAGAATGTACAAAATCAAGTCTAAAGAGAAAATTTAGAATGTTTTCACGCTCTTCCACTTCTATTTTTTTTCAGGGATAAGCCGTCACTAGCCTTTTAACTTTGGGATAAGTCCAGTTCTGGAAACAAGACTTGAAAATGTGTTTACAAAAAACGCAGTTGCTGCCAAGCGACAACGTCGTGAACAGCTGTACCCAGGAAAAATGAATGCGCCGCAGGCAAAATTTCTTGTATGCACTTTTTTTTCTGGCAGATCCTAGATTTTAACATGGTTCAAGCACCCCAAAATTCCAAGCCTCAAACGCCAACTAATGACGTATCCTTTCTTCTAAATAGTGAAGGCTACTAAATCTGCCGCAGGCGAAATTTTTTGGGAACACTCATGATCAAAGTGCCTTTTTTCCGAACCCAAGGCTGCCTATTAAACCACAGAGCTGCCTGGCGAAAAAAGGATCCAACCAGGGTAAAGTACTTTTGTTACGAATTTACAGCAAACAAAAATAGGCTAGTTTTCACGTCAGGGGACGTGCTCAGGAGACGTGCTTATTCCTGAAGTTCTGCAATCATAAGAAGTATAAGTTCACCGAAACCAGAGGTTTACCTAGGCTAAAACCATTACAATTATTGGAGATCCCATGCATATTTTTCTTGGGATGGTGCCACTACGTTTTGTAGTATTTACCTGACGACTCCAGATTAAGCCTAGAAACGGATTTTAACTCCTTAAAGCACATATGATGACCAGTAAGGACCACATACTATGAACATCGACGCGTGTTCCTTAAAGTACATATGAAGACCATCATATACCCACATAATAAACGATGGTATATACCCAGAAAATTTACCCATTATTAATTGCTTACTCGGTAAGCAATTTAAATTAATCCCGTAAACCATATTTGGATACAACTATTTAACCTGTTTCCCTTTTTGGTTTCGGTCCTGACATCCGACCCAGGGAAACCTTTTTTGCTTACGACAGATGTATTATCTCTCTTCAGCATGGTTGACTATCCAATGTAACAAAACTAATTATTTTGGAATTTATACAAAATACAAATGATATGGGAATAACAATTTTTTATATTTACGATTGTGGTTACTGCACCAGGCGGTTTGGGTGTGGTTAGTCAGTGTGGCTGGGGACTTAGACGCCCTCGGCGCAGCGCTTCGCGCTGCACCTCGCCAGTGATGTTAGGCACCGAAACCAGAGGTTTTTCTAGGCTATAACAACTGCAATTATTGGAGATCCCATGCATATTTATCTTGGGATGGTGCCGCTACGTTTTGTAGTAATTACCTGACGACTCCAGATTGAGCCTAGAAATTGGTTTTCACTCCTTAAAGCACATATGAAGACCATTAAGGACCACATAAGGCAAACAACGACGTGTGTCCGATAATTTAACCCTTTAACAATCGTGTATATCTAGTCATAACCTATGGTTAGCTATTTGGTACACACAAGCAAACTTTGACAGGGTAATAACCTTTCACCCTGGCGTTTTCGGCCCGACATCCGACCCAGGAAAATAATTTTAACAAGTATTTATTGTTTTGAGATTATTTGGCTTTCGCAGGTAATACCATTTTCTGCCTTATTCGAAGCCAAAATTCATTCCTGGTAACTGAGAGTAACCCCTAACCATATTGGGAAAAGCACGTAAAAACTTAGAAATGTGGTTACAGCACCAGGCGGTTTGGGTGTGGTTAGTCAGTGTGGCTGGGGACTTAGACGCCCTCGGCGCAGCGCTTCGCGCTGCACCTCGCCAAATATGTTCAGCCCACGTGTATTCGAGTATGGTCTGTCGTACTTCGGATCCTAACTACTCTCCGTCTACCCTTCCCACACAAACCACGATTTTCACTGAATATCCTCTACCATTCATATGGAAACCACCAGCAATATACCAATTAAACAAGTTACCAGTTACAATTTGGTTTTGTCTTTAAAAAATTAGCCATTGTTTGACAATGCTGCTTTAACCCCATACAATGTTTATCTTTGATCGTACAAACATCTTAATTAAACCCCAGAGACTTTGTCATGCACCCGATGGTAATGCAATTGTACCCGGTGTGTGTTGAACTTTTAGTCTTCATTGACCTTTGTTAAAGAAAGGATGGGTGAAGTTAAACTCCAAGTTGAGCCTTCGATATGTAAGTAACAATTTTTTTAGCCGAAAAAACTGAAAACTTATTGGAAATGGTCAACCTATACATTTCTCAGCAATGTCTTGTATTATTCTGCTTACCTTTTGGGACGTGACTTGTATTACCACCGTTTAACCCGAAGTCCTTCCCCACTGCCTCCCCACACACTTGATCTTTACGCGGTTAGTGCGGGTGGCAGGGAAATTGTCGAAAAGTTTTGTGTCTAAAATGGGTTTGAAGCAGGGATGCACGCTTTCCCCTAAGCTTTTTTCTTTATATATTAATGATTTGTCAGTATTTTTAAGAAATAAAATGGCACCCATGGTTTCTGTTGATGTGGTAGAGCTTTGCATGTTACTTTTCGCCGACGATATAGTTTTGGTGGCGGAATCAAAGGAAAATCTCCAGTCTTTGTTGGAATTTGTGAATGAATATTTAAGCAAGAAAAAGTTAACTTTAAATGGTGATAAAACAGTAATGATGGTTTTCCGTAAGGGGGGGAAAATTATTAATAAGGACAGGGTAAGTTTGGATGGTAAAGATATTGAGATAAAGGAATCATTTATTTATTTGGGGGTTAAATTAACATCGAATGGTAAGTTTGGTAAGCACGTGGCCAGTGTTTTGGTAAAGGGAAACAGATGTGTAAAAGGTATTCTGCGTAGTAATTTGAAAGATATTAAGGACATGAAGTTTCATAAAGAAATTTTTAATACGAAAGTCACATCGTGCATGCATTATGGGGCCGAGTTGTGGGGTTTTAACGCAGGTGCTAGGTTAGAAGTGGTACAAAATAGATATAGATAAAGAGTTGCAATTTAGTTTTAAAAGGTGATCTAGGATTATTTTCGTTACGTAGCAGTAGGCTTGTCCGGATGGTAAGATTTTGGGAAAAAATAATTAGTTTACCTAGAATTAGACCTTTAAAAGCTGCGTATTTAGAGGCTCTTAGAGACCCTTCAGGTGATTCATGGCCACTCCAGATAAAAAGTATCCTTGACCAATGCGGGATATCTGATAAGTGGTGTGAAGGCCATGGTCCAGGGGCCACCGAAGGCGAGGTAAGTAAGGTGGTTCAACGGGTCCTACAAGACCAAGAAATCCAAAAATGGCATCATGAGAAGGATTCTAAATCATCGATGTACCTTTACGCCAAGGCCAAAGAGTGTTGGGGTTTAGAAATGTTTTTTAAGGGAGGGTTATCTTCGGAGGAATTAAAATTGATTGTTAGCGCTCGTAGTGATAGCCTCCCCCTGGGGATTCGGAGAAAATATATGGGAAGTGTAAAGGGGAGGTCTAGTGGTCTTTACTTCTGCCCAATGTGTGGTTGTGTGGACGAGAATTTGTTTCATTTTATGTGCGAATGTGTGGAATTGAAGGATTTGAGAGTTGAAATATTTGGGGAGCAAAATTTCGGGGAAGGTTGGTTGGTGGAAAAGTTCAAGGATAAAAGTTTGTTTGGGGTTAGGCAGCTTGGAAGGTTTTTGCGGATAGGCTGGAAGCATAGAGAAGAGTTTTTGTAGTTAAGATTTACCAGAAGAGTTGATGTTTGTTTTTTATTTGGTTTGTATTTTGTTTTGTATGCGATGGCCCTCGGGCTCTAAGCAAATATATCATATCATATCATATCATATCATATCATATCATATCATCATATCATATCATATCATATCTGAAGATTTTATCTGAACCCGTTACTGGGACAGATGCAGTCAATAACCATGACGCTGAGTAAGAACAAACTGGCAACGTAACCAGAGACCAAAGTAGCCGTAACCTTTTGACAAAGCTACTACCAACGGCAACGCTGGCTCTTGGAAGACCATACCGCAAAACCAACCCCGTCTGGCAGCCAAACGAACCTTTTTTCACAAAGACTCTGGCCACAGTCGCCCTGTTTACACGATCATTCGTCAAGATAGACCAAACCTTTCACCAAGACGTTGCGAATGACAACGCTGGCACCTAAGCTACGGCGAAGCCAACTCAACCAGTAAAGAAGAAAATAACAACGGGAATTCTGGCGCCCATACCAACTGTACTTCCCAACTGAATAACCGCTGGGGCATCCAGATGTACCTACTCACCCGAAACACCCTGGTCGTGATGTTAGGCACCGAAACCAGAGGTTTTTCTAGGCTATAACAACTGCAATTATTGGAGATCCCATGCATATTTATCTTGGGATGGTGCCGCTACGTTTTGTAGTAATTACCTGACGACTCCAGATTGAGCCCAGAAATTGGTTTTCACTCCTTAAAGCACATATGAAGACCATTAAGGACCACATAAGACAAACAACGACGTGTGTCCGATAATTTTACCCTTTAACAATCGTGTATATCTAGTCATAACCTATGGTTAGCTATTTGGTACACACAAGCAAACTTTGACAGGGTAATAACCTTTCACCCTGGCGTTTTCGGCCCGACATCCGACCCAGGAAAATAATTTTAACAAGTATTTATTGTTTTGAGATTATTTGGCTTTCGCAGGTAATACCATTTTCTGCCTTATTCGAAGCCAAAATTCATTCCTGGTAACTGAGAGGAACCCCTAACCATATTGGGAAAAGCACGTAAAAACTTAGAAATGTGGTTACAGCACCAGGCGGTTTGGGTGTGGTTAGTCAGTGTGGCTGGGGACTTAGACGCCCTCGGCGCAGCGCTTCGCGCTGCACCTCGCCAGATTTTTTGGGAACACTCATGATCAAAGTGCCTTTTTTCCGAACCCAAGGCTGCCTATTAAACCACAGAGCTGCCTGGCGAAAAAAGGATCCAACCAGGGTAAAGTACTTTTGTTACGAATTTACAGCAAACAAAAATAGGCTAGTTTTCACGTCAGGGGACGTGCTCAGGAGACGTGCTTATTCCTGAAGTTCTGTAATCATAAGAAGTATAAGTTAAGTAATTAATGGAAACCAATTGGAGCTACGGTTAAATGGTAAATAACGAGAGCTAAATAAATGCCACTTATTAACCAAGCACAGTAACTGGGGTGAACCAAATAATGAATTCGTACTACTGAAAAAATTAACTAAAAAAAATGAGGAGCAGATAACTACCGAATTTCGGAATGGAATAAAACTCTTGGTAGAACCACCTAAAACAACCGAATGTGGTAAGTCTGGTAACAGACAACCAAACAAAAGTAAGGTGAATTACCGAATTCGGTAACGAATTAGAACCAAAAGAATCTGATTAAACACCGAATTATGAATTACTTTGGCCGAATGCGATAGAACAGAAACGGACTTAGAATAGAATAGAATTTTATTTTTCGAAAGCAGCTATCACAGCGTTACTGCCGAATTTGACCTTTTCGGTCAACGACTAAGAACCAAATGAATCTGATTAATGACCGAAGTATGAAATAGACTGACCGAATGCGATAAAACAGATACGGACTTGAGAAAAGTCTGGTGAACGAATTCGCTAACGAATGTGACCAAATAAATACGTTAAATCACCGAATTTACGTAGGAACGTACCGAATGCGGTGAAATCGACTCGGACTGAACAAAAGTTGGATGAACTGTCAAATTTGTGTCACGAATCAGAACCAAATGAGTCTGATTAATGACCGAATTATGCAATGGACTTACTGAATGCGATAGAACTGATACGGACTTGAGAAAGTCCGGTGAACAACCGAATTTGCTAACGAATGTGACCAAATAAATACGTTAAATCACCAAATTTAAGTAAGGATGGACAGAACGCGGTGAAATCGACTCGGACTGAAAATTTGGATTAATTACCAAAGTCGATAAAGAACGGGAAACAATAAACACGTTAAATCGCCTAATTTGGAAATGTGGGTACAAAAGATTTTATAAAACAGGCATCACGGCTTTGCTACCCTCTTTTCAGAACGTGAAAAAGGCGGTATTTATTATCTTAAATGATAAGGTATAAATGTGTAGAGATGTATACAAAATCAATGAGGCATTTGAGGCTGCTTTATAGATAAAATTTGCAGATCTCGGCTTGACGTCATTACCGGGATTGTTTTTTAGTCAGCCTATTTCTGTGTTTGGTTTGGTATTCTCCGTGCTTTCATCAAGCTAAATCCTCGGCTAAATCGCAAACACTTTCGTTAGCTTATTTTGCAGCCTGAATGGCAGTATCGCTTGCAATGTCTTCGGTTCTTCTTGAAACAATATTGTTTGAAACAGGAACAGATTTTACGGCAGTAGGCTAGCTGTGAATCAACATTATTTCGTTTTCTTTCACTAGGGCTTGTAGTCAGAGGCGTCACGCACGGGTTGGCAACCCGTGGCAACCCTTTACATGAGCGAAGCGCCGCGGTTTTTCGTAAAATTAGTTGGTAAAAAATACCTAGACCCCACCCCCCAAAAAATTTCTAGTGGTAATATCCTGCCTCTGCTGGCAATATTAGGCTCTCGACAACAACAAATTAGTGGGACGAGATTTTGAAGCTACAGACTAAACCGATTTTGGTACCTTCGCGTACACCTTGCAAGCGTCTGGCGTAACCCTTTGGGTACGCGTACCACCGGTTGGGAATCATTGATCTAGAGTGCTATAAGTGGGTTTTCGCGAGATTCCGGAATCACTTTCCGGTGAGCGTGGGAAAGCGATTACTGGAATCACTTTCCCCTGGACCGATCTCGAAAACGCATGGAAAGGTGAAATCGCCACGAAAATGTTGAATTCCAAACCTTTCAGAATGAATGTGGTTCACTGGACGATTCTTCCATTATGAAGAATCTTAGCTGATGTATCCGTTGAAAACATTGCTGGAATAAATAACCGAATGACGTCATCCTCAATGACGCTTATCATTTTTTTTTTCTTTGTTAGTGAGACTGTTTTTCATCAGTTTCAAGATTCCAGTTGAAGCATTCAGTTTCCCGCGGAGCTTTCCCTAACTTTCTCGAACCACTATCCGGGAAAGCTGCTTCGGTTTCCAATCAGCCCGAAAGCCATTGGAAGAGATTCTGGCTTTGCTTTCCCGCTCGCGAATACCCTCTTTATATTTAGTCTCATTCGGGTCGAGAGTCTGGTCTTCAACGCATACAAATATTTACGATGGAGGGTCTCAAACCTAGAATCCTAACCTTAGAATTCCTATAAATATTCCTTGAGGCCAAGCTGACTTTGAAACATAAACTCAAATAATGTATACAACGGATACGTCAGCTACGATGCTTCATCAGCGATATGTCGTCCCTTCTTGGCAAGGGTCCAAGAGACCAGGCAGATTATCAAAACCGTCTGTCGTCTCCGACCATTCGAAATTAAACTATCACAAAAATGAGCCTAATAACACAACCAAAATTCGACCTACACCAAGAAGCCAATGAAAAATCTGTGCTGATGTAGCGAAGCGGAGGACGGGAAAGCAAACGCTGACTGGGAAGTAAAGTACCGAGGTAAACGGCGCGACATGGGGGAATCTGTTTCAGTTCCAAATTTTCCACGAAGATACCGCAGAGTACCATCAAGTACAATAGTACCACGACCCTCCCCCAAAAAGAAAAGGTCCAACAACGAATGGAAACCGATGGTGCTACTGCCCTCCACAAAGCACCGAAGGACCCCAAGGCCCTAACCAACAACGCAAACCAGTCACCACGAAGCCCCAAATCACTTATCTCCGTAACCACTAAATTCCAGGACAAGCCACGCCCTGTCCCAAAAAAGAACCTTGAGCCCCTTAGCATTATGAACGATATGAAAATAATTTTTGAACTTAGTAAACATGAAAAGGCTCATTAAGAGCGTAATAATCAGAGACAGAACATACACTCCTGCCACCTAAGGAGACCAAGAAACCCAGGACTCAGCTCCTTAGAGCCTGAAAGGTCCTAAAGGCCCTAAACTGATGAATCGAAAGGGAAGCTTAAACTAAGACGGACGCAGCTCTCGTAAAGGTCATATATGTGCGACTGATCCCGCCAGCGTAGGCAGCCGTCCTAACGTTCCCTAAGAAACTACAGTCTCAAAAGACGACCTAAGGTTAGTGAACCTACTTGCTAGAGGCAATCGTCGACCAAAATTTGTCGCTAGAAGAGATGCCGTAGGGTAACACAGCTCGAAGAGAACATCAGCCAACACCCGGTGAGGACGATTTTACTTAATACTTGATACTTGATTTTTTTTTTTTTTAATTGATACTTATTTTATGAATTAACACAATTTAACTCTTTTCTATTTACATCTACTGCACTAACGGAAAAACCTACGTTTTGCTGGCGTATATGTGGGCACCATAGCCTACATATATATTATATTTATATAGATATATATTCAAGGATTATTAACTGGTAAATACCAGTTAATATAGAACGATTAATAACCGGTGCTACCTGTAAAACTTGTTATCGAGTATAAATCCCTGGATAAGCCAGGGGTAGCCTAACCTGGATAAGCCATTCTTAGACCTGTCCAGGCTAAGCTTTACTCACCGCACACATAGGCTTGAGTAGACAATTAAGGGACAGCCCTTGTCTTAGGGTCGAAGACGGTTCGACATGAAAAAGGATAGATTACTAACATCGCAATTGAAATCAACCCCAATTTTATGTAGAGTATCTGCCTCGAGCCTAACTAGGAGGGATGAAGTGATGTAAACCAGATATAGAATAATTAAATAAATATTAATCAAATAATAAGTAATTATTAGTAGTGAATACAGTAAGGTTATTAATTGACCAGTCAACACGTCTATTTGGGGCTCTACTCGGTCCTGAGTGCGAACAACGGATAATGTAGCAGAAATATGGATTTCTTGAATAGTTATGAATGTGAAACACTTTTGGTTGACCGTCTCTTTAATGTGATATGATATTCGAGTTCAGCACATAAGACTACATCAAAAATGTATTTCCCATGAAGTAATCAAAAAGGCTTAAGAAAATTAAAAAATTCAGCTGAAAAATAATAATTAAATAAAACATGCTAGAAAACAAGAATTTTGCACCCCGCTAGGTTTTTCAACTTTTGATATATTGTTTCACTAAAAGATGGTGTAAAAATCATTTCTGTTGCAATTTCTGTGCGGTCAAACCTTATACTGACTGTACTAGGAGATCTTAAACTGGTTGCCAAAGGTTACCATCTTTCCTGCAACGCCTTTCATGACCCTCGTGGAATGGAGCGTCATTTAGGTAGAGTTTGCGATTGGGGTTTTGGGGTTGAGCAATCGCAAAAAGCTAAAATTTGTCTGAATTGCAGATGAATTTTGCGAGAAAAACGGCAGATTTCAAAAATCGTCATCCCCCATTCTCAAGCAATTAGAACAGCACCCTGACCGTAGTAGACCTACAAGAAATGGCGAGCCTGCTAGTTCATGACAAAAGAAGCCAAGGACGAGCTTTGTAGACAGCTCGGTATCATACACGAGATTGGTCGGAAAATGACCGTGGACGGTAAGGTTTTAAATGACCATAACCCGCCAAACCGGAGCTCTGGTAGTCGAGCTACGATCAAGAAATGGCGGGTAGAAGTTACCTAAGCTTATGGATAGCGACAGAACACCATTAAGCCTAAGCCCAGCCTAGCAATAGATTGCATGGACGGACTGTACACCAAAGGCTGTGTCCACGCAAAAGTAAAAACCTGCAATCAGATTCAGTTTCGTTAACCTTGGAAAGTCATTCCGAAAAGAGACATTCCGAGGAGTCAAAAGTTGTGGTAGTGGAAAAGTTCTCTTCTCAGAAACGTTCTTTCCTTCTAGGAAACATCTAAGAAAGGCTCAGCTAAATGTATTGCCAATTCTGCCGGTGAATAGGTTGACTAGATGGGTATTTCGAAGGCTGAGAGCGAGGAAACAGGAAGTAGCCAAAGTCCAAGAGACATAGGCGTATAGAAAAAACGTTCCGTACCATAGCTACGTCCAGCACGCCGGAATGCAGAAGGAGAATGGCGACTTAGCCTAACACAGCGCCATTAGTTGAGTTTTTGATCGAAGTTTTGTTCGCCGTTAGCGTAGCTGGTTGCTTAATTTCCGTTTTCAAACGCCATCGAAGTTCAGCGTTTGCTTAAACGACACCTGAATGAAGAGTACCAAGTATCATCCCTATCTGTATTATATTGCAGTTAACATTGCCTGCAGAAAAAGACCAAAGGTTTCGATGGGATCCCAAAAATTCAATATCTGATCCAGACAACTGGGTCTTGTCTTAGCCAGATCCACTCATCGCCAGACTCCTTGAACATTTTTACAATTAAAATTCAGAAACAGATTAAGGCCAGATAGCTAATCATCTGAGAAAAACTACCTGCCACTACCGCCAATTTCCCGATTTCGGCCAAACTCCAGAACTAATTGTCCGGCGAAAAAAAAAAAGCTGAAAAATGAACTCAGGGTATCTTTTTTCCCCAATAATGAACATATAATCAACTTCAATACAAATTTAACTTATGACACATTTTCCGGATCCAGCCGGAGTCTATGTGTCCGGAGTCTATGACTATATGTCCGGATAAAATATGATTGTCACACACGGATTCAGCATCTCTTCTTACCCCTAAATCGGTTATTTATTCAACTAGAAATAAAACTTTAACTTCTACCAATTTTCCGGTTTTGGCCGGTTCCGGGCGAACTACATGTCCGGATAGAAAATTATTTTGACATAAGTGTTCAGCATGTCTTCTTGCCCTAAATCGAACATCTAATCAACTTCAACTAAAACTTTAATTTTAACAAGCTTTCCGGTTTGGGCCGGATTCCGGGCGAACTACTTGTCAGTCGAGAAAATGGTTTTCACCACCGTGTTTAGCGTGTCCTCCTACCCCTAAATCGAACATCTAATCAACTTAAAATAAAACTTTTACTTTTAACAAACTTTCCGGTTTGGGCCGGATTCCGGGCGAACTACTTGCCCGTCGAGAAAATGGTTTTCACCATGGTCATCAGCATGTCTTCCTACCCCTAAACCGAACATCTAATCAACTTAAAATAAAACTTTTACTTTTAACAAACTTTCCGGTTTTGGCCGGATTCCGGGCGAACTACTTGTTCGATGACAAAATTGTTTTCACCATCATGTTCAGCATGTCTTCTTACCCCATAATCGACTATCACATTAGCTGTTTCAAAATGTTTTGTTTGCCCCTTAATTTGAAACCCCTCCCCCACCCCTAGATGCAGGGCTACAAAGCCCATCTACGAACTTGACTGGTCCGACGACCCAACGAATCGTCACACCAAGTTTCATCAAAGTATCTCATTTCCTTCGAGAGTTATCGTGCTTACAGACGGACGGACGGACGGACAGACGGACAACTTTTGCGATGTCATAGGTATCCCTGCACTTACGTTTTGGGATCCCAAAAACCAATCCAAATACGACATAGGCGTATTCTCGCCGTTCCCCGAGGACTCCTCGGGCAATCGAATGTTACGGCGAGAATAGAGGGAGTCACTTCACGCGGACTCCGCGTACAGAAATAGCGAGAACACGGGGAATGCTTCCAAAATAGATTTTTTTCGGAAAAATAATATGGAGTTTACGAAATTAGTCTAGATCCACTTTGGTTTTATTTATTCAGATTGTTTTTAATTAATTTTACATTGCACCAACACCTGCAAAAATTGATTCCCCTCCGAATCTGAAAGGGAGTCTTTTTTATGATGGTGATGATAATCGGAGCATTCCCCGTCCGTGGGGACTCGCGAGAATACGGGGAGTGAGTCCCCAGGGCAAACAAAAACGCGGGGACTCCTCAAGTGGAGTCCTCGGGGAACAGCGAGAATATGCCTTTAGTGTTTCCAAGCTATGATTTTTGCTCCATTTTGCATCTGTCCTTATTTCAGTACCGAACAATTTTAGAAATGAACAAATGTCTCCAATCAATCCTTCTTCTGGAATATTTTTTAACCAGTTAAGCCCAAATGTATATCTAGAAGAAAATTCCAATACGATCCGGCCAGCGCTATACAAGATTTGAATGAATTGCCCTTTTTGTTTTGGAGTCTGCATGCGCAAACCGAATTAAACACAGATCTTTGAGGCTGAAGGTAATTTCAAACTTCGATCAAACTATTGATACAAAAGGCCAATCGAGACATTAGTGAAGGTCCAGGAGGGCATCTCTCTCGGAAGCAGCTGGGCACTGCTGAAGGAAACAGAGGCCGAAAACTAACAAGACCAAAGGTTTCGATGGGATCCCAAAAATTCAATATCTGATCCAGACAACTGGGTCTTGTCTTAGCCAGATCCAGTCTTCGCCAGACTCCTTGAACATTTTTACAATTAAAATTCAGAAACAGATTAAGGCCAAATAGCTAATCACCTGAGAAAACCAAGTTCAGATTTGGATTCAGCATGTGTGTTTACCCCTATAAGTCATATCTGTTTTGACGAAAACTTTCTGCCACTTCTGCCAATTTCCCGGTTCCGGCCGAACTCCAGAACTACTTGTCCGGCGAAAAAAGAAAGCTCAAAGACGAAATCAGGGTATCTTCTTTCCCCAGTAATGAACATCTAATCAACTTCAAATAGAAATTTAGCTTATAACAAATTTTCCGATTCCAGCCGGATTCCGGTCGAACTATATGTCCGGGTAAAATACGATTGTCACACAGGGACTCAGCATCTCTTCTTACCCCTAAATCGCTTATCTAATCAACTAGAAATAAAACTTTGACTTCCAACAGTTTTCCGGTTTTGGCCGGATTCCGGACGAACTACATGTCCGGGTAGAAACTTGTTTTCACATAAGTGTTCAGCATGTCTTCTTGCCCTAAATCGAACATCCAATCAACTCCAAATTAAACTTTTAATTTTGACAAACTTTCCGGTTTGGGCCGGATTCCGGTCGAAATACTTGTCCGTCGAGAAAATAGTTTTCACCATCGTCTTCAGCATGTCTCCCTACCTCTAAATCGAACATTTAATCAACTTCAAATAAAACTTTTACTTTCAACAAACTTTCCGGTTTGAGCCGGATTCCGGGCGAAATACTTGTCCATCGAGAAAATAGTTTTCACCATCGTCTTCAGCATGTCTTCCTACCCCTAAATCGAACATCTAATCAATTTCAAATAAAACTTTTACTTTCAACAAACTTTCCGGTTTGGGCCGGATTCCGGGCGAAATACTTGTCCGTCGAGAAAATAATTTTCACCATCGTCTTCAGCATGTCTTCCTACCCCTAAATCGAACATCTAATCAACTTCAAATAAAACTCTTACTTTCAACAAACTTTCCGGTTTTGGCCGGATTCCGGGCGAACTACTTGTCCGATGACAAAATGGTTTTCACCATCGTGTTCAGCATGTCTTCTTACCCCATAATCGACTATCACATTAGCTGTTTCAAAATATTTTGTTTGTCCCTTAATTTCAATCCCCTCCCCCACCCCTAAATGTAGAGCTACAAAGCCCATCTACGAACTTGACTGGTCCGACGACCCAACGAACCTTCTCACCAAGTTTCATCAAAATATCTCATTCCCTTCGAGAGTTATCGTGCTTACAGACGGACGGACGGACGGACGGACAGACGGACAACTTTTGCGATGTCATAGGTATCCCTCCACTTACGTTTTGGGATCCCAAAAACTCAGGACCGCTAACACAAAAGCAAGAAACAAGCTTATTCAAGGTTTCTCGCATAGGGGACCGCATTTCGGGGACCATTAGACAGAAACAGGGTCCAGAAATGATCGTTTGAGACTTCAGCCTGTAGAAGATGCATGATCTGAGTCTATCTTTGAATGGTGAGCAGTATGGCCGGAGGTTGGATGTTGAGATTGTACACATCGCTGGATGTGTCTCTCGCTGTTGTTGGTTGTTGAGAATATTACGTCATTTTAACTGGCCCAGAATGTGTAGAGACATCTTCCGTTACTGGGGGTTACTTACTTGACTCCTCCCCTGGGAGGAGTCGACTCTACAAATTGATGGAGACTGAGTATTCCTGTCCGTCTCTGCATTTACGTTTTATTTTCATTGGCCATAAAATAAGCTATGATTTACGAAAAAAGCTTATAGGTGTTACAACTCTTCAGCAGCACTTGCCGTTGTAAGTCCTTAGTTCAGCCGAAGCCATCTCGTGATTTCCTACACTGTAAAGTAAAATACCCCTCTTTTTGTGAAATACGTTGCAAATGACATGGATTCGGTTTGCCTAGCTTTACTTTCTGAGATTTAGACGTTGTGTAACTGCAACCCTTCAGCATGCAACGCTGCCGGCCCTATGGAACAGTCCGATGAAACGTTATGTAGCTGCAACCCTTCAGAATGCAACGCTGCCGACCCTTTGAACCAGTTTTCTAAGAAACGATTTTGCAAACAGAAACGCTTTCTCCTCCAACATATTCTTGTGCGGTACGCTTTCTCTTGAAGTGGATTCTCTAAAACGGTTTATAGGAGTAACGCTTTATTAGAAAACTGGCAAATTCTGAAAACTGGTTCATAGGGCCGGCAGCGTTGCATATATAAAAACGTTGCGTTTTACTTTAGAGTGTAGACTATACTTGTAGTTCTTCTTAAAACTGAAGACAGTATTACACTGAATAGATTGTACTGAATTCACCATCGCTGTCACATGCTGCATATTCGTCATGTCGACTAGGACTCTTGCAGGTCTAGTGCCCATTAATATTCAGCCTCAAACAACGCGTGTCATGAGAGAAGGGGAATCATTTGAGCAAAAAAATACGGTACGGTTGTTTGCCAGTGGATGGATTCAGAGCTGTGCAAACAATTTTGTTTAGAAAGAAGTGTCTACATTTCTAGCAATAGGTTGTGTGTTTCTATTTATTTCCTTCTTCTTGACATGAACGAAGTCCAAGTACATTATGTCCCAATCCACCCCACCATTATGTCCCAGACCTCCAAAACAGATGCTGTCATTTTTTCTCTAATAAACAAAAAACAAATACAGAATGAGACAAATAATAAAAACCTGAGAGTCTCAGCCGAATTCCTAAGGTAAAGCTTGTCTATGACACAGTGTTTTAACTCACTCGGTTTTGAAGCTATGGTCCGGAGACTGACTTTTGTCCTAGACCTCCACTCCCTCCCCAACTCATCTTACCGCAAAGTAGTCTACAAAAAATACTTTACAGCAAACGATACATTTTCATGATACCCAAGGGCCCATGATCATTTTTGTGTCCAAGGTTTTGCTTACAAATGAATTCCAAGCCCCATTAAATTGCGCATCATAACTACAAAGTACGAAAAGAATACTGTCGACTCAACGATACATTTTAATAACAGTTCGCAAGGCGCCTAGTCAATTTTGGCTCAATGGATTTGATTGCAAATGAATCCTTAAAGTTCTCACCTTAATCGCGAATTGCAAAAAATAGTTTTTGACCAAACGATACATTTTCAGGATACGTGAGGGCCAGTAATAATTTTTGCCTCGAGTTTTTTGCTTACAAATTAATTGCTAGCCCCCCTAAAAGTGCGCATTCTCACCACATCAAATTTGACGAAACGATACATTTTCATTTCTCCAAGGGCCCTATCATCATTCGTGCCTGAAGGGGTTTGCTTACAAAGTATTACAATCAAGGCTGTATCCAGGGGGGGGGGGGGGGGGGGGGGCTAGGGGGTTGACCCCCCCCCCCCCCCCCCCCCCGAAATACCAAAACTATACTTTTTATAGGCTTTTACCTCTGATCTATGTCTATTTTGTACGACCTGCAGGCAAATCTCCCCCCCCCCCCCGAAATAAATTCCTGGATACGGGCCTGATTACAATCAATCCACGAATTGAGAAATGCCCACTTTCATCCTCTGACCCCACCTTGCATATGAGCTTCTAGCTCTTGTTATTGTCAACCGGACTAGGTGATTAGTCACGGAATAACCATACTGTTTTTGGGATCCCAAAACGTAAGTGGAGGGATACCTATGACATCGCAAAAGTTGTCCGTCTGTCCGTCCGTCTGTAAGCACGATAACTCTCGAAGGGAATGAGATATTTTGATGAAACTTGGTGTGAGGATTCGTTGGGTCACCGGACAAGTAGCTCGCCCGGAATCCGGCCAAAACCGGAAAGCTTGTTAAAAGTAAAAGTTTTATTTTAAGTTAATTAGATGTTTGATCTAGGGGTAGGAAGACATGCTGAGCACGATGGTCAAAACCATTTTGTCATCGAACAAGTAGTTCGCCCGGAATCCGGCCAAAACCGGAAAGTTTGTTAAAAGTAAAAGTTTGATTTTTAGTTGATTAGATGTTCAATTTAGGGGTAGGAGGACACGCTGAACATGGTGGTGAAAACCATTTTCTCGACGGACAAGTAGTTCGCCCGGAATCCGGCCCAAACTGGAAAGTTGGTTAAAGTTAAAAGTTTTAGTTGAAGTTGATTAGATGTTCGATTTAGGCAAGAAGACATGCTGAACACTTATATGAAAACAATTATCTATCCGGAAATGTAGTTCGTCCGGAATCCTGCCAAAACCGGAAAATTGGTAGAAGTTAAAGTTTGATTTCTAGTTGATTAGATAACCGATTTAGGGGTAAGAAGAGATGCTGAATCCGTGTGTGACAATCATATTTTACCCGGACATACAGTTCGACCGGAATCCGGCTGGAGTCAGAAAATTTGTTATAAGTTAAATTTTTATTTGAAGTTGATTAGATGTTCATTATTGGGGAAAGAAGATACTCTGAGTTCATTTTTGAGCTTTCTTTTTTTTGCCGGACAATTAGTTCTGGAGTTTGGCCGAAATCGGGAAATTGGCGGCAGTGGCAGGAACTTTTTCTCAGATGATTAGCTATTTGGCCTTATGTTTCTGAATTTTAATTGTAAAAATGTTCAAGGAGTCTGGCGATGACTGGATCTGGCTAAGACAAGACCCAGTTGTCTGGATCAGATATTGAATTTTTGGGATCCCATCGAAACCTTTGGTCTTGTTTTGTTTTGTTTTCAGACGCGAATCTGATTTGAGCACTGGACTGGAAGTAAAACGGATGGATTCCAGAAACATGGGTGTCAATTCCACTTCTCCACATCTTCCCTTGTGTTTTTATAGTGGGTTTGTAAATTACAAAAAAAAAAAAAAAATTCCTTCGACACACATGTTAATATCCAATCTCTTGTCATCGTTTTCCAGCATCCAAGTGGGGCATATGTGGGCAGAAGATTTTTATAACCATGGTCATCATTAACAAGAGCTGGTAGCTCATATGACACTTGCAAGGATGGGTCCGAGGATGAAAGTAGGAGTTTGCCAATTCGTGTTTTCTGTATGACAATTTGTAAGCTAAACTCTTGCGATAGGAATGATCAAGGACCCTTGAAACCACGAGAATGTATCGCTTGGTCAACATTATTTTATTTTGCACTCGACTATGCTGGGAGGATGCGCACTTTAAGGGCACTAGAAATTCATCTGTGAGCAAAACTCTTAAGGCAAAATGATGATGGGCTCATGAGCAAGTGAGGCTAATTTTCAGATCAGTACTGAAAAGAGTGTCGTCCTCCGTGTCAACTTCACAAAGCACGACCTGGAACCAATTGAATCTGAGGCAGACCTTAAGGCAGTTGAATCCACCAAAATTTTTGGGATCGTAATCGATAACAACCTTGGCTGGGAATCCCAAACCTCTTAACTGGTTCAAAGGGGAGCCAGTCTCCTCAAGCAAATGCGCAGCTAAGACGATTTGGGCTGTCCCACAGCACTCTCACTAACCTCTACAAAACATACGTTCGTCCTGCCCTTTGAATATGGATGCCAGGTTTGGCACGCCGGAATAACAAAAGCCCAGGATTCGAAAATTGAGCGCACTCAAGAGCGTGCATGTCGTATCATCCTCGAGCACGAGTACGTATCGTACGAGGCGAGTCTGGCGTCACTAGGCCTGGCTACTTTATCAAACAGATGGCATGAACTTCTCATGGCTTTTGGAAAGTCCTGTCTGTCGTCGGAGCTCTTTCGCAACATTCTGCCAGATTTCCAGCCAGCAGCTGAAAATAAACACCCACACGAGGATCGAATTCGGGGAAGCAAAAGTTAAAGCTCCCTCCTGCAAACTGCAGTGTTCGGTATGACCGTTCATTCGTCCCGTACTTTTTCAAAAATTTTAACAGTGACTTGACTTCAATTGTGACCTCAAGTGTTTATATTTTTGACGTGCAAGTGCTCTTCGTTTTTGGATAATATAGCTAACTATTAAACTTGATTTGATTTGAAAAAAAAAAATGAGGATCATGAAAAAGTAAATTTGCTAAAAAGTATTTTTTGCTTTAAGGAATTCATTTGCACGTGAAATCCTTGGTGCAAAAATGATCATGGGTCCTTGAAGGTCATGATATGTATCGATTGGTCAAAATAATTGTTTTTCTCTTTTCGATTGACATGCTCACTTATAAGGGTCTAAGGGTATCAGCTCTTAAGGATCATGAATTGTATCCAAGCGAAACCCTGAGGCAAAAATGATTACGGGCTCATATGAAAATGTATATTTTGCTTAAGAGTATTTTTCGAATTTAACTTTGCGGTTAATATAAGTACTTTAAGGAATAGTCGGATCTGGAAATGACCATTTCTAAGTCAATCTTGTCGAATCTCTAATGTTCCAGCCAAGTTTATAATCCTAACACACATCTAAACCTTAACTCGCGATCAGCGGAATTCCGGACTCCCCCCTCCGACTCTCCCCACAGTGCCCGGATCCAATCCGGTTCTGTAAATGATTTATCTAGAGCATTTGTTTGTTGTGACACAGAGAAACGTGTGTCATCGTTTGCAATAGGTGATTAAAAATTGTGCACTCCCGAACAGGACAAGGTTGCGCCCTTCTTGGGAGCGTTATGTTTGTTGTTTTGTTAAAGAATATTAAACTAAAATGAATTGAATATTCTTAACAAGTTCCATCCCGATCTCACCAGTCTAAGCGAGTCGCATATATTCCGGTCCCTCCAAGAGTTGTCGGGCCGGTCCGGACATGAAAAAGAACATCAGAGACATGTCCTCTGTTTAATTATTAAATTTCAGTGGAATTCAATCACCCGTACGAAAGTTACGCATGACTCAATATTCCGAATTCCCCTTACCTCTAGGCCCCCTACGATGGTTGGATCGAATAAATTTTTATTTCCGAGTCAGTGTGATCGGGTCTCTGACAGGCCAGCCAATTTCTGTCGTAAAATCCCTAAAACCGCCATCACCGGAATTCTGTCCCCCCCCCCCAAAAAGACCAAAAAAAAAAGTGTCCGGATCCACTGTGATGTAAACGATCTATCTAGAGCAGATCCTTGTTCTGCCCAGCAAGTTTAACTCGGCTCCCTCCATTCTAACCTTTTCATGAAGTTTCCGGTCTCCCTCCCCAACCCACCCACAGCTGTCGAATCCGGTACAGACTTGAAGTGAGACATCAGAGACATGTTTTCTATTCAGTTATTAAGTTTCATTTGAATCCAATCACCCGTTCGAAAGTGACACAAGACTCAATTTTCCAGATCTCCCCCTCTCTCCGTTCCCTCCAGACGGTCGGATCGGGAAACTGATTATTTCCAGTTTAATCTGATCGGGTCCCGGATACGCCTGCCAAGTTTTGTCGTCCTGGCGCATCTGGAAATACCGTAACTCGTAATCGTGGGACGGACCGACCGACAGACGAAATTGCGATCGGTGTATTGCACTTAAGCCAGAGGCTGCAAGTGCCATAAAAAGGAGGTATACCCTTACAGTAGGTAAGCTTAGAACTTACTTGGCCATATAGAGAAGAGTTTTATCATGGTAGAGCCAGAGGTAATGGTTAGGAACACTCATCTCATGGAAAGTAACTTTTTTGGCATTCTTGAAGAAGCAGTCCGGCCTCCAAATATTCTGCAGCCATCCGACGTCCAGAATCCTATACTCCTCTGTCATGTTCTCCGGCAAGCGAAGTCGGTGGTCACGCCAACTCTGAGCCAGAAAGATGTCAGCAGTATAGGTCTGAAAAGAAAAAATATTAAAGGACCCGTCGTACCTACAATACCAATGCAACCTACTTCCGTAAGTGCATTCACTAATCCGTAAACCCGCAGACCCAAATTTGATATGTTACATTTTTAGCCCGCTAACGATACCTCACTAATCTTGATACTTGCCAAGATTCACTAGTTTCCATGCGCAATTTGCTACCGACGATTGTTCGCCTGCCCCTGTGTCCTACCAAATCCTTGCTAGAAGTCAAAGGGTCTGAGAAACGGCTTAAACCAGCCCAATTCGTCGATAATTTGTTAAAAGCAGGGTTTCACGATGAAAAATTCTTTGACTGTGTATTTGTATGGTAGTTGTGCGAAAAAGTTTTTCATTTAATTTTTCATTTAACATGCCTCCAACTGGGTTAATCTTAAGAAGTAGTATCAGATGGCATCTAATCCTGCTGTAGTACCATCCAGTTGGCTAGTAGTAGCATTCAGTGGCAACAGGTACTACTGAATGCTACTTTTTCGTACAACTCCATATGACTAATTTTCAGCGGGTTAGTCTTAGAGCAATGGTTCCCAACCGGTGGTACGCGTACCCCCTGAGGTACGCGAGACCCTTGCAAGGGGTACGCGAAGGACCAAAATGATTTCGTCTGTAGCTTCAAAATCTCGCCTCACTCATTTTTGACTGCCGAAAGCCTAATATTACCAGCAGAGATATCACCAGCCAAAATGTATCTAAGGGGCAAGGTATTTTTACTGACCGAGTGTTTTTGTTGTTTTTAAATAACTGCTTTTACGAAAAATCGAGGCGCTTCGCGCCGACTCTTTTCTTTTTAATCGTCTGGACGACCTTTTTTTTTGGGGGGGGGGGGGATATTGTCAACCCGTGCGTGACTCCTCTAATTACAAGCCCTAGTGAAAGTCAGTGAACAAATGTTGATTCAGAAACAGCTCGCCTATTGCCGTAATATCTGTTCCCGTGTCAGACGGTATTGTTTCAAGAAGAATCGAAGACATTGCAAGTGATAATGTCATTCAGGTTGAGAATTAAGCTAATGAAAAAGTTTGCTATGCAGCTTGATGAAAACACGGAGAACATCAAAACCAAACACAGAAACAGGCTGACTGTAAAAATATATTCCGCTAACGACCTCGAGCCGATATTTGTCAACATTTTTGCAACAAAGCTACGTCTAGTAATTGCCACATTGATTTTGTATATATTTTTACACATGTATGCCGTATCATTTATGATAATAACTCTCGTATTTTTCACGTTCTGAAAAAGGGGGTACGCAATATTTTTGAACCTTGATTAGGGGTACGCGGTACGGAAAAGGTTGGGAACCACTGTCTTAGAGTATTGAGATAATTTCGAACACAAACAGTAAATATTGCGATGTGTGCTTTAAGCATGTAGAAGCCGTAAGAACAAAATAAAAAGACAAATTTTCGAGCCTGTTGCGTCGAGGTTGTAAGATTTGGGATGCAACAGAATGAAGAATATCTTATTGCTCTGCCTTTCAAGCTTTGCGCCCATGTTTCAGATTCCTGTTCCTGTGATAGAGAACCGAATTCCTGTTAGGTTTAGGAAACAAATAGATTTTCACTGTGTAATCAGATGAACGCAAAAAAAACAGACCAAGAATCGCGAGGACAAAAAAAAGGAAGTAAAATACAGGTCACTTTGTACGCATAATGTAAATTGGAAATTAAATACCTAAAACAAATTAAGCCATGGTTGATAGTGGCCACAGCTGAATTATCTAGGAAAAAATGAAAAAACTAGTCCTGAGATTTAATTTTTGGCACGGACGCTGTTTTTGCTGCACGATTGCGCGATGACAGGAAAGGTTTTTTTCTGCATTTTGGTCAACTTCGTTTTTTTTTATTAATAAGGGGCTGAAAACTAGTTTTTTCATTATAGTGGTATTTGAAACTGATTTACTTTAATAAGATATTTATAGTCGGTAGAAGCTTCAGTTATTTATTACAGGTTCGTTTCCGTCCCCGAAGTTGAACCAGAGGATTGACAGCCTGACGAGCAGCCTTGCCAAGAAGGGCCAAAATATCGCTGATGAAGAATCGTAGCTGGCGTATCCGTTGTAGACATTGTTTGAATAAAATAAGAATTAGGCTAAATAATAAAAGTGATAGATTTCGTTTTTCGGTGAGTCATACTATCAGCTAGAAAGTGATACAGACAAAAAAAGACTTTTCCGTGTTGAATGTACTGAAAGTGAGAACGCAGGGGACGAATTCAATGACACGTGTGTTCGTAACTTTATTCGAAAAACTTCGGTTTGTAAAAGCTGAAGCGAAAACGCTGAAACATGTGAAAGATAAAAAGAAGCTGAAGCTACGAACTGCAAAGGGCCCTTACCAAGAAGAGCTCGAATATCTCAAGATGAAATGTTCGCCTGACTAGCCGTTCAGAACCACCAAACCTTACACAGTCCTCGTTAAGATGACATTCAGTTCAGTCAACCGACCGAAAAAGAAACTGTGTTTTGATCAAGAAGGCAATATTTAGGCAGGATTTTACGGAAATTTTAATTTTCCCTAAAAAACAATCCACTTTATCCGGAACTTGCTACATTACATCACCTACTTTGTGCCTAATATGTAGGTAACATCTTTCCTTCACTCAGTCTCGTTACCTTTTCTCATTGACAGCCCTCTATTCGCAGCGCGAAATATCTCAACCTCTTTCGCCGACACCAAACACGTACATAAGGCGAAGGTTTGCAAGTCGTGAAAGAGTCTGAAACCTTAGCGCGCAACACTTCTGTAGTCCAGAAGTCAAGAATGGGGCTATAGGTGTTCATTCAGTTTAACTTAGATGCCTAATCGACCTCTGTAAATGCCTCCCGTTCCGGTTGTTACACTCTTACCCTTTTATTCTCCACGCAGACTCCGATCATAAAATTTGAAGTGATGCAGTGTTTTTACTTGTTAGCTTGCAGATGTATCTTAACACGCGACTTCTTGCTAACTTGTCTCTTTTAGTTTACAGGTGTGGGCTAAGATCCCTCACGCAAGAAGGTACACAGTTGCATTCGTGATAGTTTCCATTGCCGGCCATCTGACAGGCTTCTTTTTCATGATTCAAAGATAGGCATGTCATGGAGAAGTTATTTGATCAATTATGCCTCTGAAGTAGATGTCACCCCGCCCGGCTTTACATCTCGTATCATTGGCTCTCTGGGTTCTTTTCGTACCAGATCCGCATTCTAGACGGCATCTAGACACAGCGACTTGAACGGTTTAGTTGGGTCTGCCGATGGTGATTTTCGTTTGTATTTCTTCCGGAGATGGCGCGGAACACATTTCAGTTCGTAAATACAATACGCGACAATTTTAAAATACCTCTAAAGCATGGGAATGTTTTACGTTGCCCATGCAACGTAAATCTAGTTCTCTGTAGATTTGAAGGGTTTTGGAACCTGTCTTCGGAAGCCTATCTATTATCCTAGCTTGGCCAGTAGTGGCTGAAACTAAATTTTTGGTAGGTTGTTTGCATGTTGTTGCTTGTAAGCCCCAGGCCAAAGGTTAGACAGAGAAAGCTTGTTTGGTCAATGGAAGTTAAAGTTAGTTGCTCAGAAATCAACGTCACAAGGGACATTTGAGAGAAAGTACAAAAAAATTGTTCAAAATAAGAATTATATGACAGGATGCCTTGCTGCTTGTGCCACCCCTGGCAAACTTGTGTAAATAAAGACTAAATCATAAGATTTGTGATCCATCCTTGCCAAATTAATTGATATCAAATTTCATCCACTTACTTCTATTTCTTCTCAAAAGAATTGCCTGGCTTAAAGGAAAGTAGAAATTGTGCAAATATATGCGACAGAAAAGGCTGGTGCAAATATTCATTATCAGAGTATTGGGATTAACCTGGAACAGGAATGCCCAAAGTAAACTTGTGTCTGGGTTGCCAACAAGTCAAAAACAGAACCCCCAAATTTGGAGGGAAAAAATCCTGGAATGGGGACAAAAATCCATTTCGGTTATATCATTTCTGAGCGCATTTCTTGCATGAAAGTCGGTATATCTTGCATTTCATACATCTGAGACTCGTTTTACTTGGCTGCTTCGCCCGCACATGTCAATAATATGGTTTCACCTGCTCAGTGGACAATATTCGACGTTGTCTTTTTGCTGTTTTATTTATATCAACAGGCACTTTCGTTCGATGTAGCAGGTATTAGGCAGTCTAGTACACTAGCCCCATATCAGGCACGGTTCTCAAACGTGTAGCACCATGCCTGGGTGCTAGACGTTCAAGCACTGTACCTTGGATTTCATGTATGGTGCATGGATTTCAGTATACAGTGCATACAGAACACAGTTTCTGTCATCACAACTGAGCACCAGCTCGGACAGGGCTGAAATTACTACTATGAATTAGAGAAATCAAAGAAAATCCTTTATATATTTGTCACAACAAAACAAAAGGGCTCTAATGATGATGGAGATGAAAAACCTAACAGCACCCCATCTATTTTCCATGTATTTTCCCTATCTATTCCCCAAGAGCCAATATTCTGGTTGGCTGCTAGGTAGAAAAAGCTGAGGCACAGGTCACTTTGCATGCAAAACCCTTGACTATGTAGTAACGGAAATGAGGTTTTTCACATCTGTCATCAGCCGAGCCCTTTTGTTTTTGTTGTGAAAACTATATAAAGGATTGTCTTTGATTTCTCTAATTCATGCTAGTAATTTCAACCCTGTCCGAGCTGGTGCTCAGTTGTTATGACAGAAACTGTGTTTTTGATGTATGCACTGTATACTGAAATCCATGCACCATACATGAAATCCAAGGTACAGTGCTTGAACGTCTAGCACCCAGGCATGGTGCTAGACGTTTGAGCACCGTGCCTGAAAAGGGGCTAGTGTACTAGACTGGTATTAGGGCATCCACCGAAACATGGAGCATGCGATCGTAGATAAAAAGAGCATAGCTCTCGATGTGACCCAAGGGGAATACTGTTTGGACTTCCAGATATAGACATTCAGGTCTGACAGTTTGGAGAACCCGTAAAGGTGTAATGGATTCATGACCGACACCTTTCGAGACACGTTAGTTAAAAGAACATTTGATAAATTATAGGTTCATTATGTAAGCTTCCCCAGACGATTCTAGCCAGACTGTCTATCCAAAGCGAGAACAAGTATAGTATTTCTCTCATTGTGTCTTTTTTCAGTTTATCAACCTTCCAATCAGTTTTACTGATAACTTTTTATGTGTTTTTATGCCCCTTCTCCTAACTACGACAAAACTAATGAGCCACAGAGAAAAATAAGAACAGATAAGGATTCAGCAAGCATTCTTGCCCCCAGACAAAATCTGATAGACTTGAGAATTCTTCTTCTTTTCACTCCAAATTTTCGTTCTTTGCCGGATTGCAGGTGGATTTCTTGTCGAAAATAAACTTCAGATATGGATTGGCACGTATTTTTACCCCGATCTCAGAAAAAAAGTGCCAAATTTCTTGATTTTAGGTGAAAAAAATGTCCGGCAACAAATTGAAGTTCAAAAATGAATTCAGCATGTCTTCTTCCTTACCCCTAAATCGACTATTTCATTAGCATTAAAAAAAAATATTTGCCCCTAGTTTGAACCGCCATCCCTAAATACGGGGCTACGGTGCCCATCTAGGAACTTTACCTGTACTTTGACCCAAAGAATCCCTATAACAAAGTTGAAAAAAAGCTTAACTCCTTCGGGAGTTATCGTGCTAACAGACGGGCAAACCATACGAAGCTAAAGGTATCCCGCCACGAACGTTTTGGGATCGCAAAAAGTAGATAATCCGTCCGTCTTGGAGGTATTGCTTTTACTATGCTGAGTCTCGACAAAATGTCCAGATAAAAATCTCGGTGTGTTACTCGACTTGATTTTTTTTATAATTTTTTAAGATAATACCAGAATTTTATTACTTTTCATCTCCACATTATCAGCCTGGCAAAAATCCCGAAATCAACAGGAAAATACCGGATCCTGGAGCAAAATCCCTGAAATCCCCATCGAATCCCCATCACAAAAATAACAAGACCAAAGGTTTCGATGGGATCCCAAAAATTCAATATCTGATCCAGACAACTGGGTCTTGTCTTTAGCCAGATCTAATCATTGCCAGACTCCTTGAACATTTTTACAATTAAAATTCAGAAACAGATTAAGGCCAGCCAAATAGCTAATCATCTGAGAAAAACTTCCTGCCACTACCGCCAATTTCCCAATTTCGGCCAAACTCCAGAACTAATTGTCCGGCGAAAAAAAGAAAGCTCAAAAATGAACTCAGGGTATCTTCTTTCCCCAATAATGGACATCTAATCAACTTCAAATAAAAATTATAACTTATAACAAATTTTCCGACTCCAGCCGGATTCCGGTCGAACTATATGTCCGGGTAAAATATGATTGTCACACACGGATTCAGCATCTCTTCTTACCCCTAAATCGGCTATCTAATCAACTAAAAATAAAACTTTAAACTTCTACCAATTTTCCGGTTTTGGCCGGATTCCGGGCGAACTACATGTCCGGATACAAAATTGTTTTCACATAAGTATTTAGCATGTCTTCTTGCCCTAAATCGAACATCTAATCAACTTCAACTAAAACTTTTAATTTTAGTAAACTTTCTGGTTTGGGCCGGATTCCGGGCGAACTACTTGTCCGTCGAGAAAATGATTTTCACCACCGTCTTCAGCGTGTCCCCCTACCCCTAAATCGAACACCTAATCAACTTAAAATAAAACTTTTACTTTTAACAAACTTTCCGATTTGGGTCGGATTCCGGGCGAACTACATGTCCGTCGAGAAAATGGTTTTCACCATCGTCTTCAGAATGTCTTCCTACCCCTAAATCGAACATCTAATCAACTTAAAATAAAACTTTTACTTTTTAACAAACTTTCCGGTTTTGGCCGGATTCCGGGCGAACTACTTGTTCGATGACAAAATGGTTTTCACCATCATGTTCAACATGTCTTCTTACCCCATAATCTACTATCACATTAGCTGTTTCAAAATATTTTGTTTGCCCCTTAATTTGAAACCCCTCCCTTACCCCTAAATGTAGGGTTACAAAGCCCATCTACGAAGTTGACTGGTCCGACGACCCAACGAATCCTCACACCAAGTTGCATCAGAATATCTCATTCCCTTCGAGAGTTATCGTGCTTACAGACGGACGGACGGACAACTTTTGCGATGTCATAGGTATCCCTCCACTTACGTTTTGGGATCCCATAAACCGGAATTCCGGGATAAATCCCCACCTGTGGCAAACCTGACTTGTGTAAATAAAGAGTAAATCACATTTTCGTGTGTGGAGCTAGTGAATAATCAAAATACATCATCCCGACCAAATTAATTGAAAATAAAATATTACAATAGAAATTAATAGCCAAATTGTTTTTTTTTGTGGGGGGGGGGGGGCCTAGGTATTTACCGACCGGCTGGTCATTTTTAGGCAGTGTCCATCCTTCCCCTATCCGGGAATCGATACTCCACACGCTATTGTTCCCCTTTTGTCGGGGAATCCATGTGTCAGGAGCTAATGTTCCCCAACAGATCGGGGAATCCACTTGCCCAGGGCTAATCTTCCCCGCCAAGTCCGGCAGTGTCTATCGTTCCCCTATCTCGGAATCGGTACTCCACACGCTATTGTTCCCCGTTTGTCGGAGAATCGATGTGGCAGGAGCTAATGTTCCCCGACAGATCGGGGAATCTACTTGTCCGGGGCTAATCTTCCCCGCAAAGTCGGGGAATCGATTTGCCCTGGGCTAACATTCCCCTAGTATTCGGGGAATCGAAGTGTCCAGAGCTAATGTGTCCTCATAATCAAATAATCGATGTAGAGATCGGGGAATCGAGGTGTGAGGGGCTAATGTTCCCCGACATACGAATACTGATTTGTTGAGTTGAGACCGGGGATTCCAAATGCCCAGGGCTAATCTTCCCCGCCAAGTCCGGCAGTGTCTATCGTTCCCCTATCTCGGAATCGGTACTCCACACGCTATTGTTCCCCGTTTGTCGGAGAATCGATGTGGCAGGAGCTAATGTTCCCCGACAGATCGGGGAATCTACTTGTCCGGGGCTAATCTTCCCCGCAAAGTCGGGGAATCGATTTGCCCTGGGCTAACATTCCCCTAGTATTCGGGGAATCGAAGTGTCCAGAGCTAATGTGTCCTCATAATCAAATAATCGATGTAGAGATCGGGGAATCGAGGTGTGAGGGGCTAATGTTCCCCGACATACGAATACTGATTTGTTGAGTTGAGACCGGGGAATCCAAATGCCAGGGGGTAATGTTCCCCTCGCACTTCGGTTTTCCGATCTAAAAATCGATATTATTTGGATTCCCCGACCTGAACTCAACAAAGTCAATATTTTGTCGGGCACCCCTCCAGATACGCTAGGACGATGAAACTTGGCAGGCATATCAGGGACCCGACCAAACTAACTTGGAAATAGTCACTTACCCGATCCGACAATCGTGGGGGGAGGGGGAGGTGGCGGAATCCGGAAAATAGGGACATGCATAACTTTCGAACGGGTTATTGGATCTTAATGAAACTTGATATCTGGAAAGATCTCGAGTCTCAGTGTGCTCAGGTACGCAACCTGCACGCAACGCAATATAAACGACGCCGCGTCAATGTGAAAGTGGCTTAAGGCTTGTAGTGTTGGGTGCGCTGCAGTTAAGTGGGAAGCTAGGCTAAATACTCAATAGCTCATTTGGTTAGAGCGTCAGCATGCCGAAGTTTGCTGGTCCAAATTCTAGGAGCATCTTTGTTTTTCAGTTCACTATTATTATTACTAAGCCGACCGTAGTGAACTAGAAATGTATAAATACCTTGAACTGCAATGAACTGGGGTTGAACTTTAAATCTGATAGAACCTGCGTACGGTATTCCACAACAATCAAACAGAAATTCAAGTTTGACTGGTATCTTCTGCGAGTCGCCTTTATGGTTCTTTCGGAAAGTACAGAGGTTAAGGATGCTTCTGAACTTTTGAAGCAGCACTGATTTTGTAAACCACCGATTTCGCGTGTCTGCTCATGGATTGTTTTGAAACACAAAGAGCATTTTTCTACATTTCTTGGGATTCTTCTTCAGTGACAGAATTTCAAATATGGAACGTTTTTCTTCGACGTCGCAGAGTATGGGATATTCGAATTTTGCCGTTGTCTGACCGTGGAACGTAGAGATTTAACGACACGGGATGTCTGCTTTTTGACAGTTCGTTGCTGAAGCTAGGGAGTAGCGCCAAGCCTTAAAAAAAGTGACGCACAGGGAGTTTTCCACCCTACTTATCGTGGTAACTGCGCATGATTAGTTTCTTGGCGTCAAGGCTAGTTTTTCTTTGACAAAATATCGTACCACGGGCTAATTGGACCAATCACGTTACAGAGACCACAGAGGGTCAGCACGCTTACGCTCTCGAGCGTGGCAAGAGAAATTAGAACTATTAGTTACTATTTCGAGAAGGTTGGAACGGTCAGCGTAGTAACTTTTTACATGGTTAAACGAAAATAGTAACTAATACACTGCCAGATGCTTCACAACAGACAACACAAGGATGCGCGGTTTTAACAGACAACACTTGGGATGTCGCGACAAATTTTGTGCAAAACCTATGCATAACAAGCATCGCCAGGAAGATCCGAAAAACTGCCAAAAAGCACCTGCTAACTTACTTGTCTGTCGTCATGATAATGTAACATTCAACAGATGCTGTTTTGGCGTTTTTTTCGGCTCTTCCTGGCACGGGCCCCTTCAGCGGGCCTGGAGAAAGGCTTAAAGCAGCCGAAGCCATGGGTAATTTATTAAAATTAGAGCCTAGTTTGAAACTATTTTTAAATATTGAAATATATACATTAAATATTGTAAGTTGTCTTTTTAAGGTTAAACTTCATTTCAATTGTGTCTAATTGTTTGTCATTGCACTTTTTTTTTTCGGAGTCAAGTTTCTGAGTCTCCCGCCAAACTCTTTTGTGGGGAGTTGGAATTGGGGGCTCATCATTTTCTGTTCAGGGGCAAGTTGCTGAAGTCTTACTTGGAGAAGTTGCTAAGGGATTTTTTCCCCAATTTCTCATATTTCTTGAAAAGCAATCTCGCAAGAGTGATAGGTCTAGTAGTGTTTTCACTGGTAAGATAGCGACAAGAAAATATTGACGAGAAGCGGAGGAGATCTTGGTTTTGCTAAGTTTATAGATAGAATGAAGGACGTTGTTAGTGTTTTAGAGTCAAGTGGTAACCAAACGGGGATGTGGTCCGTTGGCTTTGTATAAACATATTCATAGTTATACACAACCTGCTGGAGTAAAGCAGTGGTCACTGGTTCCCAGTTTACGGTACTGGTCAGCTTGCTCCTGATAAGCAATAATACGTATTTTGGTTAATGTATATTTGTGATTGGTTGAATTTTTTTATTGTTGTGCCGTCATGTAAATTGGTTGCGATATAATTCTTGTGTATCTATTCCATTTGCTTGTATTTCAAGGGAAATAAACATTAATAAGTTTTTACAATCCGGAGAAACGAGGTAAGGTTAGTGCGCAAGGATGTCAAATCGGGTGAATCCCAGAAAACCAAGAATCACTGGTTTAAGAGTAAGCCGAACGTATGTGGTGGCAATACTCCTTTGAACTAAGTGATATACAGTAGAGGTATATTTGTTTGAACAGTTACTTTAATGTGAACAGTGCAGTTTTGGGCTAAATGGTAGAATGAAGATACCAAAATACCTATTCGGGTGTTTTCATATGCCCTTAATTACCTATTTTGGCTAACTGGTAGTTAGCTTTAGACACAGCAAGTGCATGAAAAGAGCCAAGTCCAATGTAAAAAAACGTTCACGTAAGCATACCTCTACTTTATGACGAAGAATTAATAATACCTCTGCATTATCATTCTAGTGGGAGGGAATTATCAATCGTGGAAATGCTTAGGCCTAAACTAGCCTAGCTCAAGGCAAAATTATCTTATTTGTAGGCCCGAGGTCAACATACCATAGATTCTTCGTTGATGGAGTCGATGGACAGGACAGTGACGTGGAAGTACACTACAGTTGGCTGTCCTTGGTACTTCGGAGGAATATTTTTGTCATAACTCTTCATTGGCAGTGGAAGGATGTCACTCAACGCCAGACTCGTTTCGTCGCTGGAATGAAATGAAAACTGCATGAGGAGATGATGGTGGTACTACAAAGGAGCCGTAGTCAAAGGTATCTGCAGTTATATTTGTATTTAATTATTTTTCCAAGTGCGATCTCTGATAAACCCTGATTGACAACGGATACAAGATAGGCGTTTTGTGACGTGCGGCACAGAACTGCGTTTTGTTGGATGCTTCGAATTTTCATTTGTTTAAACACATATTAATATTTTTTTTTGTGAACAGTGCAATTAAGATTAGGCTGTTTAAGACGTACTGCTACCAGATTTGTGCGCTAGCTTTATGTTATCGTTGCACTAACAGGTCATACTGTAATCTAGAGGCGTGTTACAAAATAATTTTTAGGCGTCTAATTCGTTTGCGGGCTCGAGAGAGCACAAGTCAGTCATTTGTCCCGAGCCATTGCTTCCGTTCTGCTGAACTTGATCGAAAAGCCCGCTCATCCTTGGTTGTAAGGTTATGGCGGTCGGAAAACTGGACTATTCTCGTGGCAGCAAACCCCATTTTCCATAATCTACCAGTTTGGAGGCATCTGTTAGAGACATAGTGATGTTATACCATTGTTGTACCCTAGGGATGTTTTTTTGTATTTGTATGTTAGTTTAGGGCGAAAGCTTAATTAAAAAGTTAATAAATATTGGGATCGACTAAAAAGAGGCACGGCAAGGCATGACGCAGGAGGCACGAGTAATAAAAAGAGATTAGCAAGTGTTAGAAGTAGACAAGGAAGTGAGAGTTAGTAGCTCCAGAGCCTAAAAGAAGCCACGCTACAAAATTGTTCCTGCCCTCACTCTGAAGCCTGAAACGGTCCTTTTAGTTTTCGTGCCGCTTTCTAGTACTCGTTCCTGCCACACTATGTCTTGCCGTGGCTCTTTTTAGTCGATCCCGGAAATAGTATCCTATCGCTTTGCTTCCGCAGTGTTCTTAGCCATTTGAGCAAGCAGCGTTGTCTCAGTAGCAATTGAGTCCGTTTTCAGTTTATTTTCGGTTGCTGGATTCTCCTCAGAAGTTCCATTGCCAAACTCTTTTGCCGGCTGAGAACAAAATATTGTTCGTCACAAAGAAATTAAAAAAGAGAAGACGGGATTTCGGAAAGCGTTTAACTAGCAAGGAAGGGTAGAAGGATCATGAGAGCTTCCAGCAAGATTCTTAGTAACTGCGGAATGCGTGCTTTTCAAGCACTAAGTCAGTTACCACCCAGTCGCGATTGAGTTGACTGCTTCTTTCTTATTTTTACCCTCGTGAAGGTACTCTGATGGTTCATTACCTTGCTCTGAACGGAACTCGATTAGCGTATGTAGCTGCACGGATGTCAACAGCTCTGCTACCCATGCCAAGCCCGGACTCCCGACAGAACCTTACGCCCTGTTCCTTGAGAATTTTAACTAGCTCTCGGGTGTTTGACCGTCCTTCCTCATTTGACGGTGTGTCACCTTCAGGATGGTCCTGGTCAGCCTGACCTTCTGGAGAATCGCTGTCGTCGCTTGTTAATTGAGCGCCGTATTTCGTATTGAGGACGTTGAGGGCTGAGCTAAAATCCGAGCATCGGCTCGGATCCTGGCGGCAGAACTCGGAGACGACGTACTTGAGGTTGAACATGGTCTCCCGAAGAGCCGGTCTTGAATTTGTTTCGGTGTGGGTGAATTTGCTATAGACCACAACGTCAGCGAAGTAGTCCTCCATGCTGCTCAGAATGGCTTTAAGAACAAGACCGATCCTCTGCGGTTCCCATTGCTGAAAGCTCTCTATGTTGAAAAGTATAACGACGCTGTTAGGCTCCTGGTAGTCTGTCTCGCTTATTTCCTTTTCAATTTCCGAAAACAGAAATTCTAAGTCAGTAACTTCCACTATGTCGTAATGTTCAACGCCGGTGCACAAGTTCAGTAAGCCGCGTAAAGTTTCATTGGCTTGCGTCTCAACGACAAGAACGGATCCGCGAAAGATCATTTGTTTACTTGGCAGTCTCTGTTTACATGGACGTCTTCGGATGTAGGAGCCCGTGTCGTAGTCGTAGTCGAAGCTCTCGGAATCCGAGCATTTGACCGAGTCTTGCTCGAACCACGGGAGTCGATTGCTCTGCTGACTGACTTCTTTTGGCCAAACCGGGCCTTCAAACTCAGACTTCCAAAGATGGGAATAGTCTTCGTCGTCCAGCTCTGGCCGTTTTCGCTCCTTCTCAGCAAATACCCTTCCAGTCAATAAGTCCGTCAAACTTCTCCTTTTACGGCTTAGAGTCTTCGCGGGATTCGGGGATCGGACATCGCTAGGAATCGTTGGCGTTTTATTACGAAGCCGTCGGGACTTAGGCTGGTCGGATCCGGAAAAAGTTGCTCCGAAAAGGGAAGTCTGGTGATGAACTATTTTCTGAGTGAACTTCTTCCTGTCTAAGTTGGGCACGGATTTAGCATGGCAGACGGTCGTGTCAAAATCGAGGGCTAGGTCTGATGAGTCTTTCCGATCACACCTAGAAAGAATGAAATTTTAGCGTCACATTTTTTTTGCTGACATAGCCTGACACCCAAGGTTTTTTTGGTTTTTTTTTACTAACAAATTCAATATAAACATACAAACTTTCAATCCGCCCCTCAACCATATTTATTTTATTTTTTACATTTTCTAAACATTTAACTTTCAAATTCATGGGTCCTTTCTATTTTATTTAACCATAAAATTATTCTCTGAATACTTTAACGCCCTTCTACTTTAACACCAATATTATTTAAAATTTTAATTATAGCAGCGAAAAAGCAGACACTCAACATGTGCACCTACCTAAAAGCTTGGACCCTAGCTGTCAAATCGTCAATCAGCAGGTATTTTCATATTAGTTCGTTTTGTCAAGGTTAGTCAGGTTTGGAAACAACTGTTCCAAATAGTACTGGGAATATTATTCAAGTACCTCATGGCATCAGATTTGGAACTTAAGCAGACATACTTTTTGGAGAAGAATGTGTGACCCCGTGTGACGCTAAAATTTCATCCATTCTTAGGGCTGCCCAATTGGTCGGAACTCCCAGCGGAAACCAAGCAAAAAAAATGACTTGGGAAAAAAAGCTTACCCGTGTGTCATCAACTCTGGGAAAAATCCAAATGTGATCACTAAGAAGACGTTCCACATTGTTATGCTTGTTCAGTCCAGACTAGATGTTTCAAGGCCAGTATATTCAAACACATCTCTTATAAGAAAAATTAGCATACTGTCAGCCTCATTTTCGTGCTCTTTCCAAACCGAACTGATTCGGGAATCTAGGCTGGTAAGGGCGTTGTTCGAGAAACCGTACATATACTTTTGTATTCCTAAAAAGTGGATTCCAAGAGAGTATATAATCAATACTCGAACCAAGCTAGCTATGGCTTCCCTGTGTGAATTCGAAGCGCCAAGCATCGGGACTAATTATTCGTAGGCTATACCCGTTCGAAGGCATCATGTGGTTTAGTTCATTTTAGTTCCCCCGTGATCGCCACCATCGTCAACATTTACCTAAAACTCTGTCAGGATGTTTAACTAAATTCCTATAAGTGAATCGCGTGGTGAGATTAAGTGAATAGTGTGGGTTCCTCTTGTTCTAAAATCTTATTTTCTGGGTTTTGCTTAGCTCAGGCTCAGGTTCATGACCTGGAAATGGTTTGAGCTCACTAAAAATCTGACACTTTAAAACAGTGTAAGAAAGTAAAGCACTTGGCTTGAAACTCTATTGCATGTTATACATGCACGAAGAGACCTGTGCCTGTGGTTTCCAAATTCGATGGATATGACTCTTATTAGATCGTCAAAATTATTTAGAATAAAAATTAGTCGGGTATTGTGCTTTCTTGCTCACTTTTTTTTTTTAAATGCAGAAGATTTCAACCTTCTGAGCGTATTTCTGCAACTCGAGGAAGTCAGGGGGTTTGACTAGGGGATGAAAGTTCCTGAATATTCAGGGCCAGCATTGAAGATTAAATGTTCATAGTGCTGTAAACATATCGAGTGTATGCCCCAGTTGCTTGAAGAACATTAGTTTCGTGGTATCAGATACCATGGTATCTGATACCACGGAAGTTACTCAGTATCTGGCCAGTTACCGTGGTATCTGATGTTCAGATACCACGGTCCCGACCGTAGTAACTGACCGTGGTATCTGGAAAGTCATCCCACTTTCATCGCCTAGCATTTTGTCAAATTGGTGGGAAAGAAATTTGGAATATAGATGGCACTTACACAAGAGACTTGTACCGTAACCAAACCGTAAACAATTTTTCGAATATAATTTAGAAGCCTAGGACTCCATTGTCGGAGCCACGTAGCAGCTTAGACAAACCAGTACCCACAAGATGGGGTCTCATGGCGAAAACCAAATAAAACAAAATATATAATTTTAATGGGGAACACGCTCTTGAGATGAAAACATTTTATAAGTATTGAACTGATAGACAAAAATGATCCTCAGCCGGGATTTGAACCCAGGACCCTCTGCTTACAAGGCAGTCTCTCTACCAACTGAGCTACCGAGGTGCTTGTGAACAGAGTTCGCAAACCACTACAATAGTCTGTAGAATGTGGATGTTGGTATTTCTTTTGAGGGGACTTCTAAAAACGCAAATTCGGCTATTCTTGTTTTTGCAAAGCAACAGTTATCATATGAACATTTCATTGAAGAAGTTCCAGGTCCGCGCAAGCATCAAGCTTCACCTGGTCTGCTTTTTCCACGACGTCGGCTGTAAGCGGGTATTTAAAATATAAAAAATTTCCTTTGCAAATTCAGGACATGTGGCAATAATGAGCTTTATTCATGTTTTTGGAAATCGCTTTTGTTATCGAAGCTCCTCCTAGACAACGAGATGTATTTCACAACTGTTCCAATACATAGAGATGAAACCCTTCTAGGACTAGAGAGATGGAAGTCTAAAAATCCGAGAGTAGCCGTAATCAGTTAAAAAAGAGTTGGAAGCACAGGGTATTCTTGTATCACATTCCCGAAAGTTAGATCGGTGGGCCATGTTGTGTCCTCTTCTAATCCCACTGCATTGTCCCAGTTCTTTAGCTATTCACAGTGTGTCGCTAGAGGAATTATGGCGAAGTTCCTCTGTCTGCTTTGGATGCGTTGTTTTGTCCAAGTCTTTGGACCAGCTTGCTTCCCGGGAACTAAAGTAGTGTCTTTCGGGAAATCTGAATGCAGCATCGGGAAGCTGAGATCCCATTGTGTGCACGGCAAATAACCAGCATTCAGTTCTCATCGCAGCCCCGACAGACATGGAGGAATCACTTTACTAACCGGATTTTCTTAAGAAAATGTGACATTCTATTGACCGAATTTGTTATTGGAAGTAGTGTCTGAGATGGATTTAGCAGATGCCGTTCAGGAGAATTCGGACGCTGTCTTGGATGAAGGTTTGCAGGTTTCTTTGTTGTATGTCTGATGGGTTTCAACTCGTGATGCGTGCTTACTCCACATTCGCAAGTCTCGAGCAGCAGTTCTCCTTGCAGGAACCCGCACCGGTGTTGGCCTGTTCATGCAAATGGGGAATTTGTATGGGAACTGCAGGGATAGACAATTTCCATCATCTGTTGTTTAAATTAAAAAAAAAAGAGCTCTCGTCAAGTTAAAACGATACCATTTCGGTGGGAAACTTACCCTGATCGGGGTATGACCGCATGGGCCTACACGGTTGTCGCGCGTAGACCAATCCGGCAAGGGCTGTCTGCGGCTTTTAGCGGATGTCGGCAGAGCTATTGGTTTGGTGAGAAAAATTAACAGGTAGTTGGTATGTCGGCCGGAGCTGACTCCGAATCATATTTGACGGTGCAGCACCGATAAGTCAGCTACGTTTGTTGGGACCCTTGCCAAGAAGGGCCCAAATATAGCTCCAATAAAATGTAGCTGACTTACCCGTTTTGCCCCGTCAAATATGATTTGCAGTCAGCTTGGGCTGAAGGACTATCCATCACCAATATGGAACTTCAAATCGCCCACACATGCCGCCAACAAGTACCCTTTCAGCGACCCAGTCGAACAGCAAAAATAGAAGCCGTGTCCCGAATGAAATCACAGCACCAGCTTGAACTCCAACCAGTTTTCAGAGAATAAGATATAATAAGATCAGAGATAAAATCAGATATTTAAGGAAAAATCTTTACCAAGAACGGCCGAAATATAGCGCCAATAATATGTAGCTCACTTATCCGTTTTGCACCGTCAAATGTAAAAATTAACAGAAATAGAGCCGTAGCCTACTGTGTCTTAGAGATTCTGGTTTTCTGGTGCTTTCGCGATTCCGATTGGACCGTCGCCCGGTGGACAAAAAAACAAACAGAAAATGAAATCTGAATGTCCTCTTACCGTTACCGACAATTAAATTAAGTTGCTCACCAAGTTTTGCGTCTTCCGAGCCTTTCCAGTGAGAAAACCAGTACATACACGGACTCGGCAGCCTTTATTGCCATTATCTCGACACTTTGTTGCGTTCAGCGTATTTTGATTTTCACAGTTAATTTATCTTCGGCTAGGGCTACGAGCTTGACTTTTGGGCTTTGGTACCGAATTAGTTGCCAGCACCTTGTACTTTTGGCTGTACTGTAATAGCCCATGTTATCTCTAAAAAAATAAACCATTTTAGAATATCGTTTGACAGGTTGACTTAAATATTCCTTGGGCCCAGTCTGACTTTGAGACATATATTCAAATAATGCTCTCCAGAGCATCTGCAAAACCACACTCTGTAAGCTTGGCCTCATACATTGCCCCAACACGTAAAATCAGTAGATTTACCGAGTTTGACAACACCCGTAACCAATATTACGACCATCAGCGACTAATTGATTGCCAGTGATTCCTGTTCAAGACCAGAAAAAGGAGTTAGGCCTGTAGTTACTTAGTATCAGTTGCTGCATTACATACGCCAGGATTTTTCATAAAATTGACAGTGGTAGGTTGACTAGACGTTGGTGTAGACCCTAGCTAAACCATAACAAGATCTGTAAGCTCATGTGGCTAGTAGAATGGTAGGGAGAATGTATATCAGTTTTTGCGCTGTCAGCGTCGTATGGCCTTAGGAGACCCCCTCCGACTGGAAGCACCCCAACTCTCAGTCATCAGAAGATTCGCGGCCCCCCCCCCCTCAACACCCTTCACAGTTACCATCCTATTCAGATCACTCATTCCAGAATCATGCATGTCAGAAGATTGCCAGACCCCCCCCCACCCCTCCGTTTGAAAGTTATAGGGTCCCGGATGGACAGAATTACGATATCGATTCCTGTCACTTATGTTTCGGATCCCAGTAATGTGCACCAAGTTAAGTTCCCCACCTAACTTCCTAATAGCCTGCTCACCTGGTTTCCGTGACCTTTTCTGTATCAGCGAATTCATTTGTTGCCCGTCTATATATCTTCCACGGTGAAGTTTAGATGAAGCAGTTGATGTATGCATTGCACAAAAAGTCTCCGAATGCCCGTGACAACAAAATAAATACACGAAAACCACTGTTAAAAAAAATACTGTCGGACCATGGAACATTGCTCTTTTTTCTTCTCGCATCATCGACTAAGGTAGTTCCCACTGCTGTGATATCTGAAAAATCTGGCCGAATTTGCCTGAAACGTGCAGCTTTCGTCTCATGTTCCAAGAATAAAACACAAGCTATTTTCTCCTCTTCATTGTGTTTGACACAAAAACCGACCTCTCCAGTTGTCCTTTAGTTTGTAGAGTCTAAGGTTGCGTTCCCGAAACTTAACAATTGTTAACAATCGTTAACTTTACTTCGGGGCGGAGCTAACTGCTTTAACGATCGTTAACTTTCCCAGTTCTACAATGGTTAACTATTTTGTAACGATGCTCACCGACCATTGTTACAAAATAGTTAACAATCGTTAAGCTCTGGAACGGAAATTGTAGGTGGGCGGAGCTTAAATTTCGAAACCAGTAACGTGGAACGCAAAAAGTTAACAGCAATTTGTTAACGATCGTTAAGTTCGGGAACACACCCTAAGATACTAGGGAAGAGAGCAGCACCAGCCAACCCTACTGCATCCAGTGAAGAAACCTGTTGGCACTGTCCCAAAAGGTGGTCAATGATACCTTGCCCAGAGCAACAAACTGGGCAACTGTAATTTTCCTCCGCTACCTGTTTGTCCTTTCAAAAACATTCTTTCTGGATTTTGGCTAGACCAGTTTTCGATGGATCCTAAAAATTCCATATTTATTGGATCTGCTGACTCGTCTGCTGATCCAAACAGTCAATCTTGTAGGTTTCCGGTCCTTCGCTCCCTTTAACATGTCACTCTTTATACTGGACCAACCGCTTGGAAATGTACAAAAATTATACCGTAGTGATGTTTTTTGACGGATTCCTCTTGTATTTCATCTTTAATCGGATTTAGAACAGTCTTTTACTTCGAAAGAATTCGTTGTTATCTGTGTCCCCGGCGAAATACTTCTCCGATAAGAAAAATGAAGTTCAAAACCAGATTCAACGCGTCTCTTTACCACTTTATCGGCCCTCGGACTTTTTTGGATTTTACCTTACCAAACTTAGCCATATTAACTTTGTCCAGATCCCGAGCAAACTCTTTGTCCGACAGGAAAATACAGTGTTTTTACCAATATCTCAAATGTTTGAATCGACGCCTAGCAGTTAAAAAGACGTTGAAAATCTATGCCGACCTAAAGAGCTGGGCAGGGGCGTCACTTGCCTTTTAAATATTCTTTGAGCCCAAGCTGACTTTGAAACATTTATTCAAACAATGTTTACAACGGATAGGTCAGCTATAATTCTTCATCAGCGATATTTCGGCCCTTCTTAGCAAGGGTCCTCGTCAGGCTGTCAATCCTCTGGTTCAACTTCGGGGAAGGAAACAAACCTGTAATAAAAAACTGAAGCTTCTACTGACTATGAATATCTTATATATACTAAATCTATAAATATCTAGCCTTTTACCTCTGGGGGGGGGGGGGGTCAGGTTTGTGCCGACGGGCTAAAAACTGTGCCTACAAACAAGCCGTTGCCCATTCGCGGCAAACGGCTTACATTTCCCACCAGCATAGAACAGAAACGGTGTAAAACTAAATGTAATGCATCATGACCGAGTTTTCAACAAGGTATCACATTCCCTTCGAGAATTATCGTGCTTGCGGTTTTGACAGACGGACAACATTTACTAAGTCACAGGTACCCCTTTATTTACGGTTTAGGATTCCAAAAAAAGAGGAAAGCCGGGACCCATGTTCGTCGGGTTTCCTTCTTCTTCCTCCTTAAGACAGGGTCCCTATTCCATCAGAGGCAAGAGCCTTGTTTTGATTTAAGCATGAGGCCTGTTTTGATTTAAGCATGAGGCCTGTTTTGATTTGTACTTGACTTGCGGCCAAGTGCCATATATCGATCACTTTTCTGTCTGTCGGTCGGTCTATCCGTCAGTCCGGTGATCGCGAGTTAGGGTACCTCCAGATGCGCTACGACGATGAAACTTGGCAGGCGTATGAGGGACCCGGCAAAACTGACTTAGAAATAGTTACTTCACCGATCCGACCATTGTGGGGCAAGTGGAGGGAGGGGGATCCGGAACTTGAGGTATGTATAACTTCTGGCCGGGCGATCTGATCTTAATGAAACTTGATATTTGGAAAGAAATCGTATCTGAGATCTCGTATTTCAAGTCCGGACTGGATTCGCTGGCTTCTGGGGGAGTTGGGAAGGGGAAACTCGAAATCGTGTGAAACACTTAGGGTGGAAGGATCGGGATGAAACTTGGTGGGAACAAGAAGCACAAGCTCTATTGACATATTTGACAGGACCGAACACGATCCGTGCACTGTGGGGGGAGTTGGAGGCGGGTTGCGGAATTCCGGTGATCCCAAGCTAAGGTACTTCAGATGTCCTAGGACAAGGAAACTTGGCAGACGTATCAGGGACTCGGCCATATTTACTTAAGAACATTAGTTTCCCCGATCCAAGCATCGTGGGGGGAGTGGAGGGAGGGTGAATGCTGAATTTCGATGCATGTGTAACTTTGGAACAGGTGGTTGGATCCTTATGAACTTATTTGGGAAGACCTCGTCTCAGAAATCTCATTTCAAGTCGGGGCCCGATCCGGTGACTGTGGGGGGTTGGAGGGGGGAACCAGAAATCTTGTGGCACGCTCAGAGCGGAGGGATCGCGATGAAACTTGGTGGGAAGTACAAGAACGAGTCCTAGATAAACGGTTCACAGAACCGGACTGGATCCGGGCACTGTGTGGGAGTTGGAATGGGGAGGTCCGGAATTCCGATGATGGCGAGTTAGGGTACTTCGGGATGTGCTAGGACGGTCAAACTTTGCAGGCACATTAGAGACCAGACAAGATTGACTTAGAAATAGTCACTTCCCAGAGCCCTCCATCCTGCAGGGGGGGGGATGGAGGGAGGGAAAATCCGGAAACCTGAGGCATCTTTTCGAACCGGTGATTAGATCTTAATGAAACTCGATAATTAGACAGAGTACATGCCTCTGATGTTTCTCATGTGCGCCTCAAGAGTTTTGCTTACAAATGAATTCCTAGTCCCCTTAAGATGCGCATCTTAACCGCCAAGTGAAAAAAAAAATAACTTTTGGCCAAAAGATACATTTTCATAGTCTACAAGGGCCCATGATCATATTTACCAGAAGAGTTTTGCATAGTGGCCTTAAATTGCGCATCTTAGCCGCAAAGTGATGTTTTGGTTTGGTGAGTTATGAATGAAAATTTTAATTTGGGTGGGAATTGGAGTGGTCGGCTGGATGGACTGGAGGCTTCTCCGCTTGATCTGAAGAATCTTTTGGTTGATTACGGTAAAGATGTTGAAAATTATGATGATACGTTGAATCTTCTACCGCGATCATATTATTTTACCCCTGATAAAATTCTTAAAAAATCAAATCCATCTGATCTAAGGTTGGCAACATTTAATTGTCAGGGTCTGCTTAGTAGTATGGATTATTTATCTTCGTTTTTGCCTACAGCGGAAATTGATTTGTTAGGTATCACAGAAACGTTTCTTGATAATGTGTCTAGTTCATTTGTGTCTATTAGTGGATATAATTATTTTAGTAAGGTCCGTGCTGGTAGAAGACGTGGAGGTTTGGCTTTATTAGTTAATAGTTGTATACCAGCTCGAGTAATTAGTGATTTCGATTCATTTTATGAAGAAATGGTTTTCGAGTTTTTAGTCGCTGAGATGAACCTTGGTGGCAAATCAACTCTATGCTGCGTTATTTACCGCCCACCCAGTTCTTCGATAGGTGGATTCGTGCAAAAACTGGAGATATTAGTACCTCAAATTAAATCAAAATACAGGAATCTTACTCTGATGGGTGATTTTAATATTGATTTGTACCCTAAACGTGATGGAGGCCTGTCTGCTGGTCTACAATCAGTGCAATTTTTATCTACTGTATTAGCTGCTGATCTGCTTCCTTCGTGTAGCATTCCTACGAGAGTTACAGGATCGTCAGCGTCTCTAATCGATAATATTTTTACGGATTTTAGGATTATTAATAGCAGTGTTGTAGTTGATGATACTTCTGATCATTTCCTTCTTTTGGCAAGTGTAGATACCGGAAGTTCAAAAAATCGGACAAATAAGAAAAAATCAAGAAAACTGGATATTTTGACTGTCCAAAAGTTGAAAACGACATTAGAAGAACGGGGATTTTCCGATGTGTATGTTTGTTCAAATGTGGACGAAGCAGGACAAGCGTTTGTCCAAAAATTTAAAGCAGCTTTGGATGAAGTTTGCCCCTTGAAGTCGTTGACTTATCGGAGGTATAAAGTTCCATTTAAACCATGGATTACACACGGAATATTAAAATCGGCTAGGAAAAAAAATAAGTTATATAGGCGCTTTTTGCAGTACCCTACTGATGATAATAAGCATATATTCAAAACTTATAAAAATATGCTAACTAAGCTCTTGCGATCTGCAAAAAAGATTTACTTATCGAAAGCTTTTGATAATGCTCAAGGTTGTCCCAAGAAGACGTGGGATCTCATCAATTCATGCCTAGGGAAAAGTAAGGATCATTCAATTCCAGACGAGATGATGTCTCCTGACGGTAATCAGAAGGTCTCAGGTAAACAAGAGGTCATCAGCTTGCTCAACAACCATTTCGCGACTATTGGTGAGAAAACTGCTCCACCTTCCTCTAGTTCGGATTCACAAACATTTTCATCTTACCTACCTCCTCGCAGTCAAGACTCGATGTTTCTGTATCCGGTGACAGCGCAGGAACTAATCAACATAACCAAGCTGCTGAAAAACGGAGCTTCCGAAGGAACTGATGGGTCGTCAACTAACCTGCTGAAGTCAATAATTCCCGAAGTTGCTGATGCATTGGCGCATGTGACAAACCTGTGTTTTACAACTGGAACGTTCCCCAAGATATTTAAGTCGGCAAAAATCATCGCCCTACACAAGGGTGGCGATCCACTGGATCCCTCCAACTATCGCCCTATTTCTATCCTTCCTGCATTCTCAAAGCTGATCGAGCGGTGTTTGTACAATAGGATTGTGTCTTATCTGTTAGAGAAAGATTTTTTTTCTCCGTCTCAGTTCGGTTTTCGGAAAAATCACTCGACTGAGCACGCAGTGTTGGTTATTACTCAATTCATCCATGATGCCCTTGATAACAATGAAATACCTGCGACTATTTTCCTTGATATTAAAAAGGCATTTGACACAATTTCACACTTTATTTTGCAGTTTAAGCTTGATAATAGTGGAATTAGAGGCCCAGTGAATAATCTAATCATGTCATACCTAACAGACAGGTCTCAGTTCGTGAGTGATGGTGATGCTATTTCTTCTGAAGTGCCCCAGTCTAATAAGGTCGGTGTGCCCCAGGGTTCGATTCTGGGTCCACTTTTATTTCTTATTTATGTTAATGATATTTCAAGTGCTTTGAAGGACCTTGGATTAACAATATTTTTTGCTGATGACACCGCTTGCAGTGTTAAAGCTAAAGATGAATCGTCACTACGCTCGAAAATGGGAATTGCTATAGCACGCCTACGTCAATGGTTTCATGACAACAAACTCGTGGTAAACTGTTTGAAGTCAAATTTTTTAATTTTTTCTCGTGTTGGTTATCGTCTGCCAAACCTACAGTCAGTAGATATGGACGATCGTGATAGCATTACAAGGGTTGATAGTGTTAGATACCTTGGTATGCAGTTAGATAGTAACCTTTCTTTTAAGTCCCATATTGATAAAGTGAAACTGAAGATAAGTCGTAATGTTGGAATGATGTATCGCCTTAAGTTTCTACTCCCTTACCACGCTATGCGATCTATTTATTTTTCCCTTATTCACTCGTACCTCACTTATTGTCCCCTTGTATATCTGAACACGTTCAGCAGTCATCTTGCTCCTCTTCAGAGACTTCAAAATAAGGGGATCCGCCTCCTGAAGGAGTTTATGCCATCTCCATCATCGCTACCAAACTCGTCACCCACAAAGAGTGCTTATAAGTTGCTTAATATTTTACCCGTTTCTTTATTTCTGCAATTTTTTTCGATAATAATGTTGGAGTGTTATTTCAAAAATAGACTGCCTTCGATTTTGTATTCCTGCGAGCTGCTCCCCACCGCTTATGACCACCATTATGCTACTCGTTTTGGTTCGGATCCTCGTCAACCTCTGATCAGATGTGAACGATCCAGATTTAGTTTGCGTAATTGTTTAGTTAAATTTTATAATTTATTAGAAGATAAAGATATTGTTCGCCTTTCTCTTCCTTTACTAAAAAAAAGGTTTAAAACTCAATTGTTGGATTTGTATTAATGAGGAGTGTTGGAGAAGGTGGTATGGCCTCTGGTTTGTTCAGTCCTGATTCTCTAATTCTTTGCCCATGGTTATATATTTTTTATATTTTGATGGTTATTGAGTCTTCGATCTGACGTGGTAAGTTGCTTTATAATCTCTTATTGTTTTTCATGTTTTTCTTTCTTCTTGTTGTTCACGATGTTATGATATAGGCGCGCTCATAATCTGTTATTGGTTGAATTTTCTTCTCTTCTTTGTATGTTGCCCGAGCATTTGTTGAGTCCCTCTCTGCCGGCTAACTTCCTGATATTTAGTTATTTTGTTTTGTTGTAAATAATAAAACCTTGAACCTTGAACCTTGAACCCTTGAAGTGAAAAAAAAACTTTTGACCAAAAGATACATTTTATGGTCCTCAATGGCGATCAGTTTGTGCCGTAAGAGTTTTGCTTACAAATGAATTCCTAGCCCCCTTAAAGTGTGCATCATAACTGCAAGTTTAAAAATACTATTGACCAAACTATAAATTTTCATAATCCCCTTGGGCCTATGACCATTTTTGCCTCATGGGTTTTGATTGCGAATTCATTCGTTTCGGTACTCATGTTTACCATAAAGTACAAAATATATTTTTGAGCAGACGATATAATTTGATGATCCCCAAAGGCCCATGCTCATTTCTGCCGTAAGAGTTTTGCTTACGAATGAATTTCTAGCCCCAACGATACATATCCATGATCCTCAAGGGCCTACGAAGATGCATGCCTCAAGGATTTTGCTTACAAAGGATTACAATAAACCCACAAATTGACAAATTCCCACAGTCGCCCTCTGGCCCAAATTTGCAAGTACCATACTAGCTTCTAGCTCTTGTTTCTAAGCTCAGATAGTTCCGAGCACCGGGATTGGCCGTTGGATTAGTTGGCTCCTACCTTGTGACAAGTGACGGGACCATGCCCTAAGTATCTGAGCCGAAAGTGCTAATTTAAAATAATATTCAATCCAGACGATTTAATTTGTCTAGGCTTACAATACAATAGTGTCTCGGATTTGTCCAATGGACACCGATGGTGCCTGCCAATTTTATAATCAGAGGAGGTGGAGGGAGTTCACGGAAGAGCCATCCGACCTTGACAGCGTGAGCCTTAGCTGATAAACATGCTAACTACCCTTGCAAGTGTCACATAAGCTTTCAGCCCTTGTTCGATCTCGCTTGGGATAAAAAACCCTTTGCTCTCAAGTATGTTCTGGGCCAAGAGTGTCTAAGTCCAGCCGTGTTTGTTTTGTCTTAAAGACCTGTCTTATCTATAATAATAACGTAATCTACTTCCGTAATCACTCCGTATATTTCTATACCCAGAGACCCCAATTTCGTAAGGTAAACTCTAACCCATCTAACAAAACCACGCTGATTTTCTCACTTGCCGTGTTTTGCTACCTTCGAAGTGTATCACGCTGTCGAAGGGTGTTTGCGAGAAGAGTTTTCCATCAGAAAATCCGGTTGTGTAAATTGTTTCCCTGTTTTCACTATATGTCATATGGGTCTCAGAAAAGGCTTAAAACAGCCAAAACCGTGGGTTATTTGTTGAAAGTAACGACTAGTTTTAAAGTATTCAAATATTCTAAAATACTGTAAGTTGAAGTGTAAATAGTGAGCGGGGTCCCGTAACTGTTTCACCTGCTCGTGATAATGAATTTGCTCGGTTTTGACTTTCCTGTTTGGCTGTAAGACGTAAAGCGCATCAGCAACAAAATAATTCAGCTTGATGTTACTATAACGCCAAGACCTGCCGCCAGGGGCGTCGCTAGCCAAAATTCGAAGGGGGGGGGGGTGGCACCCTGCCGCCCATTTCCGTTTTTGTTCGCATAATAATGTAGTAATAAAAATACCTGCAAGCGCTGAAGACGGAAGAAGCCTAGTTTTATCTACGAGCTCAGGGGTGGTTTGAAGGGATTGGGCGTGAGAGGTAACTACCTGAAAATGCACGACAGACGTACGAAAAGGTTCAAGAGTCATACCTGTTCGAAACAATAGCCAAGAACGCAGCACCGCATGACCACATGAAACTTAAGGTGAACATCATTTGTATCAAAAGGAATTCGCTTGAGCAATGGCCCGCCCTATACCAGTCCCTAATGTCTGTTTATCAGACCGAATGAAAATGAGCACCGCCGGCGAAATTTTTTAAGTAGGCCATGACTTTTTTGGGGCAAAACACTATCCCCCCCCCCACACAAAATCTAGATTTAGAGTGACTCGAGCCCCGAAATTCCAAGCATAAAACAATAATGAAATGAGTTTCCAGTAAATAGAGCCAACCACAAAAGGTGCCGCCGGCAAAAAAATTTGAAATCCTGTATGATCAGAATACGTCTTTTCCGATCCCAAACGAAATTAAGGGTCACTTGGCATGGATCTTCCCGTCTGTCTTCGTTCACGAAATCAAGAAAATGTGAGGCATTTAGCTGGAAGTTGAGAATGTTCTTCAGTCTGACCCTTTCCGAAAAAGAAGTAGCCTACTGATTATCCAGAAACAGAGCAGACTTGTTCTGAGTTTCCAGTTAAAAAAAAAAATTAAAAAATAAAAATCAAACGACATGTTGCAATAATCAGGCCCGTCATTACAGCGTCCCACTGGAGGAAAATACTTGTCATCAAATTCTATTCTGTTAGGAAAGTAACCTGATTTAGACATGAATTGAGAGATTTTAGCACATAACAGATCATGTTAAATCTGCGAAGCTCGAAACAAGCGACTTAGAATCCAACTCCTCAAGTCTGAACGCTCGAGAACCCAGCACGGCATAGGTCCAATCTGGATGTCAACTCAGTTTCTAGGTAAACCTTAACTAGCCTTACTGACTTTTTCGGGCGCACCGCCCATTAGGCTTTGCTGGGTGAGCACCCGTTTAACTGAACTTCAGTTCAATTCAATTCAGTTTATTTCTAAAAACGTGCAGAGGACAAGCCGAATATTCGTTTGGTTGTCAATAAAAAATATATGTACAGTTTATAGTCAACACTTAGGAATTAATTTAAAATAACAGTAATCGTCAAATACATTTAATAAAAAGCTCAGGTACACATTTACTTACTAGCACTGGCGTTAAAAACCTTGACAAAGGAGGGAACAAAGCTTTTCAGATATCGGTTTCGAGACACCTGAATAGGCTGTATGAGAGGTACAGCTTCTGCCACTGCTCTTGCGGGTCTTTCTCGATGTGGCTTGAAATCAGGGGGCAGTATGGATCTATGGGATGTACTGTTCAGCAACCCTGTACCAAAATCAAGCGACAGCTTTTGTCGACGACTAGCAAGGGAATCTAGGCCAGACTGTTCAAGGAGGGCACAGTATGGGATTTTTTGCGCTTTTGAAACGGTCAACAATGCCCGAAATTGAACTCTCTCAATCACGTCTGACTGCTCCTGTGTCAGGCCATAATGCCAAATGGGGGAACAGTATTCTAAGCAGGACCGTATAAGAGATGAATAAACTCGCAAAAGATGATCTGAAGGTATTCCGTGCCGAGACAGGAGCTTCAGAGAGCTAATACCTGCATTAGCTCTTCGAAGCATCATTTCCGTATGTTTCGGTGTGGTCGGGCGCTGGGGCGTGGTCGGGCGCTCTGCGAGCGCCCAGATTAGCTTTTTTCTTTCTTCAGGGGGGGGGGCTCATAAGTGTCTCATAAATAGAACAAATATGGCAATCGTAAAAATCAGCGTGATGACAGTAGATAGGTGGACATATAGAAAACCCTATGAACTGCAAAATTTCGGTGATGTGAGGTGATAGGAACATTACCGAAATGGAGTGAATTAGTATAATAATTAAATTATACTATCTACGAAAGTTCGAAAAGCGTATGGTACGCTCTGTAGGACTAAGGTGAAATGCAAAATTTCGGTGATGTGAGGTGATAGGAACATTACCGAAATGGAGTGAATTAGTATAATAATTAAATTAAACTATCTACGAAAGTTCGAAAAGCGTATGGTACGCTCTGTAGGACTAAGGTGAAATTTAACCGGTTGATTCGAGGACGCCTTTATACCGCTCTGCTTATCCCGCAAATTCTCGCTCTGTCGCCTTTTTAGATACTTTACACACTGAAGGAAAAGAAGGCAATAAGAGTTGTTTATCTCAGCTGTGCGAAGTTTTTGCTTGGAGTACCTCTTTGGACGAGACATACTTCACTAATTGTTAAATATGGTGTTCTTGATCCCACGGATGTCATCAACATCTGTAGAGAAAAGTTAGTCCCTGGATCCCCAGGACAGCCTGTACCAGACATTTCTAAAGTAGGCTAGTTGTGCTAGTTCTTTATTTATTTGTTAGTTTAGTGTGATTCGTGTTTCATTTTTTCTTCTTCTTTTCTTCCCTTCTTATACTCCATTTGTCACATTTTGTGTTTAGAATGGGTTAATAAAATCATTAATTCATTCATAATAATTTAATATTTATATATGACGGACGATTTTTGAAACATAATAAATTAGGTTTTGCGCCCCTTTTCTCGTACATTCAGAGAGGCTAATAATAAATGCTGAGATTGTGTGGTGCTCCCGTTTAGGCTGGTAGGCTTATAGTCGGCTATCGATTGACAAGTCCCTGTTGGCGCCTTTGTCCTTCTTCTTAACAGTCGTTGAACAATCTTCGGGTCTGTTTATTTATGCTGCATTGGCTTTTCCTAAAAGGCTGGCGGAGCCAACGTGACGAAACTTCGTCCTTAGTTGCTTTGTTTTTTTGTTTTGGAGAATTCCAGACATTTCCTGATTTCTTGCAGACAAAACATTAGTTCTGGTGGCGTTTTGCTATGGTAGAATTATATATCCTGGAACCGAAATCTTATAAAGGCCAGATCCAATCATTTCTAAATTTTCCATGTTTAGTGTGCTTCTTCAACCCCATGAAATAGATGATGGGAAGTCTCTATTAGAAGACTGCGTAATTTTGAAAACAAGTGACGTGGAAGCCGCGTTTTCACGGGAACGGGAGCTACTGAGACGAAGTCGCCTCCAGCCAGGAAGTTCAAGTGGTTTGCCAATTATGTTCACAAGCCCCTCGGTAGCTCAGTGGTAGAGTCTTTGCAGTTGAAGCCGGTTGGTATGGGTTCGAATCCCATCGGAGAAGATTTTGTTTCTTTCAGTTCACTGTGGCGCGTTGGCAATTAATGCCAAGGGTCCTGGATTCAAATTCCGTCGGAGGATATTTTGGTCTTTCAGTTCACTACTTAAACAAGACCAAAAGTTTCGATGGGATCCCAAAAATTCAATATTTGATCCAGACAATTGGGTCTTGTCTTCGCCAGATCCAGTCTTCGCCAGTCTCCTTGACGTTTTTTCTATTAAAATTCAGAAACAGATTAAGGCCACATAGCTAATCATCTGAGAAAACCAAGTTCAGATATGGAGTCAGCATGTGTGTTTACTCCTATAAGTCATATCTGTTTTGAACTACTTGTACGGCGAAAAAAGAAAGCTCAAAAACGAACTCAGCGTATCTTCTTTCCCCAATACTGAACATCTAATCAACTTCAAATAAAAATTTAAAGCATCTCTTCTTACCCCTAAATCGGATATCTAATCAACTACAAATAAAACTTTAATTTTTAATAAGTTTACGGTTTCGGCCGGATTCCGGGCGAACTACTTGTCCGGGTAGAAAATTGTTTTCACAGAAGTGTTCAGCATGTTTTATTACCCCTAAATTGAACATCTAATCAACTCCAAATAAAACTTTTACTTCTAACAAACTTTCCGGTTTTGGCCGGATTCCGGGCGAACTACGTATCCGGCAAGAAAATAGTTTTCACCGTCGAGTTCAGCATGTTTTCCTACCCCCAATTCGGACATCTAATCAACTTCAAATAAAACTTTTACTTTCAACAGACTTTCCGGTTTTGGCCGGATTCCGGGCGAACTACTTGTCTGATGACAAAATGGTTTTCACCATCGTGTTCAGCATGTCTTCTTACCCAATAATCGACGATCACATTATCTGGTTAAAAATATTTCATTTGCTCCTTAATTTAAACCCCCTCCCCCACCCCTAAATGCAGGGTTACAGAGCCCATCTACGAACTTGACCTTACCCTTGACCCAAAGAATCCTCACGCCAAGTTTCATCAAAATATACTATTCCCTTTGAGAGTTATAGTGCTAACAGACGGACGGACGAACAGACGGACAACTTTTGGGATGTCATAGGTATCCCTCCACTTACGTTTTGGGATCCCAAAAACAAATAATCTTGAATCGCTTTATTGCGGGAGTATGCTCGATGGCCAGAAGATAACAACAGCAAATGTTCGTTTAAAAATGGTCATTAATAAATGGAAACAAGGGCACCAATGTCTCCTTTGTTTGAAAGTGCTCAGTCTACGTGGTGGCCAGTTGGGAAGTAGTTTAAGTACTGAAGGACTGCTTAAAGTTTAACTGAAAGGGGCTGAGACAGGACGATCTAGTTACATATCACTCATTCACTTGAAGAGGCTTGAGTACCCGGTGAAAATGCGTTACTTCACTACTCCACTATTCGCCAGTAATACGATTTTCTTATAGTGGACTTTTCCTGTTGGAAATGTGGTAGCTCTATGCGCTTGTACCTGTGTTGTGTGCTTTACGAAAACAGCTCACGCAGTGAGCTCACCTTCAGCATGCTAAACACTTACCACTGAAAAACTGCGTTTGTGTGAGATTCAAATTTTTCGCATCATAGAGCCTTCCGTTGTGAGGACTTCATGCCAGAGCAAATAGTGAAAAATAAAAGAAATTCCTTAACACAATCCAAATAATGCAGTGTATTCGGTTCAATGATACAAAAATAAGTTGGCTTTTCAGTTAAACTTTAGGGTTCAGAACAGAAGTACTTGGGTTCTTCTTAAGTACAGCTTTTCTTAAACACTTAAACGTTGTACAAAAGTAAAAATAACTAGGTTCTTGAAGCCTCACGATCCATCACTCATATACATTCTGCTTAAATCCCGTCAGTTTGTATATTGAAATGCTTCTTTGGCAGCATTTGCCCACAGTTCAAAGCCTTCATAAAAATACGATGAAACTTGGGTAGTCTGAAACGGGGGTATCACGACACCTTCCTCATGGGGGGGGGGGGGGGGGGGGGGGGGGGGGGGGGCTTCAGAATTTACCAGAATTTGTCGAAGTTTTACCGGAATTTTTCCTGGTTTTACGGAAATTCTCCGTAGTGACCATCTTTTCAGAGACTATAGAATACTGTTGTGCTTTGACTTTGATTATGTGGTAGCAGCAACGAAAAAATAGGCTCGTTAAAGTTTAAATGAAAAGGCAGCTTATATTTTAATCTGAAATTTCAATCATTTTGACATATCTGGGGATTTTGTATTTTTACACAACAAAACAAAATTCATCCAGACGCGGAGAATTTGAATTTGAAAAAAAAAACTTTTTTCAGGGGCACAGATGCGACATCGGGAAAGTTACACCTGTTGGAAAATTAATTTAGAATAAATGTTGCAATAAATCTGACGTTTTTATTTTATTTTTCGGCAATGGCTTTCTTCAAGCGTAGAGGGAAAAGCACATAGAGGTACCACAAATCCGAAAGAACAAGCTCATTCTCTGAAATCGGTTGTCCCTGGATAACGGAGAAACGAAGTAACTCATTTTTATTGGGTTTACAGGAATATTTAAGTGAAAAAGTGATATGTTGCTAGAGTTACTCTCAGCCCTGCTCGGTTAAACTTAAAGATTGTCAATTAAAACTAAAAAGTCTTCGACCTTCAACCAACCCTACACATGTATTCGTCGCGTTTTAAGCGTTTTCCATTTGTTCATAACACATCTAATTTCCGTCAACTAGATCGGTTTCACATGCGATTAGTAACAGACGGTGGTCAGCGATTGTTGGACGCAGAGTGGTCTTAACCAACTTAATCTTGTTAAAAAGTCTTTCCCCTTTTGCTGAGGTAACAGGGATTGTCTTAGACAGCTTGAACGCTTTCCGTAGTAGTGGTAAGACACTTTTCAGTTCGCGAAAGACTTTGAATATATCTTCTAACTTTTTTGTTTGTTTCAAGGCTCTCCTGGTGACTTTCGAGATCATGTCGAAACAAGGCTAACACGTTTTTGAATTCTTCTCAGCTTATCACCGGAAAAGAGTCGAGAAAGCTGACGAAACTGGAGTAGACGGTACCGCGCTATTATTCCTGGAGCAGTATTTGTAGTTGGAAATGACGGAAATTTCAGGAGGCGTCTAAATCTTGAATGTTAGAGAAAGTTGGGAGACTCCTTAAAACTACAGAAACTTAAGTGACAACTTACCACTCTGGTAAGTTGTGTGCCGGGCTCATCCTGGCAAGCTGTGAGTCTAAGCTTACCCGGTAAACAGAAAAATTCCGGAAGATTCCCTGAACAAAATTCTGGTAGACTCCGCGGAGCAAAGTCCTTTAGGTTCCCTGGTCCAGCCTCCAGTAAATTCCCTGAAACAAGTTCCGACAGATTCCTTGAGCAAGATTTCGGTAGATTCCCTGCAAAATTCCGGTAGATTCCAAAATTCTAGCAGCTTCCGTGGGGCAAAGTCTGGTAGATCAGTCTCCAGTAAACTCCCTGAGATAAGTTCCGCTAGATTCCTTGAGCAAGATTTCGTAGATTCCCTGAGCAAAATTCTGGCAGGTTCCACAAGCAATAATAGGTAGATTCCCTGTAAAGTTCAGGTTAATTTGATAAATTTTAACTTTGCGCGGCCGGAAGTTGATTCCACAAACCTTCTGGGGGAGGGGGTGCACCCCCATCCCCTCGAGACGACCCGGGTCTGAAGTAGCATACACCGCACCCTTGGTAATACTAGATGGCGATAGCTCTGTCCAAAAGTGCAGTAGGTCTACTCGAAACCTACAGTAACTGAAGTACCACTTCATCACAATTTACATACTACTCAACTACTACACTGTCAGACACACATTTTTCTTTCTTTTTTTATTCCGCGTAGTATCTTTTACCTCATTCTCGTCCAATATGAATTGGCCCGCCTACTACGCTTCCACTTACCCTCGGTGACGCCAACGGTCTCGTAAACACAACTTTCCTTTAATTTGTTGACCAACCGAACTAATTAGCGTCACCTACCCTATCCTCTGTCTCTACTTTTCATTTTGAAAATAATTTCTTTTATTTTTTTCTTACCCCTATATTACCTTAATTTAAAAAAAAATATTATTATCCTTATTATATCAAAATTTTTCTGAAATCTTAAAAACAACAACGAAAACGGAATATTTATTTTAATAGCAGCTAAATCCGAACAAAAATCGAAGTCCGAAACTACCAAACACAAAAACAAAACCTATAAATGCAACTGCCGCGTTAAGGGTGTCCTTCCAGTCTAGGAAACCCGTATTTGTGGTGACTCACTTTACAAAACAAAAACAAAATGAACTTTTCAAACCACGCAGACTTGGCTTTTTTTCCGAAAAAAAACAAAAACAAACCCTCAAAAAACAATCATCAAGCCAAAGACAACACTTGAGATGTAATTTATTATAGTTCTGAAAATGTTATGCTTAGCAAGTATTGCCAGGAAGAGCCGAAAAAGCCTCTGCTGACTTTCTTGTTTGTCGTCACGATATCGGAAACAACATTTAATGCATAACGTTTACAAATTTACAAATTTGGTGTACTTGTTCCAACACTGGCGGTGGCATTACAGACTACCAGGCAGAAGTCGACCACTTGTCGAGCAGATTGGGATTCGCTCTAAACTGCCTTACCAAAAGTGCCATTAAAATTCTCTTCCAAACTGCTCTTTCAATGCAAAGCACTTATTAAGGTTAGTATTCCCTGCTAGCGATGTAAGTTTCATCGTACTTCCCTTTCATAACTGAACTGTCATACCTAAGTGTTTTATGTCCATCTTCTTCTTGTAAAAAACAAGAGCAAGAAGCTCATGTGACACTTACAAGGTTAGAGGAAGTAAGTAATTACGCAATTCGGGATTTATGCACAAAATTAGAGCAACAAGCGCAGTGGAAAGGATCCGATCCGGATCTGTAAAACTCTTGAGGCACAAGTGATCATGGGTCTTTGAAGGTCGTGAACATCCATAGTTGTTTGTGTGTTTTATTGACGCCAAGGCCGTGTTCGACAGGGTTAACCACGAGAAGCTTCTGAATAAGATGGTCTCGAGGGGTATTGACCCTAGGGTAACTGGAACTCTAGCTACTTGGTTTCAGACACAGCAGTTCCGAGTGAAGTGGAGTGGTGTAATTAGCCAGCCATTCGCAGTGTTGAATGGGGTTGCCAAGGAGGTGTGCTGTCTCCGTTATTGTCTAACCTGTATGTTGATGATTTGAATTTGTTGTTGGCTAGAACTGGAGCTGGTTGCTTCATAAAAGGGCTGTGTTTCAACAACCTTAGTTATGCTGATGACCTAGCCGTTCTTGCCCCAACAGTAGCATCACTGAATAAGCTACTGGCTGTTTGTGATGAATTTGCTTTGATGCATGATTTCGTCTTCAACACGAAGAAAACCCTGTGTATGGCATTCATTCCACATGGTCTTCATTTGAAGATTATCCCAGATGCTGTACTATCTAGTTCAAAGATTCAAGTCGTCCAGCATTTCAAATACTTGGGTTTCACGTTTTCATCTTCGATGACTGCTGAAGCGCATGTTTCTTCGCTTATGAGGTCTCTATCTATTAGAGCCAGAGATGTAGTCTTGAATCTTGGTCTTGGTCTTAAGACCAGTCTCAAGACCGATGTCGACAATCTTGGTCTTGGTCTTAAGACCAGTGGTAAATTCTTGGTCTTGGTCTTAATTCCGGTGCGAAAATCTTGGTCTTGGCCTTGGTCTTAACGTTTTGGTCTTGTCGACATCACTGATTAGAGCAAATATACTGATAAGGAGGTTTGGTAGCTGCGAGGCCCCGGTAAAGAGTTTTCTTTTCAGGGCTTACTGCACGCCACTTTACTACCTTCCTCTTGCTTGTAATGTCAGTGTGAAATGTGAGAATTCTTTTCGGGTAATGTATAATAATTCGTTCCGGTGGCTTGACGGTCTTCCTTGGAATTGTAGTGCATCGGGAATGTTTGTTGGTGAAGGGCTTCCATCTTTTGGTGAACTTCGGATGTCAATTCTTTCCCTTCAAACTAGGATCCTCCGATCCCCTAGCCCACTTCTTAGGATCCTTTGTGGGCCTCAGATGCGGCTTTCTCTGCCTGTATGGCTTGCTTGGACTCGTGAGTTGTACGCGGGGCTTTTGACGGGAGCCAATTGACCTGGTATTTACATTTGTTTGTTTGTTCAGTGTGTTTTTGTTATAGTGTGGCCCATGTTGGCCTTATTTGAAAAAAAAAAAAAAAAAAAAATATTTGGTCTAGAGTATTTTTTGTCTGCACTTCTCGCTTAAGATGCGCACTTTAAGAGAGACAAGAATCGATCTGTAAATAAAACCCTTGAGGTAAAAATTAATGATCGTGGGCCCTAGTGATAATGAAGATGTTTCTCTTGGGAAAAAGTTTTTTTTTTTCTTTGAAGTTAAGGTGTATCTAGCTTCAAGGTAGCTAGGAATTTATTTTTTAGCAATTTCTGGGGCAGAAATGATTACGGGCCCTTGTGTATCATGAAAATGTATCGGTTGGTCAAATTTTAAATCTCCTTGCCGATGCAAAATCGCCGAGTACCTAGCGGAAGAGCCGGAAGCGGCACCACAGCTGTCCCCAGCGATCGCCGTGATTGACTGACACAGGATTTGAGTTGTTGTGTTTGAGTCGTTTGTAAGACGTTTTCTCGTTCTTCCTGAGGATCACTGGCGTGTCTTGGACTTATTCATATAGAGTATCCTGGGCAACACCCTTGAGCCACAAATGATCATGGGCCCTTGGGGATCATGCAAATACGTCTTTTTGTCACAACTATTTTCTATTGCGGGCGCTGTAGCAGCTTTCGGTTTTCACCGTATTTTGTGGAGCTCATAACTCGTAAACCAGTGCAACCATCAAGTTCAGATTTAGAACAGATTGGGGTCTTTCTACATTTTGGGGGTCGCACCTCCAACGTGGGCCCAGATTGCCCTGTTAAAAATGTTCATTGACCAGACCTGGACATAGGACGATGATATTCCTTGTATTTGTACATCCCAGAGCTTGTAAATTGCTTTTTAGAGTTGCACCTCCTCCACCCACCCCGTTCATCGGCAACTGGGCACAGATTGCCCAGGAGTAAAGTTCGTTACCCTAGGAGTCAACCGGTATCACGTTGAAACTTCATAGATTTGTGAGCATTGGGGTCTCTTTTTCCTTTCTGCGGATCCCAAACCCCACGCCCACTTGGTTCAAGGGCGATTGGACTCAGATTGCCCCATTTTTTGTTTTGTTTTTAACTTGACAATAACTGGAGATAATGCGATGAAATTCCTTTGTGCTTTTGGATCATAGGGGTTGGGGATATATATGTGGAGTTGAACCACCCCCCCCCCCCACCTTCCCCGTTGATGGGTAAATGGGCCCTATTTGCCGATAAGTTAAGTTTGTACCCGTGACCAGAATCAAGCTGTAAGCTGGTTGGTAGAAGATATTTAAGTCTATTTACGCAATTTGATGGTTCCCTCCCCCCTCCCCAACTGGGCCCAGGTTTCCTGTGAGTTACGTTCGTCTATGACATGTCTCAACTTCAACTCTTGTATACTTGTGGATATGTATGTATAGATTGTGACAAAGGGGGTATTAGGCTGCTACGACTTGGTTTGCACTTACCTTGTTACCAATTACCTTGCTAATGGAAAGAGGTTTAAAGGGACGGACTGGCTAGGAAGACATTCAGTATTGAAACTGAAACCGTTCTTGCAAGATCTTGAAGATCTTCTTTGGATTTCTAAATGCGGTTTGTTTACATTAAAAGCTCGTAAACTGGGATGATTTCGAAATATGTTATTTCAGTATTATTTTGGTTATTGGGGATGTGAAATCTCTTGGTAACGCTGTTTGTTTATAAGATGTGATAAAGATTTTATTTTCATACTCCACGTCTGAGCGCTTGCGGACTTGTTCAGTCTGCGGTCAAGATGCGCAATTTATAGGGCGCGAGAGTTCATCAAAACCCTTGAGGCAGAAGTATTCACGGTCCGTAGGATCATGAAACTGTATTGATTGCTCAAAAGCTTTCTATTTCATTTCCCGCCGGTCTTCAGAGGAAATCACGCTATCCACAAGGTCCCAGCGACCCTATTCAAGACCTAGCCTTATTGACCATCCTCCAGACAATATCAACCACTTTAGGGAATTCATCTGTACGCAAAAGGTTTGACGCACAAATGATCGTAGGACCTCGGGGTCATGAAAAATTCGGTTAATCAAAAGTATATTAAGCACCGCAGCGGTTAACATGTACACTTTAAAGTTCAATGGGCACATCAAACTGCCCCAATCCCGCCTCTGTAACAACCTAGGAACAATCCTTACCCCCTAGATCAGCAGCTTTTTCAACAGTTTCCTCTCTGTGATATTTCAAAGCGTGATGCCAGAGAGGTAAAGACAAAGGATAACACGAAAACGGCCGATTTTTGTAGTGCCTTCTAAAGGAAGTCGGAAATGTTTATTTGTGAAGCATTTAATACAAAGTAAAGCATTAGAAGTGTCCATTGTGTTTTAAAAACTGTTCAAGGTCGGTTAGAACCAGATCAGTCGTTCCAGAACTATGCATGTCCGGAGAATAACCGGACCCCCCTCCAACTCCCCCCACAGTGTCCGGGTCCACTCAAGTTCTGTAAATCAATATATGGCACTTGAACCGAAGGCACCATAAAAAGGAATAGCATAAAGCAGAATGCGCCCGTAAATTAAGAATCGTGCGGAATTTTTGTTTACAGTGAATGGATATTTAGCTGACGCCTCTCCTGTACTGCAATACCAAAACTGTAACTGCAGTAAGTCTGGCGGCAGAATTTTAACAGTAAAAAGATGTCTTCTAGGTACAGGCTGTCTAGGCTACTTTCTCCGTTCCCAGGGGACTCCGCGGGAAGTCGAAGGGATCCACGAGAAGAGTAGAAATCACTTCCTGGAGATCCCCGACAGGAAAGAACGAGAATGCAGGGATTGCCTCCATGCCGTTTGGTCTAAAACTCGTCGGACGTCCTTACCAGCTTTAGGCTACTGAGTGTGACGCAATTATTTTGTAAAGTGACACATTCGGATCACCCTTTTCTTGTCCATCTCATCCGACAAAAACTCGCTACCAACTGAATATTGATCACAGATAACATTACAACCACATCGTTTTTTTTTTATGGCACTTGCCTTCCGGCCAAGTGCCATATACCGATCACTTTTCCGTCGGTCTGTCGGTCGGTCGGTTAGTCCGGTGTTTGCGAGTTAGGGTACTTCCAGATATGCTAGGACGATGAAACTTGGCAGACATATTAGGGATCCGACCAAACTAACTTGGAAATAGTCACTTGCCCGATCCGACCATCATGGGGGGAGGGTGAGGTTGCGGAATCCAGAAAATAGGGACATGCGTAACTTTCGAATGGGTGATCGGATCTTAATGAAACTTGATACCTGGGAAGACCTCAGATGTCTCATCTCAAGTCCGGACGGGATCCGATGAATCTGATGGGGAGTCGGAGGGGGAGCCGGAAATCGTGTGAAACTCTCGGAGTGGAGCGATCGGGATGAAACTTGGTGGGAAGAACTAGCACAAGCTCTAGATAAATAACTGACCGAACTGGACCAGATTCGGACACGGTGGGGGGAGTTGAAGGGGGGTTCTGGAATTCCGGCCATCCCTAGTTGATGTACTTCCAGGTGGGCTAGGACGATAAAACTTGGCAGGTATCAGAGATCCGACCAGATTAACTTGGAAACAATCACTCGCCCGATCCGACCGTCGTGGGGAGAGGGGGAGACGGCGGAATTCGAAAATTGGTGGCATGCATAACTTTCGAACGGGTTATCGGATCTTAATGAAACTATATATCTTGAAAGAACTCATGTCTCAGATGTCCCATTTCAAGTGCGGACCGAATCCAATGAACTGGGGGGGGGGGAGGGGAGAACTGGAAATCTTGTGACACGCATAGAGTGGAGCGATCAGGATGAAACTTGATGGGACGTACAGGCACAAGTCCTAGGTGCATCACTGACAGAATTGGATCGGATTCGGGTACCGAGGGGGGGGGGGCTGTACGGGGGTGTCCGGAATTCCGGTGATCGTGAGTTAATGTACTCTCATATGTGATAGGACGATAAAACTTTGCTGGAGCATTAGAACCTTGACATCGTCACTTCTCCGATCCGACCATTCCTTAAAGAACTCATCGTAACCGCAAAATACAAAAAATACTTTTAAGCAAAATTTACTTTTTCAAGATCGCCATGAGTACACGAACCTTTTTGCCTCAAGGGTTTTGCTTGGAAATTAATTTGTAGCACCCTTAAAGTGCGCATCTTAACTGAAAAGTGAAAAAAAAACTTTTGACCGTCACTTCCAATCTCTGACCCAGCATTGCAAGTTTGGCGCATCTTAACCGAATACTTCCATCTGACCCAGCCTCCCGAGTTTTTGTTTTCCTTCTTGTTTCCTTTTGCTTTCTGTCTCCTATTTTTATATTTAAAGTGAAACCATAGGTTGAATTTTCAGCCCCCTTAATTTTTTCTTGCTGGGGTATTTCTTACTACATATGCTTGCAAGTGTCATATGAGCTTACAGCTCTTGTTTTTTTAAGTAGGCCTACGCCTTGGGAATCATTTGGCCTCTGTATCCTCTACTTCATCTGTGTCCGTGTTCCGTGATTCCGAGGATGACCGGTGTATCAGAAACAGAATCATTTATTTACACAAGCTATAATAGTCAAGAAGAAGCAAGAGCTGGAAGCTTATATGGCGCTTGCAAGGCTAGGATCAGAGGATGAAAGAATGAGTTCATCAATTCGTGGGTTTGTTGTGATCATTTGTAAGCAAAAACCATAAGATAAAAATGGACATGGGTCCTTGGAAATTATGTGAATGTATCATTCGTAAAAACTATTTTATTTTTACGTTTGTCTGTGATGATGCGACGAACATCTGCAACGAACACTCTTGAAGCACAAATGATGATGAGCTCATCAGGATCATGAAAATGTATATTTTGCTCAATTGTTTGTACTTTAAGGAATTCACTTGAAAGCAAAACCCTTGACGCGAAAATATACCGTTTGGTCAAAAGTAGTTTTTTTTTACTTCTCGGTTAAGATACGACTTTAAGAGTGCTAAAAATGCATTTTTGAGCAAAACTCTGGAGGCAAAAATGATCTTATAAACGTATTAAACATATTTCTTATACTTTGCGCTTAGGATTAGTACTTTAAGAGACGGTTGCTGAGAAGTGACAATTTCTAAGCCAGTCTTGTCAAGTCTCTAATTTTCAAGCCTAGTTTTATCAATCAATCAATCAATCAAACATGTATAATCCGAATAGCTAAAAGCTAGAAGAGGAATACAAATTTACAAAATACACAGACACACAAGAAACAAATTAACTAATACACTTACAAGAAATTACCAGCAATAAATGATGGGATGAAACTACGTAAAAATTGGGTAGAAGAATTAGCAGAATATGGGGAAAACTGATTGCCAGTATTACTCTCGGACCGGCGCACGGAAGACGGGAGGGGAGGGGGGAATAGATGGCCATCTGGGGACAACACTCCAAATTTGTTTTAAAGAGTATTTCTACGTACAAATAATTTAGGAATGTCAAGTTTAATGAGAGCCAAAAATCGTCCTAGCACATCTGGAAGTACCTTAATTCGCGATCACCGGAATTTTGGACCCCCTCCCCCCCCCCCTAACTCCCCCCACACTGACAGAACCCGATCCGGTTCTGTTGCTGATGTATGGCTTGTTTCATCCCGATCGGTCCACTCTAATCGTGTCACGAAATTTTTGGTTCTCCCCCCCCCCGCTCCCCCAACATTCATCTGATCAGCTAGGTCCGGAGTTTAAATAGGAGATTTGAGACATGAGGTCTTTCCAAATTCATTAAGATACGATCACTCGTTCCAAAGTTATACATACCTCAATATTCTGGATTCCCCTTCCGTCTACTTCCCCCACGATGGTCGGGTCGGGGAACTGAGTATTTGTAAGCCAGTCGTGTCAAGTCTCGAATGTTCAAGCCAAGCTTCATCGTCCTAGCACATCTGGAAATACCTTAACTTGCGATCACCGGAATTCCCCCCCCCCTCTAACTCCCCCCCCAGAGCCCAAATCCGGTCCGGTACTGTAACCAATCTATCTAAGGCTTGTGCTTGTTCTTCCCACCAAGTTACATCCCAATCGCTTCACTCTATAAGCGTGTCACAAGATTTCCGGTTTCCCCCTCCGACCACGCTCGTCGGATCCGATCCGGACTTGAAATGGGACATTCGACACACGAAGTCTTTCCAAATGTCAAGTTTCATTAAGATCCGACCACCGGTTCCAAATTTATACATTCTTTACGATTCCGGATTCTCCGTCCCTCCATTCTCCCAAGGTGGTCGGATCGGGGAAGTGACTATTTTCAAGTTAGTTTGGTCGGGTCCCTGAGGTGCTTGCAAAGTTTCGTCGCCCTAGCACTTGTGTAAGCATCTTAACTCGAGATCACCGGAATTTTGGAACCTTCCCTCCAACTCCCCCCACAGTGCTCGGATCTGGTCCGGTCTTCCCAACTACGCATCTAGGGCTTGTGCTTGCTCACCTCACCAAGTTTCATTTCGATCCGTCCACTCTGAATATGTCATACGGTTTCCGGTTCCCCTCCCCCCCCTTCCAACTCCCCACAAAAGTCACCACATTCTGAGACACGACATCTGAGATCTGAGACACTAGGTCTTTCCAAATTTCAAGTTTCAGTAAGATCCGATTCCCCGTTCAAATGTTATACATATGTAAATATTCCGAATTCCCCCTTCCTCAACTCCCCCCACGGTGGTCGGATTGGGGAAGTGACTATTTCCAAGTTAGTTTGGCCGGGTCCCTGATATGCCTGCCAAGTTTCATCGTCCTAGATAAAATTAAATGATGACCCTTTGGTTGTTACTTCTGTTGAACTCCACCAGATTCTCAGCTGGATGTTTGTCGTATTCGGCTATGCATGGTCTGTGCACCTCGGTCAAATCCCTCCTGTAAAATCCGTAGAAATTTTGTAGCTGTCGCAGTCTCGGTCTCAAGGGAGTTTTTTAGAGGAATACGAATGTGTTAGCCTTCGCTGAATATTCTCCGACGTATCTAGGTCCGTATCTAGCAAAGGTCTAGTCGGACAATGACCAGACTGCACTGATGAGCAGGGGCGTCACGACTGGGGGGGGGGGGGCCCTTCAATGCTGTCGGCCAGTCGGTACAAAATAACTGATTTGCAGTTATTGCACCGCGGTTTTTCGTTAAATCAGTTGATTTTTTTCATGAAAATTGTCGGTTTTTCTGAAAATTGGTCGATTTTTCGTCAAAATAGTCGGTTTATCTGAAATCTGAAGATCAGTCGATTTTTTTCAAAAATGTAACTTTTGTTGTTGAAAACAGTCGTTTTTTCTGCAGAAAAAGTCGGTAAAAATTTCCAGCCAGTCGGTAAATTCCTCGTCCCACAAAAAAAACATTTTGGCTAGTAACACCTCTGCTGATGAGACTGGGAATTGTTTTTCTTCGATTGTCAAGTCGTGGCGAAAGACTAGGACGAAGGATGAATCCTTTTTTGATAGTTGCAGTCTCTTGTTCAAGGGCCATCGTAATTTCTGTCCGTCGGTCACTCTTTTGCTAGTTCGGGCACTTCCTCGTAAGCTAGTAGAATGAAACATTGCATGCATATAAAGGACCCTACCCAATGAAGTAGGATCCACCCGTGGGGAATGGATGGAGGGCGATCAGGCTATTGCGAACGTGTGATCCGGTTGGACAGAAGGTTGGTTCATTTATGTGTCCGAATTGGATTCGACCAAGTTGTCGGGGGGGGGGGGCGGAAATTTCGTGCCGCGCCGAGGGTTCAAACAAGTGAGGGGAAGCCCGTGTGCCCTAGTTGATCTATTTTACTGTCATGGCCAGAACCGACCTCGATTGGGGGAATTGAGGGGGGTACAGGACATTTCCCAGAAATGCTCGGATTCGAGTAAAAGTTAATGGGTGCTGAAAGAAAATGCCCTAGATGATCCACTTATTTGTCCGAACCAGCTGAACCAGATTCAGATATACTGTAAGGTGATTTGGGGGGAGGGTTCAGAAATTGTATGGTAAGCCCAAGGATTAAACGCGTGGAGCGATCGGGATGAAGCTTAACGCGTAGAAAGTTCTCTGTTCTCCAGAGGTTCGTCCTTCGAGCATCAAACGAGTTTAGTGATAATGCCAAGGTTCTATTTCACAAGGAAGCCTGCTTATACGGTAAAATGGTACTGATTATTTCATTCAGTGACCTTGTGACAATTGCGTGACGGGGTATTTTAGGAACATAAGACCGCGGTGGGGGTCAGCACAAGTGAAAGTCTTTGAACATGTGTATCCCGCCTTTCAGGCAAAGATAATTGCCCTCGTGCTTCGCCGGTCTTACCCTCTCCCACCACTAAAACCTTTTTTCTCTCAAGTTTATTTGGTACGGTCAATCTACGAAATTGAACAGCCGAATCTGGAACAAATTGCAATACAAATGGTTTTAACACTGTCTAGGCCAGACAAAAATTCTTTACAACAAATCTAAAATCTAAAGCGCTATAGCTACGGGCGAAATAGTAATTTTTTTCACTTTTGTTTCATTCATATTCATCTTTTGGAAAAAAATAAATGGGCCATGTGAGGCATATTTCTATACCAGCTTGGCTTCAAGAACCCATTTCTCATTTTATTTAAAGTCTGATTTGATGTTTCATGTCAGGTTTTAATGGGTTTTTTTAAGGGCTTTTTCGCTTAGCACGGAAGAGACAATAACGTTTGAAATGCGACCTGAGAGGAATGTTTTTTTAAATATCTATCTATCTATAGGGACACTGCAGAAACTCTCATCCAAATATGGAAACTACAGATAGTATCGATTAGTAAGGAGCGCTGTGCGAAACTTGTAAGTACAACCAAACTAGCCACACAAACTGTAATAGTAATAATCATAATAGATATTCCTTCAGCCAAAGCTGACTGCGAATCATATTTGACGGTACTGATCATATTTGACTCAAGAGGATATTTCGGTCAAGAAGAGCCGAAATATAGCTCTAATAAAATGTAGATGACTTATCGTTTCGCACCATCAATATAATAATAATGATTTATTTATAACCCACTGCACAAGAACAATGTGAAGATAGTGGAGTAAAAAAAGAGAAAGAAACAAAATAAACAACCGAAAAGAAACAACACCAGTACAACACAAATCAACAGAACAAACGGATGAACCCGTGACATGGAGTAAGCCGTTGGTGTGCTTGTGCCAATTAATTATCATGAAGCTCATGGTGTTTTGCAGTTATATCGGGAGTTTTGTATTTACATCTTTGATGGTGTATATAATACTCTAACAAAAAAAACGCCTACCCCTCGCGGTGTGGCACTCTCTGAAAATCTGTATACCGCTATAAGTGGTGTTTTGTATTTTAACTTGGATGGGGAGGGGGAGGGGTATAAGGCAACTGACCTGTTCAGTGCCCCCTGACCTATCCCTGACCTCTCATCCTATATTTAGAACCATACCACACCCATACTTACCACTCCCTCTGTAAATCTTATACCACCCCACGGTATGCGCTTCGTCTTCAAACATTCATGCGAATGCCATATTAGCCACTTTCTGAAAATGTTGTTAAAACACATCGATAGGACCTCTTCCAGGAAATTCAAGGGGCAGAAAGTCTAGTTATAGTGCGAACACACGATCTTTTGCCGGCCGGTTTTCCTGCACTTTCATCATCAAGTTGAAAAAATTTCAACTTTTCCGCATGGAAGTGAGGATGGTGCCGAAAAACCGGGCAGGAATTCCAGACCGAGAGTTCCCGATCCTGATCGTGTGTTCGCACTTTTAGATTGAATATAGGCGGTTGGGTGTTTCTATAGTATGATTGGGCTGGAGAATTTAGGAGCCTCGTACAGCGCTCCGTGTTGCGCTCCCCAGTATCATTGGACTGAGAGATCTGAAAGCTTGGCTACAACCCTTATATTGTATTTCTAAGCCTCCCAAAGAGCTCCCCAGTCCACTAATTCTGCAGAAAATATTCATCCCTAGATCCCGAGTTATCTGGCGAGTTATCGAAACCGTATGACATTAACCTTTTCTGGGAAGACTGCTTGTACCACATGGTTAGGCAATTGAGTTAGATTGTGTACGTCACCACAGACAGTTTGGGTGTTGCTAATTTGGTTTGGACGTGAGGACTTGGACAACTCGCAAGGCGCTTTGCTCCCGACATGGTTGACTGGAGGACTTTAGAGACTTCTGACCTTGGCCACTGTATCCTACATTAAGCCAGGGCGAACTTATTTTGCACCAAAGTTCAAAGCCTAGCAGCCTTATACCCCCCCCCCCACACACACACACGCACTCAAGTTACAATACCAGATACAGCGGCATAACCACTTACAGAGAATGTCACAACACAAGAGGTAGGCACTCTTGTTAGACGGTATGCACCACCACCGACGGATTCGGTGTTGCTGTTTTGTTGGACTGGAGCCTCTCAGATAGCTGTCCGTGCTGCGATCACGAACAATTTAACTGCTGTTATCTTGAAAGTTTAGTTACTAGTTATTCAAGAAGGGAAATTGGCTTTCAAAGTTAAGCGGTACATAATATGTTCACTGGATGAGTTTTTTCGCCTCATTCGTATGAGTTTTGTGTCCAGAAATTAGACTGAGTAAGAAGAAGATACATTTCAGCGGAGTTGCCAAAGCAGCGCTTTTTTTCGTCGGTTAGGCAAGGTGCAGAGCGTCTTCCGCTGAGCTTTTTTGTTGAGAATCGACAGTTTGAAGACAAAAATGACCCCAGTAACAGTTCCAGGACCTCAGTTGACTCTATAAACATGCCTATTTGCTTTTTCGTAAAAGACTTTTTTGTACAAAAAAAAAATAATGTAAAGAGGTTTCTAAAAATTAACGTAAGCATCGGAAACGGTTTCTGTTAACCAAAGTAGCCCTAAAACATGTTTCGCAAGCCACAATTCGTTGAGTTTTTTTTTTCCAAAAAATATCTATAAAAATGGATATAAGTGCAAAAAAAGCTAATTTCGCCCCACGATAGCACTTTAGAATTTGGAAATGCTGTATACATTTTTTTCTGATCAGGACAATGTCAAACACGTTTGTATTGCAATTTGTTCCAGGTCAAACTCTAGATTGACTGTACTAATTCGTCGAAAAAGTAACCTGCAAAAGTTCATTGCAACAGAAGGAAAATTGCGAAAGTTTGTTTATCTTTCAGCCGGAAATGAGATCGTTGTCCCTCCCGCCAGATGCCGGGATATGCTGCGGGAAAACTTCCTCCTGACGGTGACCTACTGGCTACTCTTCTGGTCTTTTGGCATGGGAGTGTCCTTTCTTGGGCCTACGCTGCTTGATCTAGGTAATTTTAGTTAAGTCTTAATCCAGTTCAGTTCAAAGGATAGCCAAGGGGGGGGGGGGGGCTACATTACACTACACTTTCTGGTGTCACTCGTGTTCTGCGAAAGAAGGAGACTAAAAAGATGAGATCATTTTACTGTAAATATGCAAAGCACCTGCTCCCTCGCCTGCTCCACTTGTCGAAATATGCCATAACCGTACATCAACTGAGAATTTCAAAATTCAAGATGCAAGTGTTAACCTTTTGGATGTTTCTTCGTCGCTATCAAAAATCCTTGACAGAGACGAACCAGCGCACGACCTTCTCCACTGCTTCCTGGCCGAAGATTGAAAATTAGTGTCTTTTTCTGTGTCTTTATGTCTTTTATTTATTTTCTTTTATTTACTCCGCTTTGACAAAATGGCGAGTTACAAATAAATTACTTACTTAAAGCCAGGCTTCACCTTTCAGATTACCAGACGTCCGAGGCTTCCGCATAGTCAAGTCAACCCTTCCAGATTTTCAAGATAATGATGACAGCCAAATTTGCTGTTCTTCAATGTTTCCTACCCCTTTACATTTCAAACATCTCATGCATCCCAGTCACAACTGTCAACCACTTTCCCTTTTCTTCCCTCATTTGCATATTTGTAATGTCTCCCGAACGAGTTGCCTCTATGGCACCTTCCAGACATCCGGAATCTGGGGTGTCCAACACCTGGACTTCCAGACGTTCTTGGCCTGGATTCACCTTCCAGATCTATCTCGACCAAAACGGCCGTCTGAATCCGGAAGAAATATCTGGAAGGTGAAGCCTCGCTTTTACTTACTATAAATTCGACTGAAATAAAAAGAAAGATTACGGGCACAAAGTCTCCAACATTAAAGGCACATGGCCTCGTTCAAAATGGTTCAAATCCACAACACAACTCTTCCCCCAAGCTTGACACACAGGCACAGACAAACGCATATGCAGGCCAAACAGGGTCAGCAGCAGAGTAGAGGACTCAAGGGAATGAACAGAAAAGTGGCGGATTTCACGAAGAGAAATAAAATGAGTTCTTCACCAACAAACATACCCGAAGCACCACAGTACCATCCGTACCGGTAGTAAGATAAGATTTTATTTGCGCTAAGAGCCAACGGCCATGGCGGTAGAACAGGGATAAGTGGCATATTGTTTCTGGGGTACTGTGAAAGTGAAATATCAACCACAGGGGAAATAATTTACTTCTTGCCATAAAGGAAGTACCCTTCGTCTTCTAAGCTGTAAGAACAAGCGTGATGCCTGGCTAAACTAAATTTGACCTTTTTCCGTGAGTTTGTAAAAGCCTAACCTACTGATCTTTTGTTTGCCCCACAGTACCGGTGCCGGATGACCAAATAAGCCAAGTTGTCACCTGCCTATGCGTTCGCTCTCTTTGGGGACCCGCAACAATAAACCTTAATAGTACTGATTTTGGTGTGAAAACAATTTAAGTTCGAGCGTTCTGCTGTTGACCCAGAAAATATCGAATGCAATCTTCGGTTAAGGGAGGCCTTCAAGCGAATTTGCGAAGAAAACTCAGGTTCGCGGGGAAATCTAATCTTGCGTCCATGGTGAAGTAAGTTCGCACTTTCTACTAATCTGTATTTCCTTGATCAAGAACATAAGCTAATTTTTCCCTCACTACTAAGCTGTCACTCAAGCTCAGCTCTCAACTAAGCCTTTGGAAAAGAAAACGTGGTATAGGTTTTAGTATTATGTTTAGTGCGTGTACTTATTTTCTTTAGTTTCTTTTCTTCTTGTCTTTTTCTTTATATACTCACTTTTTCCCTTTTGTAAGCGGGCAAAAATAAATATATATGTATATAGCTCTCCCGAATTATATTCGTCCAGCTAGGAAAGCTCAAACCTCTCCCTCTTCAAAGGAATAAAAGGATAACGCGTCCAACCAGTGGGACTATCTGTATCTTTCAACTGGGTCAAAGAGGCAGATCTGACGGAAGTTCCCGTTTCTAAGACTTGGCATGACCAATTCAGGCGGCGTGTGGGGGCTTTTTCCAAAGGAAATCTCTTCCATCGCGGAATGACTGCTTTGTTTCATGGCTTCCGAGGAAAGACTTGAAATGTAAACTTCCCTTAAAGCAGCAATAAAGTGTCACTATGCCGGTTTTCTTAAGGCGTTTTTCCGCGCTCCCACAAACAGGTTGTGGGTTGATTGTGGCTCAAAAAGAGGATTTCCTCGGCCTTTTGTGCGATCTACAAGTGTGTTTCCGCGACCAACAAGATTTCCGTGGCTCGCTTTGTGGCTCGAATTCAACAAACAACTGCCAAGGTGATTGCCGATTTTGTGGCTCGATTTTAGCGGGAAATTCAAATTTAGCAGCAAAATAACGTCATAACAATAAAATTAAAAACTTTTTTTAGACATAAAACTGAAAAAAAAAATTTGCACGGAATGGTAAGGACGAAAGCCTAGAGTTATATCTATTGAAGTTTTTACATGATTTTTATTTATATATTCAGAAATTTGAAGTCATCACCAAAAAATAGACAAAACGGCGTTTCCGCGAGTTTCATCTTGTGGCTTGACTGCGTGGCATATAATCGTGTTCCGTGAAAAACACTCAGAAGTGTATGTCCCACAATTTTGTCACGGAAAAACGCCTTTCGTGACTACTTCATTTGTTTGATGTTTTAGGTTTTTGGATTCCGGTAGTGAACCGTTTTGAAATACCAAATTCGTCGCAGCTACTCTGTATAGAGAAACTGAATTCCCTCGGCGTTCAAATCAGTGAAATGGAAACTGGAATTATCTTAACAGCGTAGCATTGCAACAGATAATTCCTTTTCAGTGCATGGAACTCTGTTGCTAGCCTAGGAGCTGCAGTAATAGCTTCTTTTCCACAGATTCCTGTCTTCAATCGAGCTTTTGTTTTTCAGGATGCCAGACCGGAACGGTTTTCGGCACTATGAGCTGGGTTTTCTTCGCTCAGTCGCTGTTCATCTTGCTCGGTTCGGCGGCTGGGGGTTTCCTTGTTGAAAGGTAAAAATTTGTGTGTCGTGATTTACTGCTCTGGTCGGAGGAGGAGACGATACGCGAAAACGCTACCAAAATCTGGCTACCCGGCCAAGAGAAGTGATTTTCAGGGTATCAACTAAAAAGAGGCAGGGCATGGCGTAGGAGGAACGAGTAATAAAAAGAGATTAGCAATTAGTAGAAGTAGACAAGTATGTGAGAGTTCGTAACTCCAGAGCCTAAAAAAGGCGCGTAAGAACATGGTTCCTGCCGCTCACTCTGAACCCTGAAAGAGACCTTTTAGTTTTGGTGCCTGTTTTTAGTAGTTGTGCCTAATTTACTATGTCGTGATATATCGTGCCTCTTTTTAATCGATGCCACAATCTTAGGCCTAACACGTCACCTAAATTACGGGCCATTCAACCAGATAGCGAGTAGGCGGCTATAAAGGGGTGAACTACTTGCAGGTGAAGTTTGTGAAACATTTTAAAGGCTGCCTACGATATCGCATATCTTTTCGTGCCCCGATAACTCGCAAACGGAGTGGGGTGTTTTCCCGGAAGCTGGTACCTGGTACTGCTTCCACTTTGAATTAAGACTACAAAAAAAATAGTGCGATCATTAAAAAAAAAGTAGTGCGATCATTAGGCCCATCTTATCGGTAATTGACTAAAAAGAGGCACGACATAATGTAGGAGGCACGAGAATTAAATGGCTCTTTCAGGCTTCAAAGTAAGGGGCAAGAACGATGTTCTAGCCTGCCTTCTTTTAGGCTCTGAAGTTTCGAACTCTCACTTACTTGTCTACTTGCTACGAACTCTCACTTACTTGTTTACTTCTACTACTACTACTAGTACTACTACTACTACTACTCTTCGTATTACTCGTGCATCCTGCGCCGTGCCGTGTCTAAAAAGCTGATGAGATAGTCGATGAAGGGGTAAGACGACATGCTGAACACGAATATGAAAATCATTTTCTTGCTGGACAAGTAGTTCACCCGGAATCCGGCCTAAACCGGAAAGTTTGTTAAAAGTAAAAGTCTTATCTGAAGTTAATTAGATGTCCGATTTAGAGGTAAGGAGACATGCTGAATCCGAATCTGAAAATGTTTTCTCGTCCCATAAGTAGATCGCCCGGAATCCGGCCAAATCCGGAAAATTTTGCCAAAAATAGAAGTTTAGTCTGAAGTTGATTAGATGTTAGGTTTACGGATAGGGAATCATTCCGAATATGAAAATTATTTTCTTACCGGACAAGTAGATCGCCCGGAATCCGGTCAAAACCGGAAAATTTGTTGAAAGTAAAAGATTATATGAATTTCATTAGGTGTTCGATTTACGGGTAAGAAGACATGCTGAATTCGTGTCTAACAATCATTTTCTACCTGGACACATAGTCCGCCATGAATCCGGCTGAAGTCGGAATATTTGTTAAAGGTTGTAGTTCTATGCGAAGTTGACTAGAGGTTCGACATAGGGGTAAGGAGATGCGCTGAATCCGTTTTTGAACTTCAATTTTTCGCAAGACAAGTAATTCGCCCGGAATTCGGCTGAAACCGGAAATTTGGCAGAAGTAAGGCAGGAACTTTTGTCAAAGTAGATATGACGCAGGCTGTAGGGGTATAAACACATATGGTGAATCTATACTTGAACTTGGTCTTCTTAGATGATTACAATTTGCCTTACTCTGTTTCTGAATTCTATTAGTGAAGTGCTAAAGGAGTCTGGCGAAGACTGGACATCTATAAGCCCCGATTGTCTGGATCAAATATTACATATTTGGGATCCCATCGAAACCTTTCGTCTTGTTGGTAGAGTCTTTATTTATGAACAATCCACTCTTGCGACCACTGTCGACGGTTTTCGTTCTTCCCTTTTTTTCGTTTTATGGTGTTCATAACGCGTGAACCATGACACCTATCAAATAGAAATTCGGCCTAGGTGTTGACATGGGGGTCTTGACGTGCCTTTCGGCTGTCCCGCCTGTTGCATCCGTCGGTTCAGGTGCAGCTTGGCTCAGATTGCCTAATGATTTACAGCTCGATAACTTGACCACGGTTGGAGTTAGTCGTAATTAAAGTTAAACCGAAAAGGGCTGAGATAGAAATATCTAGCTACCCATCACTTATTCACTTAAATGACCCCTCGCACTAGCTACTCTTCAACTTACAGTATGTTCAAATATTTGAATACTTTAAAACTAGGCTGTGCTTTCAACAGATAACCCACGTTTTTTGCTGTTTCAAGCCTTTTCCGAGACCCGTTGCCTTGCAGCGAAAACAGGAAAAAATTTACATAACCGGTTTTTGGGATCTATGACATCACAAAAGTTGTCCGTCTGTCCGTCCGTCTGTCCGCATGATAACTCTCGAAGGGATTGAGATATTTTGATCAAACTTGGTGGGAGGATCCTTTTGGTCAAAGTACAGGTCAAGTTCGAAGATGGTCTCTGTAGCCCTATATTTGAGGGTGGGGGAGGGGTTTCAAATTCAGGGGCAAACAAATATTTTCTGAAAGCTATTGAGATAGTTGATTTAAGGGTAAGAAGACATGCTGAATTCGAATATGAAATTTATTTTCTCGACGGACAAATAGTTTACCCGGAATCCGGCGAAAACCGGAAAATTATGAAAAGTAAAAAGTGCGTGTGAGACGTGCTGAGTCCGAATATGAAATTTTTTTCTCGCCGGACAATTAGTTCGGCTGGAATCCGGCCGAAACCGGAGAATTTGTTAAAAGTAAAAGTTTTATTTAAATTTGATAATATGTTCGATTTGCAGATAAGAAGACATGCTGAATTCGCATATGAAAATCATTTTCATATTTGTTTGTTAAAAGTAAAAGTTTAATCTGAAGTTGATTAGAGGTGAATGCACCTGAATGAATGCATATTTGAATATTTGACAGCGCAAAACGGATATCTGAATATATTTGAACTTGTTGAAATTCAGCTGGCGTATCCGGTTTGCACTGTCAAATACGAACTTGGTCTTCTCCGATTATTACCATTGGCCTTAACCTGTTTTATAAATGTTAAAATAAAAATGTTTCAGAAGTCTGTTGAAGACCGAAAGACCGAATTTTCAGGAGTAAATAGTAAAATTTTGGGATCCCATCGAAACCTTTGGTCTTCTTCTGATGGAAAAACTTCTTGCAGACAACCATCGACAGCGTGACACACATAGACGGTAGAAAAACACGGCTAGTGAGAAAATCAGCGTGGTTTTGTTAGAGGGGTTATAATGTACCGTACGAAATTGGGGTCTCCGGGTTTAGAAAAATATGGAGTAAGTAGGTCTCGTTAGTATTATAGGTAAGACAGGTCCTTTAAAGAGACTTGAAGACCCGATGAAAATGCGGTATTTCGCTGCTCGGCTATTCATGAATAGTCGATTTTCATGTAGTGGAATTTTCTTGTCGGATTTGTGGTCCCTCTTTGTGCTTGTACCTGTGTTGTATGTAGCGATGGGCGAATCTGATCGTTAAAGGATTCGAATCCGAATTCAGGGCTAGGTAGGAATCCGAATCCAGGTCTAGGTATGAATCGGATTCCCTACCATTTGATGATAACGATTCGAATCCGGAATCGAATCCGACCTTCATAAAAATCAAATCATATAAACCGTATAGGTTACAGTTTAACAAGTGCGCAAGCGCTCAGCCGTGGAGTGTAAAAGTAAAATGTTTATCACATTTATTTACAAACAGCTTTAGAACCAAGACATTTCTCTTCCCCAATAACCAAATACCCCCCTTTAAAAGCTTTAAATGTAAACAAACCGCCAGTATAACTCCAAAAAAATGTTGAAGATCTTGCACGAATAGCATTCGTTCGAACACTGAATGGTCTGCCTGCCTATCCCACCCTTTAAACCTTTTGTTCATTAGCACAAGGGCAGTAAACCAAATCGTAGCAGACTAATGTTGTCACAATTCATTAAGTACGGCATATAACCGATCATATGACAAAACAGTCCAGTTTGTGCATTAAAGATTAAAGTGCGTCGCGTCGTCTTAGTTGTTGATGTTACACCAAATCCTCGTCCATAGATATATGTTCCCAAATATACAAGAGTCATAGACGATGGGAAATCTGGGACCAGCTGCCCAGGAACGGGGGGGGGCCATCAAAATGCGTATTTACACCTTTTTTCCTCTAGTATACGAGCTTAGAGTTTGATTCCAGTCACGGGTCAAAAACTTTTTTCAAGGTCAACTTTGGGTCCACTTGCCCATAAACGGTGAGTTTGGGGGTGGTTCAACTCTCCCCGGTCCGTACGATCCTAAAGCACATAGGAATTTCATCGCCTTATCTCCACTTATTGTCAAATTAAAAACATTAAAAAATGGGCAATCTGGGCCCGGTAACGAACTTTACTCCTGGGCAATCTGGGCCCAGTTGCCCATGAATGGTGTGGGTGGGGAGGTGCAACTGTAAAAGCAATTTCCCAGCCCTAGGAGCTACACGTCCAAGAAATTTCATCGTCCTATGTCCAGTTCTGGTCAAGTTATGAACATTATTCACTGGGCAATCTGAGCCCATTTGCCCCTGAACCGGTTGGGTGTAGGGGGTGGGACCTCTAAAGGCACAACTAGACCCCAATACCCACAAGTGTACCAAGTTTGAACTTGATACTTGCACTCGTTCACGAGTTATAAGCTCCACAAAATATGGTGAAAACCGAAAGCTGCGCTACAACGCTCACAATAGTGGATTGTTCCAAGAAACACCTGAAGAACACTCCACTAAAAATCACAGTTGATAAAACCGCACTGATGCCGAAACCAAATGTGACAGTTGATTGGCTGATGTGAACCGTCTTTCTAGGTGTTCATGTTTTCTTGTTATACTATGGGTTCCCGCTTGGTAACCAGAAGTGCATCTGGGGCTCGTTAAGCATAATAACTTAAGCACAGTGTAAAAACTGGGAAAATATAGAAATTGGAGCGAATCGTAAGATTCAAGGTTTGGAATCCGAGTTCGAATCTGAATCCAGCCTGACAAGCAGATGATTTGAATCTGTCCAAAAGGATGAATCCTGGATTCGGATTAGGATCCGCCCATCTCTGATCGTATGCTTGACGATAACGATTTACAAAAAACAAGTGTACATGCAGCGCTGTTCACTTCAGCATGCTGATCACTGGCCGCTGAAAAGCCGCGTGCTTATTGAGATTCAAACTTTCTGCGTCATAGTAGAACTTTGTGTTGCGAAGACGGCCGTAGATATTCTGACGTTATGCTAGAGCAAATAATGAAAAAAAAAAATTAATACAATCCAAATAATGCAGTGTATTCGGTTAAATGATACAAAATTGGTTGACTTTTCAGTAAACTTTAAAAGTTAGGAGTAGGCCCTGTTGGAGTTCTTGAACATAAAAATAGTTTATCTGGGGCATGTCATGTTTCCTCTCATGCAATTGCAACGAGATTCCTGAATCCTGATATCCCCCGCCCCCCCCCCCCCTCCTTTATCGCCCCCCTGCCACTGTGACACTTAGTTCACTAAGCTCTGATTACGATATTACCCATCCCCTCGAAGTAACTCAGTTGCCTAGGCTCACTGCCATCCTGGAAACAGCCTTCCCCCTCCCTACGTCCTTGATTTATTTCAGTATCCATCTCCGACACAAAACGAACAATGCATACATTTCTACTCTCATTACAGGTTCTCGAAGCATGGACTTCTTCTTCTTTCCTGCTCTGTATTCACACTAACAATGGCTGCAATTCCGTTCTGTAGTGGTCTCTTCTCCCTGGCGCTGGATTTGAGCGTTATGGGATTTTTTATGGGCATTATCGATACAACAGCAAACATCTCCATGATAGAGCTGTATGGAAAGAGAGTGGGACCGTTCTTGCAGGTAAGCTGGTCTCAGGAAATTAATCCGTTTGATCTATGAGAATTATGGAATAGAACTTATTGCACAAAAAGCCTGAGGCCATGGCAAAAATGGTTACAAAAAAAAGAGGGGTTAATTTAAAGCAGGGCTAAGTAAGGAGGATATTAAGTATATTATTGAGATGAGGGGAATTATAGAATAGAATTTATTGTACAAAAAGCCTGAGGCCATGGCAAAAATGGTTACAAAAAAAAGAGGGGTTGATTTAAAGCAGGGTTAAGTAAGGAGGATATTAAGTATATTATTGAGATGAGGGCTGATAGTTTACCACTTGGGGTAAGGAGAAAATATATTGGTAAAGTGAACGAGAGAATTGGTCCTTACTTCTGTCCTATGTGTGGTCATGAGGACGAAAGCGTAGTTCTTTTGATGTGTGATTGTGTGGAATTGAATGAATGGAGAAAGGAGGTATTTCGTGAGAGTGTTTAATGAAGAGTGGATGGTAAGGATGATGAAGGATGAATGTTTTGTTGCTGTAAAAATACTTGGACGTTACTTGAGGCTCGCGATGGAGCATAGAAGGAGATGTTTAGAATAGGAGCTGTGTGTTAGCTATGTAAGTGAGTGCAATTTTTACAGTTTTTCGGGCTTTTTTTGGTAATTACATTCTATTCGATTCTATGCGTTTTCTTGCGGTTGGAAGTACTGGCTCGATAGTTGACAAATAGACCAGTCTATAACAAATATCTGAGGTTGGATAGGCTATGCCGCCCTGTATATACGTACCCACGGTTATGATTAGTTCGCGAAATGTCATTTAGGCCATGCCAGATGGTTCAACCTTCTGTCCCTCTGCAAAACAGTTTTATGAGTTTCACTCAAATCGTCAATACTTTGTAGGGTTCGTCGCATCAGCATTGTCATGGCCTAACCGGCGTCTGCTGTAGGCTATTATAAACTATGGGTACACTGTTAGAAATTTTATAATATTCACACCGAGCGAGGATGCGCAATTTCAGTAGCTGTGAGGTGAAATCTGGACGATCACTATTAGTTCACCGATATAACAATGTGAGCGAAAGACAACAGCGGCCAGTCTCTACGAAGCCGTTACCAAAACAGTTCTGTACTAAAGATGCGTCGTTCCGAGAGGAATACTGGCAATCAGTTTTCTCCGTACACTGTACAAAAAAAATCTTGCAGTATTTGCTACTGGGATTAATCTTGTCTTTATTGAGATAAGATTACCCCTGATCCGGATTAATCTTATCCCAGTAGAGATACGATTAATCCGAGTAGCAAATACTGCATCCTTATTCGGAGAAACTTTTTACAGTGTATCCTGCTAATTCTTCTGCCTAGTTTTTATGTAGTTTCCTCCCGTCATTTATTTCTTGTCATACCTTGTAAGTGTATTAGTTAATTTGTTTCGTGTCTCTGTATTATGTAAATTCGTATTCCTCTCCTAGCTTTTAGCTATTCGGAACAAACTTGATTGATTGCTAAAGATTGTTGCCTTTGCTTTGGATGCCTTGCTTTTGGATGTAACTGTATGTTGACAAATTTGGGCATGACAGTACTCAGGGGTGGCCCGAAGGGGGGGGGGTGAGGGGGGGGGCATTGAGCCTTTTCTTAAGTCGTATTAGTCGTTTATTTTGGCCTCGCCGAAGTCCTAGGCATTCATTTTAATCAAAAACAATCCAAGTCGTTTAAAAAAATTTGTTGGTTTTGGCTCAACATAGCTTCAGTCGTAAGACCGTCCCTAAAGACAAGTCGAGTCGTTTAAACTAGGTTTCGGAACCTCGACAGGTCGGAGACATGATTCATGGGGACAGCAATTCGGCTACCTGTTCTACTCCCATGTGATTTTTATCTGCCTCACTTAGATCTTTCAGATTTTAGCCTGTCAAAATAACAATAGGTTAGTTGTTAAAGTGAAGTCTGACTGGATGACATTGATATACCTTATAGCGAGAGACACGGTTATTTGCATGGATTTTTGGTCAAACTTTGACTATAAGTGAAAAAAGAAGGAATATAATTTTTAGGAAAAGCCATCAGAAATTAAATGACAGAGACCCGCGAAACAAGTTTGCCCAGAACAGATCGAAAAATGTCGATTACAAAGCGAGGTTAGGTGGGAACGACGCTTGGAAAGGACAAGAAAGATTTTAATAGACACCCAAAATCCGTTTCCCAGGATAGTAGGGGTTCTACAGACGCTGGAATAGCTGAGTCCCGTCGGGAGGTAAATTTTTGGCCTTTATGCTAGCAGAGGCGTTACGATCCAAAATGTTTTGAGGGGTAGCAAGGTATTTACCGACTGGCTGGTCATTTTTACCGACTTTTATTGTATAAATAAAGACTTTTTTGACGAAAACTAGGCTGATTTTAAGAAAAATCGACCGTTTTTATGAAAAACGGACTGTTTTGAAGAAAAATTGACTGTTTCCCAAAAGAAGTCGACCGTTTGTACAATTTTTTTTACCGACAACATTGGAGGGGGGGAGGGGTATCCTCCCCCATATGTGATGCTCCTGTATGCTCGTGTTAAAGCACATCTAAAAAGCCTTCGTAAAATTCAGGACACTCATACAACTCGAAAATGATCTCTTCTATGTTTAAGTTATTCTAAAAGCGACCTTCTCGTTCTTCATCTGCTGTGTATAGCATCTTCTGTCGCGTATTGAGACTCGGACCTAATTTTGTGGTAAGTTCGCAGATGAACATTGAGGCACATATAAACCTTTCAAATGTGCTCGAATATGCTGCATCGGGGAAAGGAACAGTGTTTCTGTCGGGCGAAAGACGAAAGTTTGTTCGTCAATGAATCGTTTTTTGTTTTTTTTTGACGCAGAAATAATTAAAGTCTGCAAACCAGTTTTAAGTTGCAATTTTTCACTGTAGCTTTACCTGCTTTACTTTTCGTCATTAAAGTACAGTGTGTCGAATGACAAATAAATGGGTAAACGGTACTTTCACAATCAAACAAAAGTACATCAAAAACTACAGTGAAACTACACCCGAAAAAAAACGCAACTCAAGTCTCGGCGTCTTTTTCTATCTGTAAACTCCTATCGGGCGAAGTTCAAAAGTTTGTTACGTCCGTAATCCGCATTTTTTTTTAAATGCACTGGCAAATATGTTTTCCTCGTCTCATTTCTGGGGAAGTGTGTTTTGCACGTGAAAATTACTTTTGTTGCTGTTAAGTTCGGAACAAATCTGCTTTGTTTTCGATGGGGACTATTTTTGTCACTTTTTGCGATCCCAAACCGTAAGTGGAGGGATACCTATGACGTCCCAAAAATGTCCTTCTGTCTCTGTCCGTCTGTCTGTGAGCACGATAACTCGCGAAGGGAATGAGATATTTTGATGAAACTTGGTGCGAGGGTTCATTGAGTCAAGGGTGAGGTCAAATTCGTAGATGGGCTCTGTAGCCCTACATTTAGGGGTTGGGGAGGGGGGGGGGGTGAAATTAAGGGAAAAGCAACATATTTTTAAACAGCTGCTGAGGCATGCTGAGCACGATAGTAAAAACCATTTTCTTGCCAGACAAGTAGTTCGTCCGGAATCTGGCAAAAACCGGAAAGTTGGTTAAAAGTAAAAGTTTTCTTTAAAGTTGATTAAATATTCGATTTAGAAGTAAGAAGACATGCTGAACACGATGATCCGCGAATTTCTGGTTCAGGTTATATAGATTGAAATAAGGATTAAGCATGTCTCTTTACCTCGAATCGACTGTAATATTAGCATACAAAAATCTTTCCTTGAATCGAGACCCCCTCCGCACCTCTAAATGTAGAGCTACTGGGCCCATATACGAACTTAACCTGCACTTTGACCCATAGGATACTCACACCAAGTTTGATCACATTATCTCAACTCAACCCTTCGACGGTTATCATGCTAACAGGCGGACAAGATTCACGAAGTCATAGGTATCCCGTCACTGACGTTTTGGGTCCCAAGCGATACTCTTGCAATCCCAGCAACTATTTCACCGTTGAACGCGGCGGGTTGAAATGCGGAAAACAAAGAGGTAAACGCGCAAATTCCGCTGAAAAGAAAGAACGTTTAGTCATGTATTTAAAGGACCCCTCGCACTATTTACTGTTCAACTCATGGTATTTAAAATATTTGAATACTTTGAACTAGGCTGTCCTTTCAAAAAATAATCTGCGGTTTTGGCTGTTTTAACCCTTTTCCGAGACCCGTTGACTTGTAGAAACAGGGAAACAATTTACATAACCGGTTTATCTCATGGACAACCTTTTCACAGACAACCTTTGTCAGCGTGATACACATTGAAGGTAGCAAAACACGGCAAGTGAGAAAATCAGCATGGTTTTGTTAGAGAGGTTAGAATGTACCGTACGAAATTTGGAGTCTCTGGGTTTAGAAATGTATTTAGTGATTATTGAAGTAGGTTGCATTAGTATTATAGGTAAGACAGGTCCTTCAAGCATTCCCACGTTGGACCACGACCACCATCAGCCGAATGTATCGCCACGTGTACTTTTTGCTGTTTCGTTATTTACTTCATCGTTATTGGATAGGATGCTTGGAAAACCACTTTCCGTCTAATTTCCAATATTCGAAATCCTCGTGTTTTCTGTCCTATCATGAAGAGACCGTAAAAGTTTCTTATTTACAGGCCTTGCATTTTTTCTACGGCTTTGGTGCCTTCCTTTCACCAATCATTGTGGAACCGTTTTTACTGAACGTCGACTGCACAGCTTTTATCGATCCGAACTCGACGCAAATCGCCGCGCGAAGCTTGTCGCGGTTGTCTGCCCACCGTGGACGCAGCGCGTCTTCTCTAGCGACTGCCGTAGCGACGTCTAAAGTAAAAGACGCGTTTTGGATAATTTCCGGAGTTCAGGTGAGATCATTTGGAATTCTCTTGATGACTAAAGTAGCGTGCACACACAGAAGGAAATTTCGCAGTCTGGTGCGAATTTCCTTCTCCGCTCCGGAATTTTGACGCATCGCATGCGGATTCGGTCCGATAATTTCGTTCCGATTTGAATAGAAAATATTCTACTTTTCCGGAGCAAATTTTAAACGCATGCGAAATTGTGCTCTGAGAATTGAAAAATTAATAAGCTGTGTTTGAAATTTAGACAGATAGATAGATAAGTTTTTGTATTCGCCAAAATTTAAAATGTTTATACGAACTATTTAATGTGAGCTGCAAAACTATGTTTGTTAGAGAAAGATCTTGGTTGCACGTGTCTGCTGACTGCAAGCTACCAGGTAGGCAAACTTAAATGTTTACTAGACCATCTACAGGAGGTATGGTTATCAAAGTTTATCTTTTTACAGTTGAACAGCGATATTCCATCCACCCACTTGCTGCAAGAAAAGGAAAATACTGGTCAGTCAAAGCAGTTCCTTAAAGTTCAATGGGCACATCAAACTACCCCAATCCCACTCTGTAACAACCTAGGAACAATGCTTACCCCCTAGATCAGCAGCTTTTTCCTCTCTGTGATATTTCAAAGCGTATTTTTTTGGGCCAGTACATGCTCAATTTACTGTTTGTTAGAGGTAACGAATTATGATGTTCCGCCTAGCTCCTACCCTCCGCTCGTTTGTATCGAGAATATATTCGACTCCTCATGATCGTGTTACAGAGATAAGGAGGCGGAGGTCCTTGTGATTACAAAAGCGCAGGGAGACTCAGCAGTTGAAAATAATACCTTTTTTTACCATCTCTTTCTAAAATTCGTGATGTTAAGTAATGTTCATTTTCGTTGACGAATCAAAATTCTCAGTTCATATCCTAAATCTGTTTCGGATTGAACCTCCGTGCACATACACAGTCTGATAAGATTTCGCGAGCAATAATAGGCACGCGAAATTCGGGTCAATGTGGGGAAACCAGCACCCGCTGCGTCACAATTCCGGAGCGAAGGAAGAAATTTGCATCAGACTCGGACTGAGTGTGTAGCCACCTTTATTTTACATACAACTCGAGTGTTGATTACCGATCCTGCGCACGTGCTCATACAGCTTCTGTTTGCCACCACCACTGCGAAACTCACAATAGTTGCGCTTTTGCAGATACCATGGTATCTGTTACCACGGTAACTGTATCTGTAACTACTAGTTTTTGCAGTTAACGTGGTACCTGATACCACGGTTGCTCTGCAAAAATGACAATACTCTTGATGACTATCTCTCCCTGCCGATGCATAATCTCCGGGTACCTGCGGAAGAAACGAAGAGATGGTGTTAAAGCTGCGCTGACTCAGGATTTTAGTCGTTGTGTTTGAGTCGTTACGGACGCGTTTACTCCTTCTTCCTGAGAATCTCTGGCGTGTTTTGGACTCAGTCATATAAAGTATTCCCAAAATTGCGTTTTTCGAAGAGAAACTGATAAACAGTTACATCACTAAGTTCCAAACTTCGTTCTCACCAATTTTACAGTATCCTAGTCTCTATTATAGGTAATGATGACAGTTAGATGACTTTTCAGATACCATGATCACTTACCACGGTCGGACCGTGATATCTGAATACAAGATACCCCGATAACTGACCAGATACCACGATAACTGCAAAAACGCCTTTAGACCATGGTATCAGATACCATGGTATCTGCAAAAACTCAATTAATATTGCCCGTAGCCACGGCCGTATCAATGGTGGGGGGTAGGGTTTCCCCCCCCCCCCCGAAATAAATTTCTGGAGAAGGACCTGCCCCTACCTCACATTTTCTTCTCACAGCATGTCAAGGTTCAGTTTCATACAAAAACGCCTTTTGACCGTGGTATCAGATACCACGGTAACTGCGAAAAGGACTTTAGACCGTGGGTCTCTGAAAATCAGTATTGCCCCTAGCCAGGGCCGTATCCAGGGTGGGGGGTAGGGGCTTCCCCTCCCTCCCCCCTCCGAAACATGCACAAATAGTCGTTTTTTTTAGGCTTTAACCTCTGATCTATGTCTTTCTTGTGCTTTCTTGTACTACCCTCCGAAATAAATTCCTGGATACGGACCTACTCCTAGCTCATATTTTCTTCTCATAGCATGTTAGGGTCCAATTTCATACTTTTGCCCATATTTGCCCGTCTCCCTAATTCAGATTGTTTCTTTTGGTATCCATGGTCCCTTCCGAGCCATTCTGCATACATGAATAAGTATTGCTCTTTATTTTTAGACCCCAGTACTTCTCCTTATATACGTTGTCGTCGCTCGGGAACGGATAGAGAAAGAACAGTCCCAACGAAATCGGGAAGTCTACGAAATCAGAGACAAGTCTGTTCAAGTAAGTAATCGTTTCTTGTGGTCGTAAGATGCAGATGTAAGTTTATAGATAGATAGATATAAAGATCAGTGTATTTTAAAAGCCCAAGGGCTATATACACAAGCAAACAAAAACAAAAACAAAAATATAACTTAAACAATCAGACTCCTTCTTAACTCTAAACATTTGTCTATGTAAACGCCTACTCGAGTAATATCGGTAGGGTTAGTATTATTCAAAATTTCGGGAAGTGACAAAATTACACCCTCTAGATAAATTTTCCTTAAATTTATATTATATCCTCCTTGCAAGACCGTTTGAGATAATAATAATGATAATAATTGTATGGTTTTAAAAGCCCGAGGGCCATAGCAAAGAAAAACATTGCAAAACACAAACCCAAACGTCACAAAATTACGTTTGCCAACCTGAGGAAATGGCATAGCTTTTTTTTTTTATAAAACACACCTAACCAATTGCATAATTTCACTGTAAAAAGTTTCTCTGAGTAAGAATTAAAGTTAACTGCAGGATTTACTACTGGGATTAATTTTATCTGTACTGAGATAAGATTAAACCGAATTAGAGATAAGATTATCTTTTAGAGACAAGATTAATCCCGTTAACAAATACTGCAAGATTTTGTTTACACTGTAGCCACCTCTCATCAAACAGGGCTGAACAGGTATGTACCAGACACTTCCTTTAGCAAATCACTCAATTCAACAGTCACGGATCAGATGACTCTGTGTCACCTACGTCAGTTTCAGACGATTTTTTGCCTTGGCCTCATTCCACTTGGGCAATTCACTAGAAGATTGCTTTTCTTCTAGAATTTGTGATTTGCCTCTTTTCAAACTTTGTTGTTCTTTATCAGTACGAGAGTCCAGCATTGTGTGTATATTTATTGCCCAGTAATAGCCTCTTTTTCATTATGTGGGAAATCCATTCTTATGACTAAAAAATGTCATTGAAAAGGAAAACGAAGACATCTGAACTTCAATGTAGAAGTGAACTCGTTCTCTCAGTTATTTTTTATTTTATTCTTCAGTAACCAGCGGCATTTGGATTGTCCTTTTCGAGTCATCAGTGTGCACAGGTGTTTATGTATCTCCCAGATCAGGGTGACAGATGGCTCACGTGATCCAAGGCCAGGATGCCAGCCTATAGGCTGAAAAAACGAAAAAAAAACTTCCATTAAGGGCGCTTCCTCCGTGGTGGCATCAAAAATGAATTTCCAGCCTATAGGCTAGCATCCTGGCCTTGGATCACGTGAGCCATCAGTCGTAAAAAACTTCCAGGAGACAGATTGAACTAGATTGTCTTGAACTAGTTTTCTGGGGGGTTTCTAATTTGACAAATTCGAAATTCCATTCCATGCTCATCCATCTCCAATAAGAGTCCTTCCACTAAGGGCGCTTCTTCCATGGTGGCATCAGAAATGAATTTCTAGTTTCAGCGCCCACCTGTTGTACTTCAGTATCCTTCTTTTCACAAGCAATCTGTTAGACCTTGAAAAAAACACTGACCTTCCTTTCTTCTCATTTTAATAGTGTAATGTGGGATTTTACTTGTACACGTCACTGTAATCGAAGAGGTTACAGTAATGGGAGCAATTTAAGGAAAATAGGTGGAGGCTAGCAAGTTTTCTAAGTGACAGGAAGCAGCATGTGATGCCATATAATACCGACACCTTTGGAATGAAATCTATAGAGGCGAAACCCTTTTTGGTGCAAGCATAATTTATACCATAACATGTGGTGCCCTACAAGGTACCAAACTTGGTCCCCTAGCATTACTTACACCAGGGACCCATAAATTTCCTGTAATGACTCGCCATTCAGGGGGCTTGTCAATAAGAGATTTCTGATGCGCTCTTGACCGAGCGTCAGATAGTTCGAGAAATACCCACGGGGATAAAATACCCGACTATCCAGATGGACAAAATTTTTTGCAGCTGTTGCGCTGGACTAAGAATATTTCTCTGTAATGGAAGAGTATCGTGGATCTTTTATTCTAGCTTAGGTACCTGGTGGCATGCTGGCAATTTTGTCTATCTGAGCAAGAACGCCGATTCGACCCAAGCGGAATGTTTGGAAAATAGCTGCACTGTAAAAAAAAATCTTGCAGTATTTGCTACTGGGATTAATCTTGTCTTTATTAAGATAAGATTATCCCTAATTCGGATAAATTTTATCCCAATAGAGATAAGATTAATCCCAATAGAAAACACTGCATCCCTATTCGGAGAAACTTTTTACAGTGTGAGGCTCGGGCAACATGGCAACATAGAAGCATAGGAAATGATAAGCCTCCTGAACGGCGAGTCATTACAGGAAATGTATGGGTCCCTGGATATATGCATAACCTCCATTACAGTGCGAACACACGATCAGGATTTCCCGGCCGGGTTTCCTGCACTTTCATCATCAAGTTGGAAAAATTTCAACTTTTCTATGTGGAAGTGATGATGGTGGCAAAAATCCGGGCAGGAATTTCAGCCCGGGAGCTCCCGATCCTGGTCGTGTGTTCGCACTATTACCTGGGAAGCAGATTGCAGATTTTCTACTCATCAACCTCTGGTCTGTCCCTGACAAGTAGTGTTGGTGAGGCTAGGGGGATTAACAGAAAACAGTCCGCTTGGAAGCGCTGAACAGCGAATTGCGAAATCTGAAACGTCCCCACGGTATTGGCTTACTTCGCTTTTCTACATCATTTTCATTTGGCGATCGATTAATTCAGTGGGCTGACGTTGCTATTGCACTCGAACTGCTGGGCCAGAAATTAAAATACTACATAGGCCTGTTACGAACAAGATTTTAAACGAGAGTCTAAACTTTCATTGAGCTGATCTTTGAGCAGACACCTTGGGCTCAGTCGTCATCATCACTATAACTAATCCTTCTGGATATTTATTTCACCATAGATAGATAGATAGATAGATAGATAGATATATATGTTTATTGATCCAACTCGTAGCGCCGACATGGCACTAAATACGTCGACCATTACATTTAAATACTTGAATAATTGAGTAAAATACTTGAATATATACAATTATTACATAAAAGAAAATAAATCACTTAGAATTCACTTGTTTTTTATTAATCTTCTCAGTGAAATATGGTACAAAGGAATTTGAATATCGTTTTTTGCGACATTTAACTGGCACAAGAAGATTTTGATGCCGTGTCCGTCCTGTCACCGGTGCTAGATCGGGCAGAATATCTCTGTGTTTTTCACTGGCAAGGATTGATCGTCCAAAACGTAAAATTAAGTTTTCCCGGCGGACATGGAGTTGCTCGAGTCTTAATTCAGTTCTATTCAGTTCAATTCAATTTTTGTATAACCCAATCTCAACAAAAGGAGGGCGAAGCGCCCTAAAGATGGAGTAACAAACAAAATAATTAGAAAAAAGAAACACTAACACTAAATACAAACAACAAAGACGATTAAATAAATAGCGCTGACCATGGGTAAGACAACATTGACACAGAAGAACGAAAATCATTAAGACGTTTATCAATAATAGAAGTTGGAGAGATTAGGCGGAATTTACTCACTAAATAACTATTTCTGGTCCAAGGTGGAAAACTAAAAAGAACTTTTGCAAAACGAAAATACACTCTAGGGACAGATAATTTCTGAGATTCAGTAAAAAACTGCCAAATGGGACAAAGAGAAAGTAGATGGGGGACAGCTAGACTGTTGTAAATTTTTGCAATAGGAGGAGGGAAGCTTCGTAACCGTTGTATTTCAATCCTAGCATAATGCGGCACGCTATGATTTGCTGTGATTCAATCTCTTCGTTATCTTGTGTGATTGTAAACATTTTCACTTAATTAAGACTGATCTTCTTGGCTTTTGGGGTTCTTGGCTAGATTGGGCTTTGACTTAATCCCAGCTGACCTAGGTGGCCGTCTCGCGGCCTCCGTCCTTGCCAGCGCTTGGATGTGCTGCCTGTACTGCTATTGGTCTTGACTCAATTTACGAATAAAGATGAATATCATGGTATCTGATACTACGGTTTCTTTACAAAAGCGGTAATCGCCAAATTTCTGTTTTTAAAGTCAACACCACAAGTTCCAAACTTCTTTCTCACCAATTTGACAAGAAAACCTAGGCTCTTTTGTTGGAATTGATGGTGGTGATGAAAGTGAACCTTTTCAGATATCACGGTCAGTTATTGCGGTCAGGGCCGTGGTACCTGAATATCAGCCACTATGGTTACTTGCCAGATACTCGGTAATTGCAAACATGACTTTTGACCGCGGTAACAGATAACATGGCATCTGCAAAACCGCAACTAAAAGTTGAAAAATTTGTCTTTTGAATTTGTTGGAGGGTGACAACGTAGACGAGAACCGTGTATACGGCCGCCGAAAAAAGGACTTTCTGCAAACAAAATATTTTAATTCTGGGATTGACGTTCCTGGCCCTGCATTTGCATTATTTCTTGTAGATACAAGTTAATAAAACAAAACAAGGTACAAGTACGAGCAACTTTACGTATAAGAAAAGAAACGCCCGAGCTCCAACGAAACAATCAGAAATGCCATCTTACGAGTGGCTGGAGGATTTTCATGGGACGAATCAGAAGAGTTTTCTACTATTGTCAGATCAATAGACAATAGAAGCGATGAAACGAACCGTGTGAGATCTGATTTACCAAGCAACAACGGTGACCATCAAGTGATTGTAGCGACTCGTTTCGTTATAATAACATATATTTATTGATACCACAAATAACCAAAAGGAGAGTTTCAAAGTTATATACAGTAGGTCGCCACACTTCCCTCCAAAACCAGTCAGCTCTTTCTGGTTCGGAACCACTAAACAATCTGCTCTGTTCCATTGAACTTAGGTGCAAGGTAACTTTGCTATTTCATTCCCCACCGCAGCGTAGCATAGCTCCTGAAAGGCGCAGTGGCGATGTTAAAAATAAATATATCAGGCGTCACAGTGATAATGATAAATCACAGACATAGGCATGTCTGTTTGGGAATGAAAGATTGTGATATGTCTTAGTTTATATGTATTTTTAGATAGCAACGATAGTTAATTGCACAGCCAGAGAAAGCGCCATGTACGAATGTACAGTAAACATCTACAAGTCGATAAGCATACTCTTTACTTCGCTTCCGTTTAACAGTTCAGTCGTCTTAAATGTCGCTGCAATCGGCTTTGAGATACCAAAAAGCTGGTTAAAAAGTAGTGTTTCTGTCCTGGTCAAGTTTCTCGTACTTGGCACGTTTATGGAAGGCGGATCGGGTCAAAAGACCCTCCTACATCACATGATAGAGAACCTGCTTAGTCAGGTGGTGCATTCACACCACCTGCTTTGTCACGTCCTCTGTCACGTGGTGTATTTACACCATGTGCTTTGTCACGTCCTCCGTCGTGTCGTGCAACTACACCACGTGATTTGTCACGTCCTCTGCCATGTGGTGTGAAGTGTTCACACCACGTGCTTTATCACGTCCTCTGTCACGTGGTGCATTTACACCATGTGCTTTGTCACGTCCTCTGTCACGTGGTGCATTTACACCATGTGCTTTGTCACGTCCTCTGTCACGTGATGCGAACACACCACATGCTTTGTCACGTCCTCTATCTGGTGATGTAAATCCATCGCGTGACAATAGAGGTGCTTGGTCAGATGGTGACTTTCCACCACGTGTATTGTATCGCTGTGTAAATACACCATGTGTTTTAGAAGGTGGTGTATTGTAAAAATCAATGAATATTAAAGAGAAAGCGTTGTTATCTGGCCGAACGGGTCAAAACCTAGACTTTGCAGGAAACGCTTCCTGCAAAACCGGTCTGAAGTCCTTCATAATATCTCACATCACGTGCTTTGTAACGTCCTCTGTCACCTGCTTTGTCACGTGGTGTAAATACACCACCTGCTTTGTCACGTCCTCTATCACCTGCTTTGTCACGTGATGTAAATACACCTGCAAAACCGGTCTGAAGTCCTTCATAATATCTCACATCACGTGCTTTGTCATGTCCTCTGTCACCTGCTTTATCACGTGGTGTAAATACACCACCTGCTTTGTCACGTCCTCTGTCACCTGCTTTGTCACGTGGTGTAAATACACCACCTGCTTTGTCACGTCCTCTGTCACCTGCTTTGTCACGTGGTGTAAATACACCACCTGCTTTGTCACGTCCTCTGTCACCTGCTTTGTCACGTGGTGTAAATACACCACCTGCTTTGTTACGTCCTCTGTCACCTGCTTTGTCACGTGGTGTAAATACACCACCTGCTTACTTTAGACCTACCCTGACCCTGATTTCCGTATCAGCCAAGAAACACACATTTTAGGGGTATTTCGAAATTTTAATTAGAAAATAACACCTGTTTTTCACTTTAGACTTGCGCCCGATCCGTATCCGTTCCCCTAGGGAAAGTTTTGTCATTTTTAGTCACCTTAGATTCTGGAACAAGTGCTTGTTGTTTCAATTGAAAACTTACATTTTAAGGGTTAGGAGGGTTGGGTTTAAGGGGGATTTCAGGGTTAGGTTTAAAAACAAGTGTCATTTTATGATTCGAGTGTTCGAAATACCCCTAAAACGTGAGTTTCTTGGCTGACACGGCATTTTCATTTTTAGGGTCTAGACCCTAGGGAAACGGGTCAAGGTAGGTCTAAAGTAAAAAAAAGTGTCATTTTCTGATTCGGAATGTTCAAAATACCCCTCAAACGTGTGTTTCTTGGCTGATACAGCAATTTAATTGTTAGGGTCTAGACCCTAGGGAAATGGGTCAGGGCAGGTTTAAAGTAAAAAAAGTGTCATTTTCTGATTCAGAATGTTCGAAATACCCCTCAAACTTGTGTTTCTTGGCTGATACAGCATTTTAATTTTAAATTGTTAGGGTCTAGACCCTAGGGAAACGGGTCAGGGCAGGTTTAAGGTAAAAAAAAAGTGTCATTTTCTGATTCAGAATGTTCGAAATACCCCTCAAACTTGTGTTTCTTGGCTGATACAGCATTTTAATTTATAGGGTCTAGACCCTAGGGAAACAGGTCAGGGTAAGTCTAAAGTAAAAAAAAGTGTCATTTTCTGATTCAGAATGTTCTAAATACCCCTAAAACGTGTGTTTCTTGGCTTCTACAGCAATTTAATTTTTAGGGTCTAGACCCTAGGGAAACGGGTCATGGGTTACGTACATGCTAAAGCAGGTCATGTGTTCACACCCCGTGACAAAGCACAGGCTAAAGCAGTTGGTGTATCCACACCACGTGACAAAGCACATGCTAAAGCAGGTGGTGTATTCACACCACGTGATAAAGGACGTGGTGTATTCGCACCACGTGATAAAGCACGTGGTGTATTCGCACCACGTGATAAAGCACGTGGTGTGAGAAGCCAAATTCAGTCTACGCCCAGTATTGGTTACATTTTGCTCGTGTTTCCAAAGGTTATAGACGAAACTCATGTGTCATGGATAAGGTTTTCAGACAAGGGGAATGCGAATATGGAATTAACTTTTGCCCCTGAATTTCCCTTGACCCTTCACGGTCCTAGGGTCTAGACCCTAAATATTGAAATTGCTGTATCGGCCAAGAAACACAGGTTTTAGGGGTATTTCAAACATTCTGAATCCGAAAATGACTTTTTTTTTTTACTTTATACCTACCCTGACCCGTTTCCCTAGGGTCTAGACCCTAAATATGAAATTGCTGTTCAGCCAAGAAACAATCGTGGTGTTTTTGATCGCCGATTAGTTCGGCGATAGCGTAGCCGTTTTACTTTTTGGCGTTTTTGACGTTCGCCGGAAGCCGATAGCCGTAGCTGTTTCTTCTAATTTCTGTTTTTGTGCTCAACGGCTAACGTCTATCGCTAAATTCCTGTCCATCGCCTATCGGCCTAGGGCTCGCCGATAGGCGATGGACGTTGCCTCCAACTCCAATGGCTATCGTCTATCGAAAACAGTAAATAAGCACGAATCGGCAACGAAAGTATACTGTCTCTTTGGTAGGTAAAGTTTTTAGTGCCGCACGTCTGGCGCGACATGTGTTGTGTAGCGGTTTTACGTTTCTCAACCTGACATCCAAGGTTACTCAAAATGACAATACTGTCCCAAAGTGAAAAAAAAAGGTCATTTGCCGTTCAGGATGTTCGAAATACCCTTAAAACGCTTTTTTTTTTTTTGGGGGGGGGGTCTAGACCGTATGGAAACAGGTCAGGGTAGGTCTAAAGTAAGTGTCATTTTATGATTCAGAATGTTCGAAATACCCCGAAAAAGTGTGTTTCTTGGCTGAAACCACAATTTCATTTTAGGGTCTAGACCCTAGGGAAACGGGTCAGGGTAGGTATAAAGTAAAAAAAAAAGTCATTTTCGGATTCAGAATGTTTGAAATACCCCTAAAACCTGTGTTTCTTGGCCGATACAGCAATTTCAATATTTAGGGTCTAGACCCTAGGACCGTGAAGGGTCAAGGGAAATTCAGGGGCAAAAGTTAATTCCATATTCGCATTCCCCTTGTCTGAAAACCTTATCCATGACACATGAGTTTCGTCTATAACCTTTGGAAACACGAGCAAAATGTAACCAATACTGGGCGTAGACTGAATTTGGCTTCTCACACCACGTGCTTTATCACGTGGTGCGAATACACCACGTGCTTTATCACGTGGTGCGAATACACCACGTCCTTTATCACGTGGTGTGAATACACCACCTGCTTTAGCATGTGCTTTGTCACGTGGTGTGGATACACCAACTGCTTTAGCCTGTGCTTTGTCACGGGGTGTGAACACATGACCTGCTTTAGCATGTACGTAACCCATGACCCGTTTCCCTAGGGTCTAGACCCTAAAAATTAAATTGCTGTAGAAGCCAAGAAACACACGTTTTAGGGGTATTTAGAACATTCTGAATCAGAAAATGACACTTTTTTTTACTTTAGACTTACCCTGACCTGTTTCCCTAGGGTCTAGACCCTAAAAATTAAAATGCTGTATCAGCCAAGAAACACAAGTTTGAGGGGTATTTCGAACATTCTGAATCAGAAAATGACACTTTTTTTTACCTTAAACCTGCCCTGACCCGTTTCCCTAGGGTCTAGACCCTAACAATTTAAAATTAAAATGCTGTATCAGCCAAGAAACACAAGTTTGAGGGGTATTTCGAACATTCTGAATCAGAAAATGACACTTTTTTTTACTTTAAACCTGCCCTGACCCATTTCCCTAGGGTCTAGACCCTAACAATTAAATTGCTGTATCAGCCAAGAAACACACGTTTGAGGGGAATTTTGAACATTCTGAATCAGAAAATGACACTTTTTTTTACTTTAGACCTACCTTGACCCGTTTCCCTAGGGTCTAGACCCTAAAAATGAAAATGCCGTGTCAGCCAAGAAACTCACGTTTTAGGGGTATTTCGAACACTCGAATCATAAAATGACACTTGTTTTTAAACCTAACCCTGAAATCCCCCTTAAACCCAACCCTCCTAACCCTTAAAATGTAAGTTTTCAATTGAAACAATAAGCACTTGTTCCAGAATCTAAGGTGACTAAAAATGACAAAACTTTCCCTAGGGGAACGGATACGGATCGGGCGCAAGTCTAAAGTGAAAAACAGGTGTTATTTTCTAATTAAAATTTCGAAATACCCCTAAAATGTGTGTTTCTTGGCTGATACGGAAATCAGGGTCAGGGTAGGTCTAAAGTAAGCAGGTGGTGTATTTACACCACGTGACAAAGCAGGTGACAGAGGACGTAACAAAGCAGGTGGTGTATTTACACCACGTGACAAAGCAGGTGACAGAGGACGTGACAAAGCAGGTGGTGTATTTACACCACGTGACAAAGCAGGTGACAGAGGACGTAACAAAGCAGGTGGTGTATTTACACCACGTGACAAAGCAGGTGACAGAGGACGTGACAAAGCAGGTGGTGTATTTACACCACGTGACAAAGCAGGTGACAGAGGACGTGACAAAGCAGGTGGTGTATTTACACCACGTGACAAAGCAGGTGACAGAGGACGTGACAAAGCAGGTGGTGTATTTACACCACGTGACAAAGCAGGTGACAGAGGACGTGACAAAGCAGGTGGTGTATTTACACCACGTGATAAAGCAGATGACAGAGGACATGACAAAGCACGTGATGTGAGATATTATGAAGGACTTCAGACCGGTTTTGCAGGTGTATTTACATCACGTGACAAAGCAGGTGATAGAGGACGTGACAAAGCAGGTGGTGTATTTACACCACGTGACAAAGCAGGTGACAGAGGACGTTACAAAGCACGTGATGTGAGATATTATGAAGGACTTCAGACCGGTTTTGCAGGAAGCGTTTCCAGCAAAGTCTAGGTTTTGACCCGTTCGGCCAGATAACAACGCTTTCTCTTTAATATTCATTGATTTTTACAATACACCACCTTCTAAAACACATGGCGTATTTACACAGCGATACAATACACGTGGTGGAAAGTCACCATCTGACCAAGCACCTCTATTGTCACGCGATGGATTTACATCACCAGATAGAGGACGTGACAAAGCATGTGGTGTGTTCGCATCACGTGACAGAGGACGTGACAAAGCACATGGTGTAAATGCACCACGTGACAGAGGACGTGACAAAGCACATGGTGTAAATGCACCACGTGACAGAGGACGTGATAAAGCACGTGGTGTGAACACTTCACACCACATGGCAGAGGACGTGACAAATCACGTGGTGTAGTTGCACGACACGACGGAGGACGTGACAAAGCACATGGTGTAAATACACCACGTGACAGAGGACGTGACAAAGCAGGTGGTGTGAATGCACCACCTGACTAAGCAGGTTCTCTATCATGTGATGTAGGAGGGTCTTTTGACCCGATCCGCCTTCCATACACGTTTGAGAAGTTGACAACTTCAGTGTTAAAACGGTAACAGTGGCAGCCGTGGTGACGGCGACAACAGCGAAGCCGACCAAAGGTTGCTGCAACAGGTTACGTTGTCCAATCAACGTAAAGCTAGTTTCACTCCGCCGGTGGAGACTATGCGCCTGTTGCTTCAGCTGCGGTCGACTGCTTGGCAAAGTTCTCGTTCATAGATGACGAAGTGGGCAAGCAAACTACGAGTTTTACTCGCAACCTTTGCTTTTCCAAAATGTTCTTGCCTCTTGTTCTTCTGTAGTAGGCAGCCATATGCCTATTGTCGTTTTATAATCGGCAGTATTTTCCCAAAGTCGGTTCCAGCGCGTTCATCAAACCTGAATGGAAAGCTCGGAGATACGGCGTGACAGACGGGTCGTAGGATTGTGTTTAAGTTGCGGAATTCACACAGTTCTTCGCTATAATTGTAGTTTTGATTTTAGCCACCAGAAGAAGATAAAGGAATACTCGACAGTTCGGCGGCGTCAGCGCAAAGGATTATAACATTCGCGTCAGCAGCTTGTTTAATCCTTTTCCTGCTAGATGGCTTACAGGTAAGTTCTTTTCCGGGCAGAGAACTAGGATATTATTTGTATGTGTTTTATTTAAGAACTTAGTTATTTTATTTAGATATTTTAATGTTATTGAACCTGTCGTACCTATTGGACCGTCGAATTGACTGATAGTGCTTGAAGTGTCCTTATTTGAATTGACACGATTAACACATCCAAAGCTATTTTTTATTTAAAGATATTACGGGTAGAATCATCATTTCGTTTCATATACTTATCACAGGCTTTTCAGTATACTGTGACTAGAAGTATGCGTTCACTACGGTGAAAGCAGATACCGAAATTGTTCAAACCCTGAAAACCTCTGCGACAGGGAAAAATTGCGACGGAGTTCGTTAACCTCAGGTTCCATTTTTTTTTTCGGATCATATGGCCTACAAAAACCGAACCCAAGAACTCAAGGAGGAGCGAATTCCCAACTCTCACCCTTGTACTAGCTAAACATAAAGGTGTACAAAAAACCGCTGTACGGTGACATCGTGAGGAAATGATGTTCCAGTATTTTTTCTTTTTTTTTTCGACTATCTCAATAGAAAAATTACGTTAATTCTTTGGTATCCCATGCGGGATATTTTTTCAACCGATAAAAAACGCCTAGTTTGCAGATAACCATGAAAGCTCGCTTTGAAATAAGTCCTGTATCATATACGGACAAAATCCACGACTGCTCTAAACTACGTTTGAGCCAGACGTGCGAATTCTCGAATAAATTACACCACGTCCTGTTCATTTCATTTCGCTAGAGCCCTTTTGAAAATTTGCCTATCTTAATTACTTAACTTTATCGCGGGTCTCCAGAATATTTGAGTTCATAACATTAAGAAAATTCCCTTGGGATCCTAAGATACGCCGAGGAAATAGCCCTCTTCCTCTCTGCCGGTATAGAGAAGGTAGTTGGCTATTTGTATTCGTTTTATCCCAATTGTTTCTGCCACACAGTGAAAGGCTGTACGATCAGAGCTTAAAGGACCGGCGTACAGTCTCCGCCTGTGGATGCAACTTGAAAACGCCCTTCGACGAGCTAACAAGGGAGGCCCAGCTTGCCAAGATGGAGATCAGCGAGGAAAAAGCGTCGTCCTGATACTGATGATACTGAAGCAGAGGTGGGCCTTAAACCAGTCGAGTCTGCTAAGATTCTTGGAGTGGTCTTCGATAAAAATCTGAAGTGAGATTCTCAAGTTGATAAAAACAGTCAGGAAAGGAGCTGGATTGCTGAGATAATTCGCTAACCGGAAGCGATTTGGTTTTTCCATTCAGGTACTGACTAATGTTCTAAAGACCTACATCCTACCTGCCCTAGAATATGGGTGCCAGTTCTGGCATCCAGGAATAACTAAAGCACAGGAAAAGAGGATTGAGAAAATTCAAAAACGGGCTTTTCGGGTCATTCTCGGACAAAATCACACCTCGTACGAGAACAGTCTTCTCACATTCGGGCTCAAGTCACTATCTAAACGAAGGCATGAAGCAGTTGTGAGGTTTGGGAACCAGTGTCTTGCTTCCGGTAGGCACAGGCAGATCCTACCCGACTTTGCGGCGCCTACGGTCGATGGTCCCGTGACAAGAAGTAAAACAGCCTCAAAAGTCACCCTAAAGCAACCCCCTGCAAACTCCAGCGAGCTGTACAATTCAACTTTTGTCCCCTACTTTGTTCAGCACTACAATGCAAGATAATGTGCGTCTTGTTTTTGTGTGAGTGCTCATTTTAACTGTTTCTATGGCACTTGCAGCCTCTGGCTCAAGTGCCATATACAGATCATAATTCCGTCTGTCTGTCTGTCCGAGTTTTTGTCACACTTTTTCGAGTTAGGGTACTTCCAGATGTGCTAGGGCAATGAAACTTGGCAGGCATATCAGGGACTCGACCAAACTAACCTGGGAATAATCAGTTTCCCGATCCGACCATATGCGGGGGAGTGGAGGGCGCTGGAAACTTGAAAATTGAGGGCATTTTGTCACACTTTTTCGAGTTAGGGTACTTCCAGATGTGCTAGGACCATGAGATTTGGCAGGCATATCAGGGAACCGACAAGCTAACCTGGAAATAATCCCGATCCGACCATATGTGGAGGAGTGGAGGGCGCTGGAAACTTGAAAATTGAGGGCATTCCGTCACACTTTTTCGAGTTAGGGTACTTTCAGATGTGTTAGGACCATGAAACTTGGCAGGCGTATCAGAGACCCGCCCAAACAAACTTAGAAATAATCAGTTTTCCGATCCGACCATTTTGGGGGGAGTGGAGGGCAGGGGAATCCGGGAAATTGAGTAGTGTGTTACGGGTGATCGGATTGTAATGAAACTTAATAACTGAATAGATTACATATCTCGGATGTCCCATTTAAAGTCTTGATCGGATTCAGTAGCCAGGGGGGAGTTAGAATGGTGGGATCGGAGTGAAACTTGCTGGGAAGAACAAGCATCTGCTCTAGATAAATCGTTTAGACAACTGTACTGGATCCGGACACTTAGGGGGGGGGGGGGGTCCCGGAATCCGGTGATGGCGGTTTTGGGGATTTTTCTTTTTCGTCAGTTCAGTTCAGTTTTATTAAAATCAAAAGAAAGGAACAAAATAAATTTCGACCCCTACAAAGCTCCATGGCCCGTTACATAGGGGTTAATACCACAATAATTAACAAATGAACGAGTCTCTTAACTATTACAATAAAATAACAGAGAACAACTGAAGAATTTTATTTTTACTTACCGCTCCATCCTCAAAGTTCACCTCCAGGTCTACGCCGATCTACCACAATCACTAACTTTCAACAAAATAGTATACAAAAAAAAATACTCAAGCCTAGCATCCAGGGATGTCACCCTACCCTCATTAGTGATCTTACCTATTTCAAAACAAAAATATATATTCCCGAATGTATTTATTCTTTATCAACCAAAAATGTTTTTAGCTGATCCAGCGACTGAATGCTACGGACATTATCGGGAAGACTGTTCCATACTTTGCTACATGAAATACGAGGATTGAAATCTGATCTCACAGTCTTGGTCCTGGGTAGTTGTAGGTGGTCCTTGTTGCGTAAATCATGAGAGCTCCTTGACTCAACGAAATCGGGAAGAAAGAAGTGAAGCAGCGAGGCAGATGACCATGAAGATATTTGAAAATCATCGAAGAGCACGAGACGACATAGAGTGCGTAGGTATTCATGAGCGGTTTTGGACGTCCTTTGTTAGTTTCGTAGATTAACTGGCGAGCCTTTTGATGGATTGCTTTAATTAGATGGAGCAGAGACAGGAAAGTAGACATCCAAATCGAGTTGCAGTAAGTTAAATAGGGCTGAATAAGTGAAAAATACAGGGTCCGAAGAATAGATCCAGGGAAAATGTGTTTAAGCTTTCAAAGAATCCCGAGATTACGTGATATTTTTGCCTGGACCAGCTTGATGTGGTTTCTAAAAGAAAGGTTCTCATCCAACAAAATCCCAAGGAAGCGCACACATCTTTTGTTAGGTCGAAAACAGAGGTCATAGATATAGTTGATAATGACGGGCATGCCTGGCCGGTTCTAGAAAATGTGATTTAGCGATATTCAAAACGAGTCGGTTAGCATCAAACAGAGGTACGTCCTTTCCATAAGTAGGCTAAGTTTCTCTTCCAAAGATTGTTCTGTGTCTTCCACACATAGTAGATTACTGTCATCTGCGAAAGCAACTAGGTCTTCATAAGAGGATGACTGAATATCAGTTGGTGTCAGCTTTTTGGGATCCCAAAACGTAAGTGGAGGGATACCTATGACACCGCAAAAGTTGTCCGTCCGTCCGTCTGTAAGCACGATAAGTCTCGAAGGGAATGAGATATTTTGATGAAACTTGGTATGAGGATTGTTTGGGTCAAGGATAAGGTCGAGTTCGTAGATGGGCTCTGTAGCCCTATATTTGGGGGTGGGGGAGGGGGTTCAATTTAAGGGACAAACAAAATATTTTTAAACAGCTAATGTGATAGTCGATTATGAGATAAGAAGACATGCTGAGCACGATGGTGACAATCGTTTTCTCGCCGGACAAGTAGTTCGTCCGGAATCCGGCAAAAACCGGAAAGTTGGTTAAAAGTAACAGTTTTATTTGAAGTTGATTAAATGTTTGATTTAGGGGTAAGAATACATGCTGAGCATGATGGTGAAAATCATTTTGTCGCCGGACAAGCAGTTCGTCCGGAATCCGGCCAAACCCGAAAGTTGGGTAAAAGTAACAGTTTCATTTGAAGTTGATTAAATGTTTGATTTATGGGTAAGAAGACATGCTGAACCCGATGGTGAAAACCATTTTCTCGCCAGACAACTAGTTCGCCTGTAATCCGGCCAAAACCAGAAAATATGTTAAAAGTAAAAGGTTTATCTGAAGTTGATTAGAAGATATATTTAGGGGTAAGAAGAGATGCTGAGTCTGTATATAATGATCATTTTTTACCCGGACATATAATTAGTCCGGAATCCGGTTGTACCTGGATTTTCTTAAGTCAAAATTTTATTTAAAGTTGATTAGATTTCTTTATAGGGATAAGGAGATACGCCGGCGTTTCTGAATTTTTCTTTTTTTGCTGGACTAGTAGTTCGCTCGGAATTCGGGCGAAATGGCAAATTTGGCAGTAGTAAAGCAGGAAGTTTCGGTCAATATCGTCAAAATAGATATGGCTTATAGAGGTATAGATAGGTAGATAGAATTTCTGAACTCGGTTTTCTCCGATGATTAGCCTGGCGAAGACAAGACCGAAGTGTCTGGATCAAATCTTAGATTTTTTGGGATCCAATCGGCACCTTTGGTCTTGTTCTCCTCTTCATTACAGAGAGCACAGCATACAGAAGGAATCAAGTTCTTGGCTGCATTAAATAAATCGTTGATATAAATTAAAAACAGAGTAGGGCCAAGAATCGATCCTTGCGGTTCTTCATAATTTACACAGATGCAGTTAAGTGAAGCAGGATCCATGGAAATAGTTATGTCATGTAGATAAGAATAAAACCATGAAAGGGCTGATCCTCGTATCCCCGATATGAGACAGTTTTTCAAGAAGGATTTTATGACTCAGACTATCAAAAGCTTTCCGCACATCGAGAAAAATTGCGGCGGGTATTTTTCCGGAATCTAAAGCGGTATGAAGAAAACTGAGGAGTGTCGAGCATGCTTGTTCCGTTGTATGTTTGGACCGGAATCCGAACTGATGACTGTGCAAAAACTCCTTCGATTCGAGAAAATTAGTGAGCCTTTTTTGGGATCCCAAAATGTAAGTGGTTGGATACCTATGACATCGCAAAAGTTGTCCGTCCGTCTGTCCGTCCGTCCGTCTGTAAGCACGATAACTCTCGAAGGGAATGAGATATTTTGATGAAACTTGGTATGAGGATTGTTTGGGTCAAGGGTAAGGTCGAGTTCGTAGATGGGCTCTGTAGCCCTATATTTGGGGGTGGGGGTTCAATTTAAGGGACAAACAAAATATTTTTAAACAGCTAATGTGATAGTCAATTATGAGGTAAGAAGACATGCTGAGCACGATGGTGACAATCATTTTCTCGCTGGACGAGTAGTTCGTCCGGAATCCGGCCATAACCGGAAAGTTGGTTAAAAGTAAAAGTTTCATTTGAAGTTGATTAAATGTTTGATTTAGGGGTAAGAAAACATGCTGAGCATGATCGTGAAAATTATTTTGTCGCCGGACAAGCAGTTCGTCCGGAATCTGGCCAAAACCGGAAAGTTGGTTAAAAGTAAAAGTTTCATTTGAAGTTGATTAAATGTTTGATTTAGGGGTAAGAAAATATGCTGAGCACGATGGTGAGAATCATTTTCTCGCTGGACGAGTAGTTCGTCCGGAATCCGGCAAAAACCGGAAAGTTTGTTAAAAGTAAAAGTTGCATTTGAAGTTGATTAAATGTTTGATTTAGGTGTAAGAAGACATGCTGAACCCGATGGTGAAAACCATTTTCTCGCCGGACAACTAGTTCGCCTGTAATCCGGCCAAAACCGGAAAATATGTTAAAAGTAAAAGCTTTATCTGAAGTTGATTAGAAGATATATTTAGGGGTAAGAAGAGATGCTGAGTCTGTATATTGATCATTTTTTACCCGGACATATAATTAGTCCGGAATCCGGTTGTACCCGGATTTTCTTAAGTCAAAATAGTTCGCTTGGAATTCGGGCGAAACCGCAAATTTGGCATTAGTAAAGCAGGACGTTTCGGTCAATATCGTCAAAATAGATATGGCTTATAGAGGTATAGATAGGTAGATAGAATATCTGAACTCGGTTTTCTCTGATGATTAGCCTGGCGAAGACAAGACCGAATTGTCTGGATCAAATATTAGATTTTTGGGATCCCATCGACACCTTTGGTCTTGTTGCATAAGCTTTTCAAATATTTTTGAAAACACTGAAAGAAGGGAAATTGGTCTGTAATTTGACGGGTCACATCTGTTCCCACCCTTGAATAGAGCTATCACTCTAGCAGCTTTGAGGGACCTAGGAAACGTTCCTTTTTCAAGCGACATGTTAATAAGCTCTGTTAAAGGGCCCGTAATTGAAGGGAGGATAGCTTGCACAGCTTTTGTTGAGATATAATCTTGGCCAGATGACGATGCTCCTTTTAATCCTTGAATGTGTCTTGCCACTTCTGATTCCAACACGGGCTCTATAACAATCGATTTAAGGCAAGGGGGTCCCATGAACTTCAGGTGCTGATCTTGCGCGAGGGAAATGGCGCGTCCACCAATTCCCTTGACAGTCTTTTCGCCAAGTGAAGCAAAGTATGATGCAAGTGAATTCTTTATCTCAGAAGGGCCCTCGATCAGTACCCCGTCAACATCAAGCTTCGTTGGGATATCCGGACTACGAGATGGTGGTCTGATGACAGAATTGATAAGTTTCCATGTTTTCCTCATGTCCGTTTTGCACTCTGAAAACTTGGACGTATAGTACGAGGTTTTGCTCTGCGAAACAAAGATTTATATAAATTTTTATAAGTTTTGAATTCATGTAGGTGACAAGCTGTTGGCGAACTTTTGTATCTTTTCCACAAGTAGAGTTTATGGCTGGAGCTTTTCAGAAGTCCTTCTGACATCCAAGGGTTCATGGGTTGATTTTTCTTCGAGGCTGTTTATAGGGTCTTCTGGCGCAGCATTCTATAAGACAATATTTCACTGTCGAGTAAAATTTGTCAAAATTAGTGTCCAACTCATCTTTTTCGTCAATAAATTCCCAAGAGTATTCTTGCAGTTTAATCCTTAGAGCTTCAAGGTTACTTTCCGTTATGAAGTAAGGCGATGTTGAGGGACAAGACCTTGGAGCCTGCTTGTTCGGCAGCACGAATTATGGTAACACTGGAAAATGGTCTGAAATATCACTAACAATAACGAAGCTATTAAGTAATAAGTAAGTAATTTATTTATTAACCCGCCGTTTTCAGAAAGCGGAGTAAATGAAGAAAGTAAATAAAACACACAAACATACACAAAAAGACACTTAATTTCAATCGTCGGCCAGGAAGCAGTGTAGAAGGTCGTGCGCTGGTTGGGTTCTGTTGTCGATGATTTTTTATAGCGAAGAAGAAACATCCAAAAGGGTAACACTTGCATCTTGAATTTTGAACTTCTCCGTCAAAGTATGGTTATGGCATAATTTCCACAAGTGGAGCAGGTGCTTTGCATATTTAAAATAACATGATCTCATCTTTTTTATCTCCTTCTTTCGCAGAACATGAGTGACACCAGAACGAAATAGTATAGAAGGAGCGCAGAAGGTGCTGTACAATTTTCCCAAAGCTTTACGTTTATAGCGCCCCCGGTTGGGGACGATGCGCCCATAGGCGGTACGGATTGATCTAGAAACTTCTTGAACAACCGAAGAGCAAAATTTTGACAATGAGGATTTTATTGTGTAGTGCCAATGACGAAAATATGTTATCTATCAGAGTTGCTGATTTCTCAGTAACTCTAGTAGGTATAGTCACTGATGGTAGAAGTCCAGATGTAAGCATGTCCGATAGGAAGTCTGCAGTAAACGAACCCTCGTAATCTAGAAGGTTAACGTTGAAATCTCCCATGACAACAGCTTCGCACGCCTGTTTTTGTAGCTTCGAGGATTTCACGTAGGATCTGCAGAAAAGTACCTAAAGAACCACTAGGAGAACGATATACTTTCCCAACGACCAGAGTACCAGCTTTGCCAACATTAATTTCAGCAAAAAGTGACTCTAGAACTCCTTCAATGTTCTTAGAAAGATCATGTCTGACCGTGTACGTAAACGCGTCGGAGATATACAGTGCTAATCCTCCTTTACTCAACTTTTTCCGATGTATTTTTTCGCAATTATATCCAGGTATTTCTAGCAACAAATCTGTTCGCTCTGTAACAACGTTTCACAAATACCCACAACGTCGGGACGTGAAGAGTCTTGGCATAGAAGTTTTAGCTGATCCACGGATGACGAAAGACCTTGAATGTTAAGGTGTAGGGTCCGTAGGCAATCAGATCGCTTTGCAACCTTTCCCAGTGTCGAAGTATGTCTACAATTAACGATATTACCCATCCCATTATCACATTTATTCGGTAAACTTCCTGCTGAACTATTTAATAACTCAAGTAAATCGACGGTTTTTTTCTCAAGAACATTAATTTTAGAAAGCAGTTCGGTGGTATCCCTGGGGGGGATTTTCACGATGAAACTTGGCAGGCACATCAGGGACCCGGTCACACTAACTTCAAAATAAAAATTGTGTCGATCTGATAATGGTGGGGGGAGTTGAGGGAGGGGAATCCGGAATATTCAGTCTTGCGTAACTTTGGAACGGGTGATCGGATTCGAGTGAAATTTAAAAATTGAACAGAGAACATTTCTCTGGTGATCTTTTTTATATCCGGACCGGATCCGACAACTATTGGGGGGGGGGGGAATACGTGACCCACTTAGACTGAGAGATCGGGATGGAACTCTGTGGGAATAACAAACAGATGCTCTAGGTAAATCATTTACTGAATCGGATTGGCTACGGGCACCATGGGGGAGTTGGGGAGGGGACCGGAAATCACGAGAAACGATTAGAATGGAGGGATCGGAGTGAAACTTGCTGGGAAGAACAAACGTCTGCTCCGTGTAAGTCTTTGACACAATTTGACTGGCTCCGGACGCTTGAGGGGGGGAAGGGGTTTCCTGGAATTCCGTTTTTTGGGATTTTCACGACTAAACTTGGCAGGCATATCAGGGACCCGGTCAAACCGACTTGGAATATAAAAAAAAAAAAACTAGATATGATAATCTTGGGGGGGAGTTGAGGGAGGGGAATCCGGAATATTCAGTCATGCGTAACTCTGGAACGGGTGATCGGATTCGAGTGAATTTAATAATTGGACGGCGGACATTTTTCTCTAGTGATCTTTTTCACTTTCCGGACCGAATCCCACAATTATTGGGGGGGGGGGGAATACTCGACCCGCTTAGACTGGTGTGATCGGGATCGAACTTCGTGGGAATAACAATCAGATGCTCTGGACTAATCATTTACAAAACCGGATTGGCTCCGGGTATTGTGGGTGGAGTTTGAGGGGGGGGTCTGGGATTCCGGTGATCGCGAGCTGAGGTACTCCGAGATGTGCTAGGACGATGAAACTTCGCAGGAATATTAGAGATTCAACAACATTTGCTTAGAAATTGCTACATCCCAAATCCGATTGTTCCTTAAAGTACCAATCTTGACCGCAAAGTAAAAAAAAAATACTTTTAAGCAACATATGCTATTTTCATGATGCCCATCAGCCCATTATCATTTTTGCCTCTAGGGTCTTGCTTACAAATTAAGTTCTAGCTCCCGTAGAGTGCGCATCTCAACCGCAAAGTCAAAACTTGCTTTTGATCAATCAAAACATCTTAACCCATGCAAGTGCCATATGAGCTCACAGCTCTTGTTTTTTTTAAACTATGTCTTGACAGTGCCACTGCTATTGCCGCCTACAGTGCCGCCGCCAGATGCGCTAGAGAAACAAAAACAATCACACGTGGGATCTTGATGTAAGCTGTGTCTGAACTTGGAAAAGCGGCCAGATTCGCCGGGAATCTGGCCCAAACCGGAAAATGTTAAAAGCTAAAATTTCATCTGAAGTTCATTAGAGGTTCGATATTTGGGTACAGAGACAGGCTGAATCTATGTCTGTAGATCATTTTCTCGCCCAACAAATAGTTCGCCCGGAATCCGGTCGAAATCAGAAAAGTAGTAAAAGGAAAAGTTTCATCTGAAACTGATTGAGCTTTGATATGGGAGTAAGGAGATATACTGAGTCATTTTTTTATTTTTATTTTTTGCAAGCAGTTCACCTGGAATCCGGCCCAAACCGAAAACTAGGTAAAAACTTTTTTTTCCATGGCGCGATTAACAATTTGGCAGTTCGCACGAAATCTGGAATCCGGAAAGAATCTGGTTGAACTGGAGTTTAATACTGTTTGCAAGAGTTTTGGGGGGAAAGAAACACTTTTTGAATCAGTATCTGTATCTACTTTGCTACGGATCATTCTTTTAGCCATAGTTGGAGAGAAGGAGAGCTATAAAACACAGGGACATAAAAGTTATCAGATAAACTAGGATGGAACGGGAAATAGATACGAAGAATCGCAAAATGTTTTATTCGCGCCTTGGGCGGACAGTTTGGTTAGAATTATTGGCGGAAGTTTACGAATGAAACTACACTGTAAAAAGTTTCTCCGAATAAGGATGCAGTATTTGCTACTGGGATAAATCTTATCTCTATTGGGATAAAATTAATCCGAATTAGAGATACTCTTATCTCAATAAAAACAAGATTAATCCTAGTAGCAAATACTGCAAGACTTTTTTCTTACTGTGTAGTGATTAGATCTGACAATACAAAACGGATACGTCAGCTACATTTGACCAGAGCTATATTTCGGCCCTTCTCGACAAGGGTCCTGTCCAGGCTGAAGCCACTCAAGCTGGAAAATGAACTTGTGGCTGCCTTTGTGCTGCTCGATTCGATCGCCGAAAGATTAGAGCACCAGCCTGTAACTCATTCTTTGTGCACCAGCGCTGGCTTTTGTAACTTCATATTCAGAACAGAGCAACAAAATTCCACCGCCTCTCCTGTTTCCTCGGTGTGTGGAGACCGCATCTTTTCTAAGCCCGCAAGTTTGTCTCGCTTTAGATGCCGCAAGCGTAGTGGGTGGCGCTACGAGTATGGCCTGTTTGCAAAGCGTGTAAAGCATAGGTCTTGGCGATTCTCTCTAGTATTATTTTGCTCTGCTGAAGAGGACCGTTGCCAAGAAGGGCCGGAATATAGCTCTAATAAAGTGTAGCTGACATATCCGTTTTGCATTGTCAAATATGATTCGCAGTCAGCATCGGCTGAAGGAATATCTAAGTATCAAATATTCTTTTCGCTGAAAAGTATTACCTAATACCTAATGGATCTCGATAGTTTATATTGAAAATATATGGATTCTGGAAATCAGTCAGACCCGATTGTTCTCGGTGTAAGGTCCCCTCGGTATTTTACCTCTTTGGTAACCCTTTTTTAGTTAGGTACACGAGATGGTAGACGCGAAGGCGACCTTACTTGGCGGCTTGGCGAGAAGCCGCCGGATTGAGGGTTGTTAGGTAGCGTAGACGATAGCGTTCGGCAAGGCGTATATTTGGTTCTTGCTTTTCTATCTGCTGTGGTGAAGAATCTACCCGCTTTCTAAGTCTTAATTCGTACACTCAAGTCGCAAGTACATGGTTATTATATTGGTCTGGAGATGGTACAAAGTATAAGTTAGATGATAGATAGGTGGCGAGTTAGAAGGACGAATCAGCAGTATTGCAGAAGGCTGTCATAGGTTGAGTGGCTTTTAAGTAGAGGTCAGTTCAGCTGGGCAGAGTTCGGCGAGGGCGTCGGAGGAAGATGGATCTAAAGAAATAAACTTACTTTTGTTATACATATTGAATTCCTGTACCAACAAGTGTGCTGGTGAACGGCTAGATTAAAACTCCCCGAATCCAGCCTGAAAATCTTTCGAGGGAGCACTTCTTTTGGGTGCAGGTCACGTCATCATTTTGCCCTTCAGAAAAGCAAACTCCTGATTGGCTGGTTGAAGCCTTATGATGGCTTCAACCGTTCTTCTAACGGTCTGTCTGCCATTTCTACCTTTTGACCGTGTGACAGGGATCTGGACTTTGTATTAATTTATTTGGTTGAAACTTGAGTTGGGAAAAATAGCTGTCGAGTAATAAACGTTAAAAAGGATAGGAGAATAAATCTAGAAGAGGGAGCGCTATTGTAAAATAATAAATTAAGTGGAACGATCTCACCTTCAGTGTTCAGAGGGGGAGGAAGGACCCTTCTTACATCGGTATCAGGAAGTTTAAAGGTATCCCATTTTGGGATCCCATCGAAACCCTTGGTCTTGTTTTCCGTGCGTACCAAAAACACTGAGTCTTCAGCCATTCTTAACTTTTAAAATAGTAAATCTCAAGAAGGAAATTTTTAAAAATGAAACTGTTGACATACTTAGACCATCTCATCAAGGCCTATCGTTCACAGTTTGGAAACAAATCTGTCTATCTTAGATCAAAACGTAATTTTCTTGCTGTAGGCCAACTTTCACTACTAAAAACAAAGTAATAGTTAAGCCCCAATTTTTTGGGCAGTGAAGACTTTTTTTTCAGATTAAAACTGCTTTATTCAGTAAATGCTGTACATGTATCTTGTTGTATAATTATAATATAATCTCATTTTATAATTGTATACAATATTACACTTTTAGACACTCTACCAAAATATAATATATCTCCTACATACATTTATATACAAACAGTACAGTCTCAGGACAGTTTTCTGTGGAGAACAGAGAATTTCTCCGTGATATCCGGTAGCCACTACTTACTAATAATTTTAGAATTTCTTTGTCAAGCGGTGTATCCTCGCCGTTCCCCGAGGACTCCTCGGGGAATCGAAGGTAACGGCGAGAATCGAGGGAGTCACTCTACGCGGACTCCGCGTACAGAAATAGCGAGAACACGGGGAATGCTTCCAAAATGGATTTTCGAAACAAACAAGACCAAAGGTTTCGATGGGATCCCAAAAATTCAATATCTGATCCAGACAACTGGGTCTTGTCTTAGCCAGATCCAGTCTTCCCCAGACTCCTTGAACATTTTTACAATTAAAATTCAGAAACAGATTAAGGCCAAATAGCTAATCACCTGAGAAAACCAAGTTCAGATGTGGATTCAGCATGTGTGTTTACCCCTATAAGTCATATCTGTTTTGACGAAAACTTCCTGCCACTTCTGCCAATTTCCCGGTTCTGGCCGAACTCCAGAACTACTTGTCCGGCAAAAAAAGAAAGCTCAAAGACGAAATCAGGGTATCTTCTTTCCCCAGTAATGAACATCTAATCAGCTTCAAATAGAAATTTAGCTTATCACAAATTTTCCGATTCCAGCCGGATTCCGGTCGAACTATATGTCCGGGTAAAATACGATTGTCACACAGGGACTCAGCATCTCTTCTTACCACTAAATCGCTTATCTAACCAACTAGAAATAAAACTTTGACTTCTAACAGATTTCCGGTTTTGGCCGGATTCCGGACGAACTACATGTCCGGGTAGAAACTTGTTTTCACATAAGTGTTCAGCATGTCTTCTTGCCCTAAATCGAACATCTAATCAACTCCAAATAAAACTTTTAATTTTGACAAACTTTCCGGTTTGGGCCGGATTCCGGTCGAAATACTTGTCCGTCGAGAAAATAGTTTTCACCATCGTCTTCAGCATGTCTCCCTACCTCTAAATCGAACATTTAATCAACTTCAAATAAAACTTTTACTTTCAACAAACTTTCCGGTTTGGGCCGGATTCCGGGCGAAATACTTGTTTATCGAGAAAATAGTTTTCACCATCGTCTTCAGCATGTCTTCCTACCCCTAAATTGAACATCTAATCAATTTCAAATAAAACTTTTACTTTCAACAAACTTTCCGGTTTGGGCCGGATTCCGGGCGAAATACTTGTCCGTCGAGAAAATAATTTCCACCATCGTCTTCAGCATGTCTTCCTACTCCTAAATCGAACATCTAATCAACTTCAAATAAAACTTTTACTTTCAACAAACTTTCCGGTTTTGGCCGGATTCCGGGCGAACTACTTGTCCGATGACAAAATGGTTTTCACCATCGTGTTCAGCATGTCTTCTTACCTCATAATCGACTATCACATTAGCTGTTTCAAAATATTTTGTTTGTCCCTTAATTTGAATCCCCTCCCCCACCCCTAAATGTAGAGCTACAAAGCCCATCGACGAACTTGACCGGTCCGACGACCCAACGAACCCTCTCACCAAGTTTCATCAAAATATCTCATTCCCTTCGAGAGTTATCGTGCTTACAGACGGACGGACGGACGGACGGACGGACAGACGGACAACTTTTGCGATGTCATAGGTATCCCTCCACTTATGTTTTGGGATCCCAAAAATATGTAGTTGACGATATTACTCTGGATCCACTTTATTTTTGGTTTTGTTTATTCTGAATGTTTTAATTATTTACATTGCACCAACACCGGCAAAAACTGATTCCCCTCCAAATCTGAAAGGGAGTCCTTTTTGATGAAGGTGATGATAATTGGAGCATTCCCCGTCTGTGGCGACTTGCGAGAATACGGGGAGTGAGTCCCCAGGACAAACAAAACGCGGGGACACCTCAAGTAGAGTCCTCGAGGAACGGCAAGAATCCGCCTAAGAGAGAAAAAGAAGAAATTTACAAAAACAAAAGTAAGAGGATCGCACGCCGGGTCCGAACGAACACCGTTACGAATGCCAGCTAGGAAGAGAAGTTAGTTAGTTAGTTAGGAAGATTCATCCTAACAGTTTGAGACAACGGTACATTCTCACGTACGTGGACCACTTCACCGGTTGAATATAAGGTTTGAATATAAGATTTCAAATAAAATAGAAAAACGAGATTTTCAGGATTTTTCTTGATCAGCTAGTTACCCCTCCAAGATGATGTGCGAGGGATAAATACAATCTCGTATATTTCGGTTGCACTTGAAGCCAAGCTGAGCATTCATTTCGAATAAAATAGAAAAACGAGATTTTCAGGGGTTTTCTTGATCAGCTAGTTACCCCTCCAAGATGATGTGCGAGGGATAAATACAATCTCGTATATTTCGGTTGCACTCGAAGCCAAGCTGAGCATTCATTTCGAATAAAATAGAAAAACGAGATTTTCAGGGGTTTTATGGCACTTGAGCTTACTCAAGTGCCATATAGCGATTGTTATTTCTGTCCGTCAGTCGGTCTGTCGGTCCCGGTTTTGCTAGTTCGGGCACTTCCAGATAAGCTAGGACGATGAAACTTGGCAAGCATATCAGGAACTGGACCAGATTAAATTAGAAATTGTCGCTTCCTCGATCCGACCATCTGGAGGGGAGTGGAGGGAGGGGGAATCCGGAAAAAATAGGAAGAATGAGATATTTTTAGCTTACGAACGGGTGATCGGATCTTAATGAAACTTAATACATGGAAGGACTTCGTGTCTCAGACCCTCCATTTTAAATCCAGACCGGATCCGGTGACACTGGGGGGAGTTAGAGGGGGAAACCGGAAATCTTGGAAAACACTTAGAGTGAAGGGATCCGAATGAAACTTGGTGGAAAGTACAAGCAAAAGTCCTAGATACGTGACTGATATAACCGGAACGGATCCGCTCACTTTGGGGGAGTTGGGGGGGGGGGAGGGAGAAGTCCGAATTTGTAGTGATCCCGCGAGTTCCGTGCTTCCTGATGTGCTGGGACGATGGAAATTGACAGGCATGTCTGTGACCCGACCAGCTTAATAGGAAATCATCAATTCCCCGATTCGACCATCTGGGGGGGGGAGTGGAGGGAGGGTGAAGCCAAAATTTGAGGTATTTTTAGCTTGCGAACGGGTGATCGGATCTTGATGAAAATTGATATTTAGGATGACCTCGTGTCTCAGACACCTCACTTTAAATCCGGGCCGGATCCGATGACACTGGGGGGAGTTGGAGGAGGGAACCGGAAATTTTGAGAAACGCTTAAAGTGGAGGGATCGGGATGAAACTTGGTGGGAAAAACAAGCACAGGTCCTAGAAACGTCATTGACATAACCGGACCGGATCAGGGCACTGTGGGGGAGTTGGGGTGGGGAACCGGAAATTTTGAGAAACGCTTAAAGTGGAGGGATCGGGATGAACCTTGGTGGGAAAAACAAGCACAGGTCCTAGACACGTCATTGACATAACCGGACCGGATCAGGGCACTGTGAGGGAGTTGGGATGGGGGTCCGGATTTCTAGCGATCCCGCGAGTTCGGCATACTTCCTGGTGTCGTAGGGCGATGAAACTTGGCAGGTATGTCAAGGATCCGAACAGATTGACTTGAGAACAGCCGTTTCCCCGACCCGACCATCGTGGGGGGAGTGGGTGGATGGGGAGTCCGGAATGTAGTGGCGTGCATAACTTTTGAACGGGTGATCGGATCTTGATGAAAATTGATATTTAGGATGACCTTGTGTCTCAGACACCTCACTTTAAATCCGGGCCATCGTGGGGGGAGTGGGTGGATGGGGAGTCCGGAATCTAGTGGCGTGCATAACTTTTGAACGGGTGATCGGATTTGAATGAAACTTGTCTGGTGAGCTATCGCCTCGGATGTTCAGTGTCACGTCCGAGTCGGGTCCGATACCTGTGGGGATGGGGGGGGGGGGGGGGTGGAAAACTCAAGAAACTCTAAAAGTAGAGGGATTGGGACGAAACTTAATGGATGGAACAAGCATTAGGCCTAGATGAAATTGACGGAGCCAGATGGTTTCGGGGCTCTGTGGGGGGAGTTGGAGGGGGTTTCATGGAATTCCGGTAGTCGTGAGTTAGAATAGTTCCAGATGTAAAACGAAACTTTGCAGGCATATTAGCGACCCGAATTATCTTAACTTAAAAACCTGACACAAAGTACCCCCGGAAACTTCCGTTCCTAGATCCGAGCATTTTTGGGGGAGCAAGAGAAGAGAAATATGGACTTCTATAAATTGCGAACGAGTGGTCTGATTCGAGTGAAACTTCATGGGTGATACGAATCGATGGCCTCGACATGTAAAACATGCGTTCGAACCATATGCGACCACGATTAGGGGAATTGGGGGTGGGGGACTTTTGACATGCACAAAAACCAAATGGATGGACCGAATGAGATGCAATTCGACAGTGCCGAGTTTATGCGGCCTAGATTTGTTATTTGGTGTCTGGGCCGGATTCGGCCAAGGTAGGGGGGGGGGGGGGTACTGGAAACTTGCAGATAGGCTATGCTCCAATTTCAGTCAAACTTGATGGACAGGAACAGGGAATTAAGAGATTGGGCCCGAACCGGCTCCGACAACGTTGGTGGGAGGGGGGGTACCGGAACTTTCCAAAAATGCTCAGATTCGAGTGAAACTTGATAGATGGTTTAAACGAAGATGCTTTAGGTGGTCGATTTTTTTATTCCGAAACAGATTCGGCCACGGTAGGTGGAGATAGAGTGAGTACCGGAAATCGTGTAGCACGTCTAGGGATCAAACAAATGGATTTATTGGGATGAAAGTTTGAACAGTCATGTGCATTTGCAATCGAGACGATGCCGGAACTGCTCAGAAATGAGTGAAACTAAATATCCTATTTCTATTTCCGAACCGCCTTTTTGGATGGCGGGTGTATTTTGTGACGTTTTCATCTACTTTCTTGTACAGCCTACTCGTACAAGTGCCATATGAGCTCGTAGCTCTTGTTCTTGTTCAGCTAGTTACCCCTCCAAGATGATGTGCGAGGGATAAATATAATCTCGTATATTTCGGTTGTACTTGAAGCCAAGCTGAGCATTCATTTCGAATAAAATAGAAAAACGAGATTTTCAGGGTTTTTCTTGATCAGCTAGTTACCCCACCAAGATGATGTGCGAGGGATAAATACAATTTCGTATATTTCGGTTGCACTTCGGTCAAACCGTCCTCAGCGAAAGAAGCAAAACTAGATCATAAAATTCACCATAATAACAAAAGGAAAACGATGCGAAACCAACAAACAATAAGACGACACGTAACTAAAAACCAGAAGAACGATGCTGACTGGAGGACATGCAGTAAAAGTAAAATAACGAAAGATAAAATGTGCGTGTTCTAAGTGTATATGTACAAATCTGTGATTATTTACAGTTCTGAATTCTGTGTATATTTACAATTTACCATCCGTCTGGGAAAGCGCAAAAGCTCTCACCCAGATAACGGCCCACTGCAAAAATCCGTAATGTGTTCACTTTGAATAAAACCTTCCAAAGAAAAAAAAAGAAAATCTCGTTTTTCTATTTTATTTCACCGGTTGCTGAAGAAACAAGATGCTGGTCGAAGAAGCATTCATGAAATGTAGCATTATTGGCTCCATCCTGCCAATCGTACGACACCTGGACTTCTTGATGTTTTACAACTTTGAAAATAAGTACAGCATCGGAGTCGTTACTAGCGAGTAAATAAATGGCTTCTGCGCCATTTAGTATTTCTTTTGTATCGACTAGTTTACTTTCAAGAAAATTATCCATTCAGCCATTCTTCATCCCCACGCTGTCGTTTCGTCCAGTACTAAATTCTTTATCAGCTAATAATTATTACCGTGTCTTCTAGGCTACTTTTAATGGATACATCTACTCTTTCGCGATCAAGTCTGTTAAGGACATGGAAGCAACTTTCGCCGCCTATGTTGATGCTCTTTTCTGGGGAACATTTGCGCTTGGCCGGCTCCTCGCCATAGGATTGTCTACGAAGATATCATCTAGTCGAATGCTCGCTGGAAATCTGGTGAGTTCTTTTTATGGGTCCGGGGCTCTGGATTGGCCATCGCCTGCAGTAAAATAGTTTTGCTTTTTGCGAAGGAGTTCTGTCGCTATGTCGACTTATCCTGGTTGGGAATGGAAGTCTCGCTGAATTAACTTATATTTTGAAGCAGCGTAACCATGGAGATAATTCTGGGAAATCTGACCAGTCGTGTTTCAAGAAATAGTAATTTTGTCAACCAGTGCGTCTTCAGGTTCGCATGGGTCCCAGCAGAACAAAATAACACTAGTGCAGTAGAGCCAAGACTTGAAAGCAGTAGCAGCGACAACACTGTCCTCACCAATAAGACAAATTTGACATCTGTAAAACTTTCTCCAGCCCATAAGTTGAGTTTTTGCAGATACCGTGGTATCTGATACCACGGTCTAAAGTCATTTTTGCAGTTATCGAGGTATCTAATACCACGGTCAAAAGGTGTTTTTGCAGTTATCGTGGTATTAGATATTCAGATACTACGGTCCGACCGTGGTAACTGGTCGTGGTATCTGAAAAGTTATTTCACTTTCATCAGATTTTGTCAGATTGGTGAGAAAGAAGTTTAGCACTTAGTGATGTAACTGGATATCTGTTTTTCTTTGGGATGACTTCGAAAAGTGCAATTTTGGCAATAGTCGTTTTTGCAGAGCACCGTGTATCAGATACCACGATAACTGCAAAAACGACTAATTGCAGATCCAGTTACCGTGCTAACAGCCAGGGTTGGTCACCAAGAACCACGGTGTACGAGTTACTTCAGGATACTTTAGGTTACTCAGGGTTACTTTGGGTTACTTTTGGTTACATTGGGTACCTTCGGGTTACATTGCAGTGGGTTACATTGGGTTACTTTGGGTTACATTAGGTTACATTGGGTTACTTTGAGATACTTTTGGGTTACTTTCCAGGGTGTACGAAGTTACTTTTGGTGACCAACCCTGGGGTAACAGATACCATGGTATCAGCAAAACGCAACTATTGTCAGACGAGAGTCTTACGGGGTGGCTTAAAAGCTAATGATATCATTTTTTGTGTGAATAAATTAAACTAAACCAAGTCCCTTCCTCTCAAAATACTTTCTTCTTTATAGGCTGGATGCTTGTTGGGGATCTTAATCCTTATGGCTTTCTATGGATCAAAGGCATCTCTCATCTGCGGCGTTTCGGTCCTGGGACTGTTCCTAAGTAGCGTTTACCCAACGGTGATGTCTTTTGTTGAGTACCACTTCGAGATGACTCGTAAGTATGGGAAAAGAGGCGCAAAGCTTTACAGGAGAATTTCGGCACGGTCTTCATTTTGATAAAATTCGGATAGACCACGCCTAACTGTTATGGAGTTTCTAGTTGTCGATCGATGAGGGTTTATAATTATAATAAAGAAATTTTTTGTTCCGCCAATATTCGTGACGTAAGCAGCAAAAATAATAAAGGACACTTCTACTAATAGTGGATCAACTGCTAGTATATAAATATATGTCTTCAATTTTCTTCTGTCCTTTAAATTTTAATTAACATATACTGCTGTCTGATTATCTTGTTTTGTTGTTGTTCTTGTATTTGTTTATTTTATATTTGACTTTATTTTATCTTGATACAGTTATTTTTGTTGACAAAAAACGAAAATTCGGCTAGTCCGTGAATGGTTTGAAAATAAACTGAATTAATTCATTCATTCAGTTCGAGTGCTTTTTCCTTCCATTCTCGCTGCTAAAATCGCTGCTGATTCACCTTCATAGGTGAATCATATCTCTTATATTGATTATCTGATTATCACTGATACACTGATGATCACGCTGGCCGCGATTTCTTCTCTTTACGTGACGTATCAGGCGCCCGGTCATTGTTTCCGAGGAGCTGTTTCCGTCGGAAGACCGGTTACGCCCATATTGCCAAGTTTGTCATTCTAGTCAAGGGGCATGAAAAGAGGCTGAAAACAGCCGAAGCCGATGTAATTTCATGTAAGCATAACTTGGCTGTAAAGTGGTCAACTATCTGAACAGAAACCCTATAATAAGGTTATGCGTTTATACTTCGGTGTTCTTTATAATAATATACTAATCCTCATGTTGTATCCTAATCCTCACTAGTGGGTGACTAAAATTCTCATATCTCAAAATTATGAAATTATATAATATAAGAGACCCTTGAGCTTGCTATTGGTAACATGATTAACAAGTACAACTCAAAAATCCAGTCCCACCCCTGGAGCAAAATTCTAGGAGTCGAAGTGCGCATGTATGTAATCGTGTTCAGTTGTCAATCAGAGATTTTTTAGTTTTATTTGTTGATTTTTTTTTTCCCTATGAAAATGTTATTTTTTTCTTTGGTTTTGCTTTTCTTTTCGTGTTTGTACTCCGTCCTTCAACTTCTTTTTGAAATGACGGGGGATAAATAAATAAATAAAATTCTCATATCATATCTAAACCCACGAAAGGCTAGGCCTACTCTTGCTCCTCATTTTCTTCCCCTCTACCTCTGAGGTCAGGTCAGTTAAACTAATTTCTATTTCTAGCTCCTGTGACCACGTCAATGGTTTTGAGCGCTGCGTTTGGTGAGATGTTACTACCGGTAGTAGTTGGACATGTGAGTGAGCTACTGTTATGTTGTTTGTTTGCGGAGTTGGCCTACTGACATGATGTTGACACTATGGGCCCACGCCTTAGCCACAAAGCAACTGAAGGTTCTTTTTAAGCAAACAAAACCAACGGTTTCGGTGGGATCCCAACTGGGAATACTTCTTGAATTTTTACTAGGCTTCTTTCTGGACTTTCGTTCTGCACCAGATCCTGTAAAAATGTCCTAGTCAACCCTTTAACCTGATCCATAAGGCAATTTTTCGGTCGTTTCCGGTATGGCTTTGGTTACATCCGGAATATAAATCCTAGTAAAATTACTAAGTTCTCTATCTCTACTTGTGCCATCTTATTAGTTTCAACAGAGAATTTTGTTCTTTCCGAAATTCCCAAGGTGACTTTTAGGGACCATGAATCGATTCAGATTCAGTTTTGTAAATTCTTAAATTTAAGTTTTTCGGATGTTTCTACGCAAATAATAAAAAAAATAGCCGAGCAGAGCGAGAACATGTCACGTTCTCTAACGCTTATTCAAAGTCGAACCCGAGACGTTTACGTAGGAGAAGCTAAACTGGAATATAGCTAAACTGGACTTTCTTATGTCTTCTTACGCTTAGATCGAAACTCCGAACACCGGATTCCGTCCTTAGCGTCTACCAATTAGGAAATTAGAGCAGATCACGCCGGAATTTTCTCTCCACAAATGTAGGGCGACCTCTGAACTTGACTTGACCTGTATTTTAATTCAAAACTAAATATCTCAACCCCTTCCAGATTTATCGTGCTAACAGACGGATGGACAAGCTTTCATTGTATGGTTTTAAAAGTTTTAAAAGTGGTTTAAAAACTTAAAGGGAGATTTAAAGGTCATCTTAAGGCTTTTAACAAGCTCTTCGGTAAAAAACTAATTGTTTGATCAATAGCAGTTAATAGCAAATAAACATTCTTTAAACAAATTTGTAGAGCTACCAAAATGTTCTTTTAACAGAACACTAACAAGTTTTATACTGGAATCTGCTTGCAAGAACGGTTGGTAAAATTTTTATGTTTTTTATTTGGTTAGGTATTTGGTACAATGTAAATTCATATTTTGTGTTTTGATTGTCACCACGAGGAATATTAGTTCTTGTTTATTCGCCAGTAGTCGAGCTTCTGTCCCCATTTGAGCAAGTCGAAGGAATTGATACATGTCGTGAATCCCCTTGCCGCCCGTGAATTAGCGCCCTGGTCAATCTAGGGCGGAATAAAGGACCATGATTACACTTTGAAAAAAAATCTTGCAGTATTTGGTACTGGGATTAATCTTGTCTCGAAAAATATAATTTTATCTCAAATTCTGATTAATCTTATCTCAGTAGAGATAAGATTAATCCCAGTAGCAAATACTGCAGTTAACTTTAGTCATTACTCGGAGAAACTTTTTACAGTGTAGTCAGCCAGGGTTAATCCCGTAATGACTCAGGAGTTGTTGTTCACCGACTGGACAAACAGCAGTTTATTTTGATTAATTTCTTTTTTTGCTGAAAAGTTGATGAAGTAGTCTGTTTAGCATCTGTTTATGTCGAGAGTAAAGGTCTCGACAATACACAATAAGTTTTTTTTTAAATAGAACTGATTAACTTCGCTTTTTGGGATATCAAAACATGTGTGACATGATACGTATGACTCTCGTTCTGTCCGTCCGTGTCTGTCTCTACAAAAACTGTCGAAGGGTTTGAGATATTTTGTCCAAAATTGGTGCAAGCCAAGAAATAGGCCAGTTTAGATGATTCCCGTAATCCTATATTTAAGCGGGGGGGGGGGGGGGTATAAGAATATAAAATTCAGATACTCAACCCGTATCTGAATTTTATTTGCACGCCGGAAAAGTAGCTTGCTCAAAATCCGGCAAAAAAGGAAATTCGTAAGAAGTAAAATTCTTGTCTGAGGTCAGCTAGAGCAGTGGTTCCCAACCTTTTCCGTACCAGGTACCCCTAATCAGAGGTTCGAAAAGATTGCGTACCCCCTTTTTCAGACCGTGAAAAGACAATATTTGTTCTCATAAATGACAAAGCATACATGTGCAGAAGTATATACAAAACCACACTTGAGGCTGCTTTGTAGCCAAAATTTTGTCAAATCTCGTCACGATGTCATTAACAGCAATATTTTTTACAGTCAGCCTGTTTCTGTGTTTGGTTTTGATGTTCTCCATGCTTTCATTAAGCTGCATCCCAAACGTTTTTGTTAGCTTGATTCACAACCTGAATGACACTATCACTTGTACTGTCTTCGATTGTTTTTTAAAGAATATTGCTTGATACAGGAACAGATTTTACTGCAGGGGGCTAGCTTGTTTTGGAATCAACATTATTTCATTGACTTTCACTAGGGCTTATAACCAGAGGGGTCACGCAGTGGTTGGCACACCCCTCCTCCGGAAAATGGTTGGCCAGATCAGCGCAAAGCGCCGCTATTTTTCGTAAAAACAGTATTCTTTTTTTGAAAAACAGTCGTAAAAATGACCAGCCAGTGCGTAAAAATACCTTGCCCCCCAAAAAAACATTTTAGCTAGTGATGCCTCTGCTGGTAATATTACGCTTTTGGCAATCAAAAATGAGTGAGGCGAGATTTTGAAGCTACAGACTAGACCGATATTGATGCTCTCGCGTACCCCTTAAGCATTGTCCTAATAGGTGTAATAAGGTGTATTACGGTGTATAAGACTTATTACAGATTCCTCTTTTCCTCGGAGCTCGCTGTAATAAGGTGAATAAGGAGAATAGACTGACGTTCTATTCTGGCTTATGCAGGGCCAATCAGATCGCTTGGTTGGGTTCACCAGCTGGCCGAGGCAAGGAGCAGCGCCGTCAGGGTTGCCACGGGAAGCACTAAAGTTCTACTTTGTTGGAAGCTGAAGAAACAACTTTTCTAAAAAAAACAACACGTTTTGTTCTGTTGCGACTGCTTACTGCTAGTTCGAGGACGAGTGCTGTCCATCCGTGGATTTTATTGCTATTTACAATATATTGGGCGTCAAATTGTACTGGTGTACTTCAAGTAACACTAAGAACACTTTTCTGATCTTTAGAAACTCGAAAAACTGTATGACCATGGCAACACTGCGCGCTGCATTGATAAGAACCTCTCGGTGGCTCTCGGGTTCGTATTTGAACGGGCGTGTGTATTAAGACGTAAACATCGCGTGTAGCGTTATTCACCTTATTACACCTATTAGGACACTGCTTTAGGGTACGCGTACTACCGTTTGGGAACCACTGGGCTAGAGGGTCGAAGTGGGGTAAGAAATCACGCGGATCGGTTTCTTTACTTTGTTAGCCTGCCGGACCGATATGCGGCAGGAATTTTGTTAGTGCTTATAAAGTCATTATCGGGTCGTTTAGAGGGTCGAGAGTGAGGTAAGCGGAGATGCTGAATCGATCTGTCTGTTGTTGTAAGTTAGTAAGTAATTTTATTAACTCGAAAATTCACAAGGAGTTGATGCGCAGTACAACATAAAAATTAAAAGAAACGAAGAAAAAGAACAAGAAAGGTGATAAGACTATGATAGACATTCGGCATACTATTTACAGCCTGCCTGGTCGACACTCCGTACGGAATCCGGCATCCGGCTAAAACGGAAAATTGGATAGCCTCGTTTTATGTCCATATCGGTTCTTCGGAGTTCTGACTTCAGGGTAAGATCTAAAAATCGATTTTCTTGCTCCGCTTTCCTGCAAAGTCAATAGTTCAGCCCGATTTGCCGGAATTCGGCGAAAGCGGGAATTGGGTAGTTCTAATAATATATTTTTCCTGACTGCAGAGAGAAAACAAGACTGAACCCATCTATCTGCTTCCTTTTACTACTGGCTAAATAAACGACTAGAATCCGCTATACACCGGGAATTTCGAGAAGAACTGAATTATGTGACAAAAGAAAGTTGTGAATGCTGATATAATGGTGACATGCTGACTACCACTAAATACACAGTACACACGATACTACGGACGGAATTCGGCTAAAAGAGGCCTCGTTGTATGCTTATAGGGTGTTCGGAGTTTCGACTTCAGGATAAGATCTGCTGTCAAAACCATTATAGTAGTACTAGCGTTACTAGCCAAAATGTCTGAGGGGGGGGGGGGGGCAAACCAACTGGCCGGTCGTTTTTACCTACTGTTTTCGCAGAAAAACGACGTTTTTAAGAAAAAACGACTGTTTTACGTAAAAACCGACTGTTTGTAAGAAAAATTGATTGTTTGAAGAACAAGACCAAAGGTTTCGATGGGATCCCAAAATGTTAATATTTGCTTCCGACAATTCCAGGTCCTGCAGATATTCGGTCTTCAACAGACTTCTTATTCATTTTTACTTTTAAGATTTACAAACAGGTTAAGGCCAATGGCAACGTGAAAGGCCCAGGCAACGTGAAGTGTTGCGGCAACCTTTGTCCGGCATCGCCGACTAAAGTGTTGCGAGAGCAACACTTTGGTTTTGTTTCTTCACTGTCGGTTAAATGCTGTAGTTGTCAACTTATCGAAGCTTTTAAAACGGTATGTACTAAAAAGAATAATCACATGATCAAAAGCTATTCTTCATCGTTGTAAAAACAAAAACAAAAGAATTTCTGAAGAAGAGACTAAATTGACTTCGCAGTCAGTTGAACTTTATCCTTTTCAATCGTAGACATCGTGACGGATGAAAATTTGGAACAATATCTTATATAATCTAGTTGGTATTATAAAGCAATCCGTAACTTTTCAGGATTAAAATACCATAGATGACACTATTAATTATCACGAAACTACCTCATTATCGTTTGTACCCGTTGCGCAAACAGTTAATCCTAGGTTACAGCGACAGACCATCGACACAAACTTTCTTACCGTCACATTTATAGAAATCGAATAAAATGTGCACCAATTTGCGCAAATTTCTAGCCCCTCGTGAGCCGATTCTTACTCAGAAGTCCCTCTCCCGTGATAGACATCAAGTTCACCGGAAACAAATAATGGGTACACCAGCTAGCAAAAGTTGGAAACCCCTCATCGCTGAAGATGATAACAGCCTATTATTACTTACAAGTCCCACGCATGTCTTACAATTGGGAACCAAACTGTTCTTAACATCGAATACACCGGAAACAAATAACAGGTACACCAACTAGCAAAAGCTGCAAACCCCTCATCGCCGAAGATGATTAGAGAAGATGATTATGAGGTAACAGTGGACTGTTGCATACATGTCCCCTGCATCAGAGGCGTCATTAGCCAAAATGTTTGGGGGGGGGGGCGAGGTTTTTACCGACTGGCTGGTAATTTTTACCGACTGTTTCTGCAGAAACAAGACCAAAGGTTTCGATGGGATCCCAAAAATTCAATATCTGATCCAGACAACTGGGTCTTGTCTTAGCCAGATCCAGTCTTCGCCAGACTCCTTGAACATTTTTACAATTAAAATTCAGAAACAGATTAAGGCAAAATAGCTAATCACCTGAGAAAACCAACTTCAGATTTGGATTCAGCATGTGTGTTTACCCCTATAAATCATATCTGTTTTGACGAAAACTTCCTGCCACTTCTGCCAATTTCCCGGTTCCGGCCGAGCTCCAGAACTACTTGTCCGGCGAAAAAAGAAAGCTCAAAGACGAAATCAGGGTATCTTCTTTCCCCAGTAATGAACATCTAATCAACTTCAAATAGAAATTTAGCTTATAACAAATTTTCCGATTCCAGCCGGATTCCGGTTGAACTATATGTCCGGGTAAAATACGATTGTCACACAGGGACTCAGCATCTCTTCTTACCCCTAAATCGCTTATCTAACCAACTAGAAATAAAACTTTGACTTCCAACAGTTTTCCGGTTTTGGCCGGATTCCGGACAAACTACATGTCCGGGTAGACACTTGTTTTCACATAAGTGTTCAGCATGTCTTCTTGCCCTAAATCGAACATCTAATCAACTCCAAATAAAACTTTTAATTTTGACAAACTTTCCGGTTTGGGCCGGATTCCGGTCGAAATACTTGTCCGTCGAGAAAATAGTTTTCACCATCGTCTTCAGCATGTCTCCCTACCTCTAAATCGAACATTTAATAAACTTCAAATAAAACTTTTACTTTCAACAAACTTTCCGGTTTGGGCCGGATTCCGGGCGAAATACTTGTCCATCGAGAAAATAGTTTTCACCATCGTCTTCAGCATGTCTTCCTACCTCTAAATCGAACATCTAATCAATTTCAAATAAAACTTTTACTTTCAACAAACTTTCCGGTTTGGGCCGGATTCCGGGCGAAATACTTGTCCATCGAGAAAATAGTTTTCACCATCGTCTTCAGCATGTCTTCCTACCCCTAAATCGAACATCTAATCAACTTCAAATAAAACTTTTACTTTCAACAAACTTTCCGGTTTTGGCCGGATTCTGGGCGAACTACTTGTCCGATGACAAAATGGTTTTCACCATCGTGTTCAGCATGTCTTCTTACCCCATAATCGACTATCACATTAGCTGTTTCAAAATATTTTGTTTGTCCCTTAATTTGAATCCCCTCCCCCACCCCTAAATGTAGAGCTACAAAGCCCATCTACGAACTTGACTGGTCCGACGACCCAACGAACCCTCACACCAAGTTTCATCAAAATATCTCATTCCCTTCGAGAGTTATCGTGCTTACAGACGGACGGACGGACGGACGGACGGACAGACGGACAACTTTTGCGATGTCATAGGTATCCCTCCACTTACGTTTTGGGATCCCAAAAATCGTAGGCCTTTGTGCCGACTGTGCTAATTTCTACCGACTGGCCAACAAGAGAGGGGGCGTCCCCCCCCCCCCCCATACGTGTCGCGCTTGTATAGTCGTATAACGGTTACAGTGGTGTATATTACTATTATATGTTAGATCAAAATATTTCATGAGTTTACATTGGAAGTTACAAAATCTCGGAAATAAGAATATATGAAACGAAAAGGGAAAGTAGTGTTAATCTGTATTATAGGTATGACGGGTCCTTCTAGATTATGTAAGGTCTCAGAGTGAGAAGAGCGGCTCACAGAAGCATAAATTAGAAAGTGTCTCGGTCTTTCGTAATTTGATTTAGTATTTTGCTTTTCTAGGCAGTTGAAGCGTCCGGAGCATTCTCATTTCTCGTTGTGGCGCTTGTACTGGCACTATTGAGCCTTCTCGTCTTCGGTATACTGTATGCCATGAGTTTGGCTTTCAGAAGCGGTAAGTGAGCCCAAGCTTACTACTCAAGGGTTCTGAGTTCAGTCCGGATATTTCGTACCCTGTCGTTCCTGTACCACGGCCTTGTTATTTCGTAGTTTCATTTCAAGGCAGTGTCCGAGCCCGGACTGATGAATCTTAGTGCAATCTTCGGTTTTTGCTTCATACAGATTCACCGTGTGGCTTAGCAACAAACGGAGACAAGATTTTGAACATCGAAAAGGGATTAAGAACTAAAACGGACATCAAAATGTTCACAAACTATTTAAAGTTTAACTGAAAAGCCGACTTATTTTTATGTCATTTAATTGAAACAGTGAATTATTTGGATTTTTTTTATATTCCACTATCTGCTCTAGTTATGACGTTCAGAATATCTGTGGCGTCACCACAGCGTAAATTCTACTATGACGTGGGAAATTTTAATCTCAACACAAACGCTGCTCTTCAGTGGGCATTGGTGAGATTGGTGAAGATTGCTTAGTGCCTGAACAAAAAAAAATCACAAATCTTTCTCGTAAGGCATACAACAAAAATACAAGCGCGTAGAGGTACCACCAGGGTACCACGAATCACACGGAAATGCCACTATTTGAAAATCGATTATTCGTGAAAAGCGGAACAACGAAGTAACGTATCTTCACCGGGTCTTCAAGCCAATTTAAGTGATGGCTAACTAGATTGTCCTATCACAGCTCTTTTCGGTTAAACTTCAAAGGTAGAAGTGTGCCATGAAGAACCGCGCCTGATAAATTCAAAGATGATTTGTTACAAAAAATACTCGTGGAAGGAATCTCAGCAAAGCGAAATAGGGCGAAAATAGAGCTGGCGATGAGCGAAGGGGCTAGAGACTCTGCAGTTGACAACTGAATTTCATCTGTGTCATAAGGTGCGTTAGATGCACTCGAGGCTTCTTCTGGTCTTTTCTCACGACTGCCCGGTTCTTCTACTATACTGCGTTTTTTTGTCTTCGGTGATCTGACTAGGACCGGCCTCCCGATCAGGTTGTGGCTAGTCGACGCAGATGAATAAACGCACCTTATGACACAGACAAATAAATAAACGCACGGTCGCTATTCCGCCCTATTTTACTTTGCTGAATACCTAGATGGCATCAGCGTTCCAGACCGTAACATTCCTTATTACAGTTCAGCGCTCCAAGTGGACTAGTTTATTAACGTCCCCCATTGCCTCATAACCAACACTTATGTAGACACAGTAAAAAGTCGAATCCATAGGGTAGTGGGTCACTTTCATTTTGTGCTGCTGAGACATATGCAAAACCTCCATTACCTGGGACACAGATGACAGATTTTCCACACACTAACCTGTGCTTCTATTTTACCATGTCTGATTCATGTACTGACGGTGATGCATAGGAGGATTAACAGAAACTAGTCCGCTTGGAAGCATTGTACAGGAATATGGCCAATATAAAATAACAAAAGGGGCCATTAAGCAACAACACGCGTTTTTTTTGTCACCGGCGATGAGAAGGACCGGCCTCCCCATCAGGTTGTGGCTAGTTCGCACAAGCGAGGTGACATCGAACTTATATGTTTCATATTATTATATTTCTTAGGGGTTCTCAAATTCACCTATAGGAGAATCCAGGGGCGTCGCAAGTGCATTTTCGGGGGGGGGGGGGGGGGGGTGCAGAGCCAAAATTTTACCGAATCTTTCAAAAAATTTTACCGAATCCTAGAATTAAGAATTCGAGCTTTGAATTATGGAACAGAAACAATTGCGTAGGAAGAGTAACAATAAAGGGCAGCATAAAAGACAATAAGCCAACTATTAGGCGGCGTTTCGGCGAAGGCCACATATAGAATATATTGTCGGGCATAATTGCAGTAACATCTTCTATCTATTATAGCCAATATAAAACTAAATCGATCGCCACAGGGGAAAAATGTTGAAATCCGTTTTTTTTCTGTAGGCTAAAATTTGACTGCTTCTCTTCCAAATTCTATCATTTGCCGTTGATTAAATACCGAGACTCTAAGAAGTTCCAGAAACCGGATGGAGCGACGTTCCGGCAGCAGCAGCAAATGTAGTCTAGTTAATATACCACCCATAAAGTGAGCCCCACAGATGATTTTTTTTTTTTTGCTTTTTCCTGCCAAATCTGATTTCCATCCAAATTCTAGCTTTTAATGTTTGAAAATCTCAGTCCTAAAATCGGCTAAAACCCCCGTCAAATGACGCCGCCCTTCCGCAAAATAGAGAATATTACGAAAAGTGATGTAGGCGGAATTTTCGAAATATTTATGATTAGATATTCTTTTGGGGATCCAAAATAAAAGTAAGGACTATCGATGGTATCATAGATCATCCCTTTTGTCTGCGACCAGTGCTTCACTCGACCTCTTCTGAGTTTCGAGATTCGTGGTAACTTCCGACTGGCAATTATAACGAATAAATTACCGAATCCCAGTTATTATACCGAATAAGTTTAGACCGGTAGCATGTTCGGGATTCTGTATAACTACCGTATCCCGGTTATAATACCGAATTGTTTTGGTATGGAAAGACTACCGAACAATATTCTTATTCGGTATACTTTCGTCGGAACTGGAAAAAAGTCAGGATTCGTGGTTAACTTCCTAATCTTGGAAATTATACTGAATAAATTACCGAATCCTGATAATGATACCGAATAATTTTGAACCAATAGCTTATTCGGGATTCTGTGTAACTACGGAATCTCCATAAATATACCGAATAGTTCCAGCATCGAAGACTTACCAAATGATTTCAGTAAATTCTCTCGCCAAATTCGTGATAACTACCGAATACTGGCAGTTATACCGAATCCCGATCATTATACCAAAGAGATTTGTACATAGCCTATTAGGGTTCTGTATAACTACCGAATCCCCGTAAATATATCGGAAAGTTCTGCTATCGAAAAAATACCGAACAATTTTAGTAAAATTTAGGGCCTCCGGCCCAAATTTTGTTACCGAAATCTCAAAAAGGTGGGGGGGACCCCCCGCACCCCCCCCCCCTTGCGACGCCCCTGGGTGAATCTGAAAACCCCTTACATAACGCAAGGGAGCAGTCACCGGGACATCAAAGAAGGGGGGGGATGAAGAACCAGAGACCACTGGGGAATGCTTTAGCTTATGAATTATGACTGCCGGAAAAGCTAGATGCCTCGTCTAATAGAAAATAGCGTTGGTTTTCAGCAGGACTTTTGAGCACTTGATCGAGTAACTGAACTTTGCTGATTTCGGGGTTGCCTCATTTATGTGTGTTTTCAGGTTCGGATGTCCTTCTTCCATTCAAATCAGCATTGCGAAAAATCTTAACGCGTAGACGAAGTGACACGGAGGTTCTACTAAATTATGAGCGCCTAAGTTAGGCCATAATTTTCTGGGTTGCAGTTGAGTTGCAGTTGGACTTATCAAACCGCGGAAAATTAGCACAATCTTTCCTTTTGTAACTGTTAAATTTTCTACCGTTTCTATTGTTGTTGATTGATCATACAATATGCATGATCGAAAGTGTACTTGCTGCCGGATTTTGAATTTGTTACAGTTTCTGTCTTTCGCTTATGACATAAAGTTATCGTTCTCCCTGTTTACTCATTACTTCCATGGATGTGGTTTCACACTGGTCGTGACACAATTACGGCTAGAAAAAGTTCGTTTAAAGATAGGTGCCCACAAAATGCGAATTCGCGTTCGCCTATGCGAATTCAGCGCCGCGCCATTTCAACTCCAAGTCGAATTATTTTCGCGTCGCCTCAGCTCGTGCTGAGGAAATTCAGGAATCAACATCAACCTGGCCAAAGTAGAGTATAATAACCAGATACAGAGTATATAACCATAAAGTTGACTTTTCACCGTGTTCTCGTTCTATTATTCCCAGTTGCTATCAACCACTCAGTTGATATCCACCATTCATAGCGAACACACCTGAACTAGTTTAACCAGTGTTAATGTCCAAGGCCGTATCCAGGGGGGGGGGGTTAGGGGGTTGACCCCCCCCCCCCCCCCCCCCGAAACATACAAAGATTTGTATAGGCTTTTCCCTCCGATCTATGTGTTCTTTGTACTTTTTTTGTCCGACTAGCAGGCAAAAAGAACCCCCCCGAAAGGCACCCCCCCCCCCCCCCCCCACGAAAATAAATTCCTGGATACGGGCCTGTTTGTGTCATACCGGCTGTAGGAGTCTCATTGGATTATTCACCTGCTGATGATTTGGATTATATTTGGCGCTGTTTGAAGCTGGGGGGTCGTAAAAAAAAGCCCCCCCCCCCCCTTGCGTGTAAGTCTTTGGCTTATGTTACTTCAAATTTCTAAGTAATAGGTCTATGATGTCAGCCTGGCAAATTGGAGATGTTACTGTTGCAAAGTTTCCAGGGGCTACCCCCTGTGGCCGGTTAAAATCATTGGAGAAAAACAAGCAAGCTTCCGGCCCCAACAAAAATTCACTGTTTTCTGCTATGGGTCGCATGACGTTCAGATAGTCCCTCCCCAAAGTCTTCACGACCTGAAACTGAAGAAAACAGAGGCGCTTCAGAAGACTACTAACAAGGTCAAGGTCGCCTTCGACGAAATGGATAAGCAACCGGGAACATTTACCAGCCTTACCTTAAAGAATACCAAGCTAAGCGGAAGGGCTCTGTCTCTAACAGTACCGATTCACAGAGTCACCCATCAACAAGATCTGAAGCGAAACCAAGCGCGGACAGAAGTAACGAATCCTCTGACCTGAGCATACGATTAAATCGAACTCAACAAGAACTAGAAGCAGTAAAAAGCAAATCTCAGGGAGGAAAATTATCACGCAAAGTTTCTGATCGCCTGAATTCTCAACGCCCAATCTCAGCGGAATCAGTTGCTTCGGACGTGTATGATTCTATTGTGGTAGAGTACACGTCGAAGTTCGACATGATCGAAAAGCAGCTCAAATCACTGAAAAACAGCTTCATGGTTCCTGAAGAGCGAGTGAACAAAATTGAAAACAAACTGGATGATATTGAGCAGGAAGACAGAATGGATTCTCTGATTTTCAGTGGTATCAAACAAACTCCGGGTGTGGACCTAAAATCGTCGGACAAGATGGGTGTACCTGTTGCAGCGCCCGATTTAGTGAAAGTGTATCGGTTTACCCTTCCTTCCAATCCTACGCGACCTGATATGACTGCTCCGGTACTCGCCCTATTCTCGTCTAAAGATATGGCTAGAAATGTGTTTGCGGCTAAGAGTAAGTTGGCTAAATCTGGTATCTTTGTGTCAGAAAGTCTAACGAAGCAACGACGTGAAATCCTGCAATTGGCGCGTGATAAGTTAGGCAACCATAAGGTATGGTCCGATCTCGGCCGCATGTTTGCTCGATCCCAAAACTATAACCGATTTGAATTATAAATGTGGTGTCGTTCGGTTTTGTTACGACAATATTTAGCACAAATTTTACTAAAACAGAAGAAAAGCTGAAGTGGGCGGCTGGTCGCCGGCAGCCCCCCCCCCCCCCCCCTCGAATTCTCGCTAGCGACGCCCCTGCTCTTACCACCTATCTTTCACTCGAATCTGAGCATTTTTGGGGGAACTTCCGATAACCCCCCCCCCCCCCCGGTGGTCGGATCCCTTTCAATCCTTAAAATATGTCGTATAAGGCATATGATCTCTATACCTTCCAAGTTTCATTCAAATCACTCCAATTGTTTGACCCTTATGTGAGCCACAAAATTTCCGGGACTCCCCTTCCAGCTCCACCCACCGTGACTGAATACGGCTCGAAAATATAAAATCGCATCTATGACTTATCCTCTTCCCGACCTTTTGTTTGACTGGAATCTGAGCAGAGCCAATCTGCAAATATCCGAGTCCTGCTCCCCCTCCCCCCCCCCCCCCCCACCTTGGCGGGATCCTGTCCGGACGCCAAATAACAAATCAACTGGGACCGTGCAACTTACATCTTATTTTGTCCATCCGTTCTTGTTTTTTTTGCATGTCAAAAGCTTTTCACAAAACTTGTTTTATAGTTATGGCTTAACCTTTTTTTCATGCTATTCGAATTTTCCTGATCAAACTTTCTTCTTCTTCTTCGGTTTCCTTTTATAGCAGGATTCTATTCAAAAGACTTAATTATTGAAATTTCTGAAATAAATTCTCTTACCCTGCTTCGGATCGGGGAGACGACTATTCTCAAGTCAGTCTGTTCGGGTCCTTGATACGTCTTCAAAGTTTCGTCCTAGAACATCAGGAAGACATCAGGAAGTTCCGTACTTCCGGGATCGCCAGAATTAAGCCCCCCCCCCCCCAACGCACCCACAGTGTCCGAATCTGGTCCGCTTATGTCGACGATGTATCTAGGATTTGCGTGTGTTCGTCCCACCAAGTATCATCCCGATCCCTCCACTCTAAGCGTTTTCCAAGATTTCCGGTTCACCCCTCAGTCTCCCGCCAAATACCGGATCCGATCTTGATTTGAACTGGGTTGTCTGAGACTTGGCGTCTTTCCAAATATCAAGTTTCATTAAGATCCGATCACCTGTTGGAAAGTTATAAATACCTCAAGATTCCGGATTCCCATTCCTCCACTCCTTCCGGACCTGACACGGAACACCTGAGACGATAGCTCTTTCGACTTGACAAGTTTCATTCAAATCCGATCACCCGTTCAAAAACTGCCGGTGCAACTAGATTGCGTATTCCCAATTCCTCCACTCCTCCCACGATGGTCGGATCGAGGAAACGACTATTCTCAAGTCAATCTATTCGGGTCTTTGACATGCCTACCAAGTTTCATCGTCCTAGCACATTAGGAAGTACCGAACTCATGCGCTTACTAGAAATCCGGACCCCCCCCCCAACTCCCCAAGAATGACCGGATCCGTTCCGGTTATGTCATTCACGTATGTAGGTTTGTTCTTCCTACCAAATTTCATCTCAAATCCTCCAGTCTAAACGTTTCCCGAGATTTCCGGTTCCCCCCCCCCCCCCACCCCCCCCTCCTCCAACCCTAATATCACCGGATCCGGTCTGGATTTAAAATGGGCATCTGAGACTTGAGGTCTTTCTGAATAATAAGTTTCATTGAGATCAGATGACCTGTTCGCAAGTTAAAAATACCTTGCTTTCCCGATCCCCCCCCCCCCCCCCCCAGATGATCGGATCGGGGAAACGAATATTCTCAAGTCAACCTGTTCGGGTCCCTTACGCGCCTGCCAAGTTCCATCGTCCTAGCACACCAGGAAGTACCGAACTCGCGGGATCACTAGAAAGTGGCCCCCCCCCCCCAACTCACCCACAATGAATAGATCCGGTCCGGTTCTGTCAATCCCTTACCTAGGGCTTGTGCTTGTTCTTTCCACCAAGTTTCAACCCTATCTCTCCACTCTAAGCGTTTTCCAAGATTTCCTTTTTCCCCCTCCAACTCCCCCCAATGTCACCGGATCCGGTTTGGATTTAAAATCGGACGTCTGAGACACGAGGTCCCTCCATATGTCGAGTTTCATTAAGATCCGATTACCTGTTCATCAGTTAAAAGTACCTTATTTTTCCCAATTTTTCCGGATTCCCGCTCCCTTCACTCTCCCCCAGATGGTCGAATCGGGGAAGCGACTATTTCTAATTTAATCTGGTCCGGTCCCTGATATACCTGCTAAGTTTCATCGTCCTAGCTTATCTGGAAGTGCCCGAACTAGCAAAATCGGGACAGACAGACCGACAGACCGACTGACGGACAGAAATTGCGATCGCTATATGGCACTTGGACGAAGAGCAAGGGCCATAAAAACTGACTCCCCTCCGAATCTGAAAGGAAGTCCTTTTTATGATGGTGAGGATAATCCGAGCATTCCCCGTCCGTGGGGACTCGCGAGAATACGGGGAGTGAGTCCCCGGGACAAACAAAAATGCGAGGACTCCTAAAGTGGAGTCCTCGGGTAGCGGCAAGAATAGGCCTATAGACAAAAATTAGTGTTGCTGCTAAGATGTTCAGAGATTGGTGACCACTTCAAAAGTTAGTTATGCTTACAAAACTTTCCATAAGGCTGTTTCTGTTTTAGTCCCTTGTCATGGATGGCAGTCCTGGCAAAATTTGCATAAGTGGTCTTCAGTTTTTTTTTGTATTCTTGTCGCTAAACTAATAGACAAAACATTATTAACACAATACTACAATACTGTTGAACCCATACTTATTTCAGGGTTTGAACCGGAGAAAAAATGCGGGCCTTTGCAATTGCCTGAAATTAACAATTACTAAAGTAGAACGGATTACTATCTTAAAGGACCCTCGCACTATTTACTCTTTAACTTACATTCTTTTTTAAATATTTGAATACTTTAAAACTAGGATGTGCTTTCAACAAACAACCCGCAGTTTTAAGCCTGTTCCGAAACCCGTTAACTTGTAGCGAAAACAGGGAAACAATTTACATAACCAACTTTCTTGGCACTTGACCTTCGCCAAGTGCCATACAGCGATCGCAGTTTCTGTGGTGTCTGTCGGTCGGTTCGGGTTTTTCTGGTTTGGGCACTTCCACATAAATAGGACGATGGACTTGGCAGGCATACCAGGAACCCCAAAAGATTAACTTGGAACTAGTCACTTCACCGGTACGAGCATCGTGGAATCTTGAGGTATTTATAACTTTTTAATGGGTGATCGGATCTTAATGAAACTTAATATCTGTAAAGAACTCGTGTCTCGGACGACCCATTTCGAACCCGAACCGGATCCGATGACTGTGGGGGGAGTCGGAAATCTTGGGAAACGCTTTGGGGCAGAATTCGGGCGATCCAGCGAGTTCGGTACTTCCTTATGTCATAAGATGGTGAAACTCGGCAGGAATATGAGGGATCCGAATAGACCGACATGAGAATATTCGTTTGCACGATTCGAACATCATGGGGGGATTGGAGGGATGGGGAATCCATAATCCAGTGGCATTTACAACTTTTGAACGGGCGATCGGATTTGAATAAAACTTAAAAAGTGGGAAAAGCTGTTGTCTCAGATGTTCCGCGTCAAGTCCGGACCGGATCCGACACTTGGGGGAAAATTGGAAGGGGGCACCAGCTACTGAGGTGTACGGCCAATCCCGGGCTATCTGAGATTCAGATCCGTGGTAAATGCTCGTGGTATCTGAAAAACTCAGCTCGCAATTTCTGTCCGTCGGTCGGTCTGGGTTTTGCTAGTTCGGACACTTTCACATAAGCTAGGACGATGAAACTTGGCAGGCATATCAGGACCCCAAATGATTAAGTTGGAAAGAGTCATTTCCCCGATCCGAGCATCGTTGGGGGAGTAGAGGTAGAGGGAATCCGGAATCTTGAGGGATTTATAACTTTTGAACGAGTGACCGGATAGCAATGAATCTGATATTTGGAGAGATCTCGTGCCTCAGATGACCCACTTAAAATCCGGAACGGATCCGGTGACTTTGGGGGGAGCTGGAGGGGGGAACCGGAAATCTTTGGAAACGCTTAGAGTGGAGGGATCCGGACGAAACTTGGTGGGAACATCAAGCGCAAGTCCTAGATACATCGTTGACATAACCGGACCGTATTCGGGCACTGTGGGGGTGGGGGGGAATTCGGTGATCTCGTGAGTTCGGTACTAGGACGATGAAATTTGGTAGGCATATCAGGGACCCGAACATACTGCCTTGAGAATAGTCGTTTCCCCGGTCCAACCATCGTAGGGGGAGTAGAGGGATGGGGAATCCGGAAATTAGTAACATGCATAACTTTGGAATGGGTAATCGGACGTGCTTGAAACTTGACAAGTGTCAAGAACAAGTGCATCAGATGTTCCTTTTCAAATCCGTACCGGATACGATAACTAGGGGGGGGGGGGGGCTAGAAGGAAGCACCGGAAATCTTCTGAAAGGCTCACATTCGAGGGATTGGGACTGAGCTTGGCGGGAAGAACAAGCTTAAACCCTAGATTTATCACTGACAAAACAGGACTCTATCGTGTCACAGTGGGGAGAGTTGGAGGGGTTTTAACCGAATTCCTGTGATCTCGAGTTAGGGTGCTTCCAGATGTGCTAGGACCATGAAACTTGGCAGGCATATTCTAGAGATTCTACCATATTACTTGAAAATAGTCCCCTCCCCGATCCGATCATCGTGGGGGAAACCTTCACAACTATGGAACGGATGATCGGACGTGCATGAAACTGTGTCAAGAATGAGTGTTGAGTGTCAAGAATGACTGTCGAGAATGTTGTTCAGTTTCAACACCGGAGTGGGTCTGATCACTGGGGGGTGGGGGCTGGAGGGGGACAAACGGACAAATATGCTAACTGTTCCGACAAGTGCCATATGAGATTTTAGCTCTTGTTTTTCGACTTGGTGGAAAATAAATTTGGTACTTGTGTTGTGATTGGATATTAGTATTTCTTTTAGGATGGCTTCTAAACGCGCAAATTTGGCGATTGTCGTTTTTGCAAAGCAACCGTGGTATCAGATTACCTGCAAAAAACGCAACTCATCGCCTACAGATTGTATCCAATCAGTACTATTTGTTCCGTTGTCGCTGGACCCCAAAAAAGTGCGATGCCTACTCTATCTATTTTGTCATCAATGGCGGTGCAGTTTCACGGTGGAAACCGTCGTTGCAGTGGGTAGAACTCGTTTTTGACAAAAAATCCAGAGACCCTATGAGATGAATTTCCTTCATCGATTCAATCCTAAAACACTGGACTATTTTATCACTTCAGGTTTAAATCAATTGTTCGTGATCAGACTGAAGCCTAGCAGACCAAACAAGAGCTAAGAGCTCATATGGCACTTAGTACGGGTAGGCGGTACACGGAAGAAGATGCGAACGTCACAAAATACCCTGCCATCCAAAAATGCGAACTCAGACCCAGAAATAGGATATCTAGTTTCACCCAAGTCTGAGCTTACTGCATCGCCTCGAATCATCTAGAGCAAGTGAGTTCCGGTATCCCCCCCCAACTCCCCCCACCGTGGCTGAACCTGATTCAGACTCCTAAATGAATTATCCGAAGTATTTTCTCTTACCACCTATTAAGTTTCATTCAAATCTGAGCGTTTTTGGGAACTTTAGGTAACTCTCCCCCCTCCCCCACCCTGATCGGATCCAGTTTGAACCCTAAGATATGTCATACAGGCAGGGTCTTCGCAAAGGGGGGGGGGGTGCGGAGGTGCAGCACCCCCCACCTTTTTGAAATTCGGTAAAATTTTGAGATTCGGTAAACATTTTGAGATTCGGTAAAAATTTGAGATTCGGTAAAAATTGTTCGGTATTTTTTCGATAGCAGAGCTGTTCGATATATTTACGGGGATTCGGTAGTTTTACAGAATCCTAAATAGGCTAGCTGTACAAATCTCTTCGGTATAATGATCGGGATTAGGTATATTTGCCAGTATTTGGTAGTTATCACGAATTTGGTGAGAGAATATACTGAAATCATTTAGTAATTTTTCGATACCGGAACTATTCGGTATATTTATGGAGATTCCGTAGTTACAAAGAACCCCGATCAAGCTATTGGTTCAAATTATTCGGTATCATGATTGGGATTCGGTAATTTATTCAGTATAATTTCCAGGATTAGGAAGTCAACCACGAATACTGACGTTCTTTCAGTTTCGACGAAAGTATACCGAATATGAATATTGTTCGGTAGTCTTTCGATACCAAAACAATTCGGTATAGTAACTGGGATACGCTAGTTATACAGAATCCCGAACATGCTATCGTATGAACTTATTAGGTATAATAACTGGAATTCGGTAATTTATTCGTTATAATTGCCAGGATTCGGAAGTTACCACGAACCTCGAAACTCAGAAGAGGTCGAGGGAAGCACTGGTCGCAGACAAAAGGGATGATCTATGATACCATCGATAGTCCTTACTTTTATTTTGGATTCCAAAAAGAATATCTGTTCATAAATATTTCGAAAATTCCGCCTGCAGCACTGTTCGTAATATTCTCTATTTGTGGAAGTGCGCGTCATTTCAAGCCAGTTTTAGGATTGAGAGTTTTGAAATATTAAATGCTAAAATTTGGATGGAAATTAAGATTAAAATTAAAAGCAAAACAAAATTTCGCATGCGGCGCTCACTTTATGTGATTATGGGTGGTATATTTAGATTAGATTTTAGATTATATATGGGGTTTATTGGAAAAAAATACTAAGAACTACAAAACCCTCTAGAAGTTTACACTTGTTAAGAGGTTTAACAAACCCCCTTTGAGAGATTAACCTACATAACACTATAATAAATAAAGAAATAAGAAAAAGAAAAGAAGAGAAAAGAAAAAAATAAACAAAACACTTACTCGGTTCCTGGTCGAACACCCAACAAACAAAAAATTTATACACTCCAAAATCCCGTCTCCAAAAACAAACAAAACCGAATAAATAAATAAAGAATAAATGATTAAATAAACATAACGGAATCTGGGCCAACCTGAGAACGACTCAAATCAACATAAAACAATTTAAAACTCATATTGGTGAAGACAAAGGGTTTTAAGATCTCGACGGAACTCACACAAATTCTCTGACCTTCTTAACGATTCTGGCAATATATTCCATACAATCGGCCCAGCATGACGTAGTGAAAATAGTGACCTTGTGCTAACAACCTGTGCTGCTGCTCCATCCGGCTTCTGGAACTTCTTGGGGTCTCGCTATTTAATCAACAGTAAATGACAGAATTTGTAAGAGAAGCAGTTAGACTTTAGCCTACAACAAAATAATTGATATCGAACATTTTCGCCTGCTGCGCTCGATTTAATTTTCTATTGGCTACAAGAGGTAGAAGCTGTTACTGCAATCAAGCCCGGCAGTATATTCTCCATGTTACCTTCGCCAGAACGCTGCCTAATAGCTGGCTTATCGTCTTTCATGCTGCCCTTTATTGTTACTCTTCCTCGTAATCGTTTCTGTTCCATAATTTAAAGCTCAAATTCTTAGTTCTAGTATTCGGTAAAATTTTTGAAAGATTCGGTAAAATTTTGGCTCTGCACCAACCCCCCCCCCCCCCCCCTCCCACCGATAATGCACTTGCGACGCCCCTGCATAGAGGGCATGTGATCTCTCTACACCCCAAGTTTCATTCGAATCGCTCCACTTGTTTGACACCCCTAAATCACAATTAATTGGGATATATAGAAACCATAAAGTTTCACCCGATTCTGACCCCCTGTTCGCAGCTTACGGAAGCCACTGATTTCCGTATTCCCCTGCCCTCAGCTCCCCAAAGATGGTCGGATCCAGGAAAACGATTATTCCTAGGGCTTTGTGTCTGGCCCTTAAGTCACTAATACGCCTGCAAAGTTTCATCGGTCCTTAGAATATCTGGAACTATCCTAACTGTGCATCACCTGAATTCCGGGAAACAGCCTCCAACTCCCCCATCGAGCCCCGATTCGATCTGGTTTCGTCAGTTACTTATCTAGGGCTAATGTTTTTTCTTTCCACCAAGTTCCATCCCAATCCCTCCACTTCTAAGCGTTTCACGAGGTTTCTGACGCCCCACTCCAATCCCCCCCCCCCACAGGTACCGGATCCGATCAGGATTTGACGTGGAACATCTGAGACAATAGCTCTTCCCACTTGCTAAGTTTCATTCAATTCCGATAACCCGTTCAAAAGTTATGCATGCCACTAAATCCGACCTCACCATCCCTCCATTCCCACCATGATGGTTGGATCGGAGAAACGACTATTCTCAAGTCAGCCTGTTCGGGTCCCTGATACTCCTCCCACCTTTCATCGCCTAGCACACCAGGGAGTACCGAACTTGCGGAATCACCAGATTCCAGAGCGCCCCACCCCACCCCAAAGTGCTCGAATCTGGCCCGGTTATGTCAATTGGGACTTTTGCTTGTTCTTCCCACCAAGTTTCATCCCGATCCCTCCACTCAAATGTTCCAAATATCAATTTTCATTAAGATCCGATCACCCGTTCAAAAGTTATAAATACCTCAAGATTCCGGATTCCCCCTCCCTCCACTCCCCCTACAATGCTCAGATTGGGGAACTGACTATTTCCGACTCATTGTTTTGGGGTCCCTGATAGACCTGCCAAGCTTCATCGTCCTAGCTTATGTGGTGCCCGAACTAGCAAAACCTGGACAGACCGACCGACAGACCGACGGACGGACAGAAATTGATATCGATATATGGCACTTGGCCGAAGGGCAAGTGCCATAACAAGAGCTACGAGCTCATTTGACACTTGTTACGAGTATGTGAGAAACGAGAAAGTAAATCTGAGCATTTTCCCGAAAATTCCGGTACCCCTCTCCACCGTGCTCGGATCCGGTCCGGACCCTAAGATATGCCATCTAAGGCATACGATCTCTTTACTTTCAAAGTTTCATTCAAATCACTCCACTCGTTTAACCCCTATGCGAGCCACAACATTTCCGGGTCTCCTCTTCCAACGCCCCCCACTGTGGCCGAATACGACTCGGACACATAAACTTCGCATCTCTAACATCTTGTCTTCCCGTCCATCAATTTTAACTCGAATCAGAGCATATCTTCAAATTTCCGGTTCCCGCTTCATCCTCCTCGTCCTTTGGTTGGATCCGGTTCGGACGCCAAATGACAAATCTAGGCCACAGAAACTTGGTACTGTCCAACCCACATCCCATTCGGCCCATCTGTTTGGTTTTTGTGCATGTAACAAAGTTTTCGGACCCCCCCCCCCCCCAACTTCCCCAACCATGGCCGACACAAGCTTTGCATATCTAGGTCGTCGGTTCTTATCAACCATAAAGTTTCACTTGAACCGGACCATTTGTTCGCAACCTACGGAAGTCATTAATTTCCGGATTCCCCCTCCCTCAACTCCCCCCAAAAACGGACAGGTTCAGGAACGGAAGTCTTCCAAGGCCATTATGTAGGGTCCTAGATCTATTTGGTCGAGTCACTAATATGCCTGCCAAGTTTTATAACCCTTAGCACATCTGGAAGTATCCTAACTTGCGATCACTGGAATTCCTGGAAACCCCTGCAACTTCCCCCACAGAGCCCCGATAAGATCTGGTTCTGTCAATTACGTGTCTAGGGCTTTTATTCCAGCAATGTTTTCTACGGATACGTCAGCTAAGATTATTCATAAGCGATATTTCGGCCCTTCTTGGCAAGGGTCCTCGTCAGGCACGGGTCCTCGTCAGTCTAAGCCTGACGAGGACCCTTGCCAAGAAGGGCCGAAATATCGCTTATGAATAATCTTAGCTGACGTATCCGTAGAAAACATTGCTGGAATAAATGTTTCAAAGTCAGCTTGGGCTCAAAGAATATTTGTGTCTAGGGCTAATGATTTTCTTCCCATCAAGTTTCATCCCGATTCCTCCACTCTACGTGTTTCCAAAGATTTCTGGTCCCCCCCCCCCCCCCTCCAGCTCCCAATGTCACCGGATCCGGTCCGGAGCACGAGATTTTTCTAAATATCAAGTTTTATTCAAATGTGATCGCCCGTTCAGTGGCCGAGATTCCCCCATGAGATTTCCCCATCCCTCCACTCTCCCCGCGATGGTTGGATCGGGGAAACTGTATTATCAAGTCAATCTGTTCGGATCCCTGACAAGCCTGCCAAGTTTCGTCGTCCTAGCACATCAGGAAATATCGAACTGGCAGGATCACTAGAAATTCGCCACCCCCCCCCCACCCAACTCCCCCACAGTGACCGGATCCGTTCCGTTTCTGTCATTCGCGTATTTAGGACTGTCACGTCTTAGGCGTTCCCCACGATTTCCGCTTCTCCCCCTCCAACTCCCCCAAATGTTCACCGGATCGGGTCCAGACTTAAACTGGGGTGTCTGGGACACGAGGTCTTTTTATATTTCAAGTTTCATGAAGGTCCGATCTCCCGTTCGTAAGTTAAAACTACCTCATTTTTCGAATTTCGCCTCCCTCCACCCCCACCCCCCCCAGATGATCGGATCGGGGAAACGACTACTTTCAAGTCAATCTGTTCGGTCCCTGACAAGACTGCCAAGTTTCATCGTCCTAGCACATCAGGAAGTACCGAACTCGCGGGATCAATAGAAATTTTGATCCCACCCCCAACTCCCCACAGAGAGCGGATCCGGTCCGGTTATGTCAGTCAAGTATCTCGGTCTTGTTCTTTCCACCAAGTTTAATACCAATGTCTCCACTCTAAGCGTTTCCCAAGATTTCCGGTTTCCCCCTCCAACTCCCCCCAATGTCACCAGATCTGGTCCGGATTTAAAATGGGATGTCTGAGACATGAAGTCTTTCTAAGTTATCAAGTTTCATTAAGAAGTTTCATTCCTACTCCCTCCACCCCCCAGATGCTCGGATCGGGGAAACAACTATTCTCAAATCAATCTGTTCAGGTCCCTGACACGCCCGTCAAGTTTCGTTCCGCGGAATCCCTAGACATTCGGATCTCCCCCCCCCCCCCAGCTCCCCCACAGTGAGCGGATCCGGTCCGGTTATGTCAATCACGAATCTAGGACTTGTTCTTTGTGCTTGTTCTTTCGACCAAGTTTCCCCCCCAACACCACCGGATCCGGTCCGGATTTAAAATGGGACCTATGAGACACGAGGTCTTTATATATATCAAGTTTCATTAAGATCTCATCACCCAGTCGTAAGTAAAAAATACCTAAATTTTCCAGATTCCCCCTCCCCCCCCCCCCCGATGCTCGGTTCGGGGAAATGACTATTTCCAACTTCATCATTAGGGGTCCCTGATATGCCTGCCAAGTTTCATCGTCCTAGCTTATGTGGAAGTGCCCGAACTAGGGAAAGCTGGACAGACCGACGGACGGACAGAAATTGCGATCGCTATATGGCACTTGGCCGAAGGACACCACACTACTAGCCAAGAATTATGGAATCAGGTTACTTGCGGAGCCTCTTTTCCTGTATCAGCTGCGATTGGGGGAAACTAGTCTGGCAGGATTTGTACATACACGAATTCTTTTCTAGGAACAGTGATCTTCTTTTGAGGAAACCGATTGGTCTTTTTTTCCGTCACTGACCGAAGTATTTTGGCTTGTCGAGATTCCCACAGAAACACAAGATGGCGTTCTTATACGGCGCTGTGATAGGTGGTTTTAGCGAGTTCTTTGTGGGATCCCAAAACGTAACTGGAGGGATGACATCGCAAAGTTGTCCGTCCGTCTGTCAGCACGAAAACTGTCGAAGGGAATGAGATATTTTGATGAAACGTGGTGTGAAGATTATTTGGGTTAAGGGTAAGGTCACGTCCGTAGATGGGCTCTGTAGCCCTACATTTAGGGGTAGGGGTTCAAATTAAGGGACAAACAAAATATTTTTAAACAGCTAATGTGATAGTCGATTATGGGGTAAAAATACATGCTGAACACGATGATGAAAACTATTTTCTCGCCGGACAAGTAGCTCGTCCAGAATCCGGCAAAAACCGGAAAGTTGGTTAAAAGTAAAAGTTGTGTTTGAAGTTTATTAGACGTTTGATTTAGGGGTAAGAAGACCTGCTGAACACTTACATAAAAAGCATTTACTACCTGGACGAATAGTTCGTCCGGAATCCGGTTGAAACCGGAAATTTGTTTTATTTTAAACCTTATAATTTATTTGAAACTGATTAGAGAGATACGATAAGATACGGAGATACGCTGAATTCGTTTCTGAGTATTCTTTTTTGGGATCCTAAAACATACGTGGAGGGATATTTCTGACATCGCAAAAGTTTTCCGTCTGACCGTCCGTCCGTCCGTCTGTAAGCACGATAACTCTCGAAGGGAATGAAATATTTTGATGAAACTTGGTGTGAGGATTCGTTCGTCATCGGACAAGTCAATTTCGCAGACGGGATTTGCAGCCCTACATTTAGGGGTGGGGTTCAAATTAAGAGGCAAACAAAATATTTTGAAACAGCTAGTGTGATAGTCGATTATGGGGTAAAAAAACAAGCTGAACACGATGATGAAAACTATTTTGTCATCGGACAAATAGTTCGCCCGGAATCCGGCCGAAACCGGAAAGTTTGTTAAAATTAAAAGTTTTATTTGGAGTTGATTAGATGTTCAGTTTAGGCAAGAAGACATGCTGAAAACTTATGTGAAAACAATTTTCTACCCGGACATGTAGTTCGCCCGGAATCCCGCCCAAAACAGAAAATTGTTAAAAATTAAAGTTTCATTTGTAGTTGATTACATATCCGATTTAGGGGTAAGAACAGATGCTGAATCCGTGTGTGACCATAATTTTGTTCGACAGGAATCCGGCTGAAGTCGGAAAATTTTTTATAAGTTAAATTTGTATCTGAAGTTGATTAGATGGGAAAGAAGTTACCCGAAGTTCGTTTTTGAGCTTTCTTTTTTCGCCGGACAAGTAGTTCCGGAGTTAGGCCGAAACCGGGAAATTGGCAGGAAGTTTTCGTCAAAACAGATATGACTTGACAGAGAAAGCTTGGTTTTCTCAGATGATTAGCTATTTGGCCTTAATCTGTTTCTGAATTCTAAAAGTAAAAATGTTCAAGGAGTCTGGCGAAGACAAGACCCAGTTGTCTGAATCAAATATTGAATTTTTGGGATCCCATCGAAACCTTTGGTCTTGTTTTGCTGGACAAGTAGTTCGCTCGGGACTCGGCCAAAACCGGAAACCTGGCAGAAGTAAAGCAGGAAGTTTCAGTCAGTATCGTGATGACAGAGGCATATCTGAACTTGGTTTTCTCAGATGATTAGCCTGACGAAGACAATACCCAGTTGTCTGGATCAAATATTAGATTTTTGGGATCCCATCGAAACCTTTGGTCTTGTTTTGCTGGACAAGTAGTTCGCTCGGGACTCGGCCAAAACCGGAAATCTGGCAGAAGTAAAGCAGTAAGTTTCGGTCAGTATCGTCATGACAGAGGTATATCTGAACTTGGTTTTCTCAGATGATTAGCCTGACGAAGACAATACCCAGTTGTCTGGATCAAATATTAGATTTTTGGGATCCCATCGAAACCTTTGGTCTTGTTTTGCTGGACAAGTAGTTCGCTCGGGACTCGGCCAAAACCGGAAACCTGGCAGAAGTAAAGCAGGAAGTTTCAGTCAGTATCGTCATGACACGAGGTATATCTGAACTTGGTTTTCTCAGATGATTAGCCTGACGAAGACAATACCCAGTTGTCTGGATCAAATATTAGATTTTGGGATCCCATCGAAACCTTTGGTCCTGTTACCCTGGTTCCTGCAGCTCAAGATTCCGGAGCTTCCCACAGTTCACAAGCTTGACAAATAGTAGAACAGATCCAAAAGTATTTTAACTGAATATGCCAACGATAGTAAATATATTTAGTTAAATTTGAATTTGTATGGCATATCGTGATGTCTGTCGGTCTGTCCCGGTTTTGCTGCCCGGTTGTTTGGGCACTTCTACATACTCTAGGACGGTGAAACTTGGCAGGCATAGAAGGGACCCGACCAGATTGACTTGTAAACAACACTTACCGGATCCGGCCACCATGGAGGAATGGGGAATCCGGGAACTAGTAACATGCATAACTTTGAACTGGTATTCGGAAGTGCATGAAACTTGGCAAGTGTCAAGAATAATTGCCTCAGGTGTTTAGTTTCAAATCCGGGCCGGATCCGATAAGCGGGGGGGGGGGGGGGAAGCTGGACGGGGGCACCGAAAATCTCAAAAAACGCTTCCACAGAAGCTAGGACGATGAAACTTGGCAGGCATGTCAGGGACCCGACCAGATTAACTTGGAAATAATCCCTTTCCCGATCCGGCCATAGTGGGGTGTGGGTTATCGGGAAACTACTAACATGCATAACTTTGCAACAGATAATCGGACAAACGTGAAACTTGAGTGTGAAGAACAAGTGTCTCAGATATTCAACTTCAAATCCGGACTAGATCCGATAAATCTAGGAGACGAGGGAAGAACAAGCAAAACCCTTTATACGTTAGGCTATTGATTAAACAGAACGATCGGGTCACAGTCAGAGTTGGAGGGGGTTTCCCGGAATTTGGGTGATCACGAGTTAGGTCCCATTATCGATGGAATGAGTGGAGGGACTGGGAATCCGGAATCTTAGTTGCATGCATAACTTCAAACCGCGCGTTATTGGACGTGCATGAAATTTGACAGCTGTGAAGAACAAATGCCTCAGATCTGGGCCGGATCTGAGAACTGGGGGGGAGCTGGAGGGGTGCACCGGAAATCTCGGGCAACACGTAAGAGTCGAGGGATCAGAAGGGATTTCGTTGGGAGAACATAAAAAAAAAAACAAGATACGTGCAGATTCTGCCAGTGGGGGGAACTGGAGGGGGTTTCCCGGAATTCTGGTTGACGCGAGTAAGGTACTTCCAGATGTGCTAAGAAGACGCAACTTAGCTCCCATATTAGGAACCCCATCAGACTGACTTTGAAATAGTCCCTTACCCGGGCTCATTGATCGTGGAGGGATGAGGAATCCCGAATCTAGTGACGTTCAAAACTTTGGGAAGGGTGATCGTATGTGGATGAAACCTGACAAGACTCATAAGCAAGTTCAGTTTTGGGATCCCAAAACGTAAGTGGAGGGATACCTATGACATCGCAAAAGTTGTCCGTCTGTAAGCACGATAACTCTCGAAGGGAATGAGATGTTTTGATGAAACTTGGTGTGAGGATTCGTTGGGTCGTCGGACCAGTCAAGTTCGTAGATGGGCTTTGTAGCCCTAAATTTAGGGATGGGGGAGGGGTTTCAAATTAAGGGGCAAACAAAATATTTTGAAAAAGCTAATGTGATAGTCGATTATGGGTTAAGAAGTCATCGGACAAGTAGTTCGCCCGGAATCCGGCCCAAACCGGAAAGTTTGTCAAAATTAAATTTTGTATTTGGAGTTGATTAGATGTTCGATTTAGGACAAGAAGACATGCTGAATACTTATGTGAAAGCAATTTTCTACCCGGCATGTAGTTCGCCCGGAATCCGGCCAAAACCGGAAAATTGTTATAAGTTAAAGTTTTATTTCTGGTTGATTAGATAACCGATATAGGGGTAAGAAGAGATGCTGAATCCGTGTGTGATAATCATATTTTACCCGGACATATAGTTCGACCGGAATCCGGCTGGAGTCGGAAAATTTGTTAAGGTAAATTTTTATTGGAAGTTGATTAGATGTTCATTATTGGGGAAAGAAGATACCCTGAGTTCGTTTTTGAGCTTTCTTTTTTCGCCGGACAAATAGTTCTGGAGTTCGGCCGAAACCGGAAAATTTGCAGAAGTGGCAAGAAGTTTTCGTCAAAACAGATATGACTTATAGGGGTAAACACACATGCTGAATCCAAATCTGAACTTGGTTTTCCCAGATGATTAGCTATTTGGCCTTAATCTTTTTCTGAATTTTAATTGTAAAAATGTTCAAGGAGTCTGGCGATGACTGGATTTTGCTAAGACAAGACCCAGTTGTCTGGATCAGATACTGAATTTTTGGGATCCCATCGGAACCTTTGGTCTTGTTAGTCTGGACCGGATCCGATAACTGGCAGGGCGGAGCTGGAACCAGAAATCTCGTGAAACATTTAGAGCCGATGGATCGGGATGGAACTTGGTGGGAAGAGTAGGCATAAACCCTAGATACACTATTGATAGAACAGGACCGGGGCATTGTTGGTGGAGTGATTCCTGGAATACCGATGATCACGACTTAGGCTACTTCCAGATTCTCTATGAAATAACGGTGTACCAACACCGGAAATCTCGTTAAGCCCTTCGAACTACCTTGCTCAAATCCAGGGAGTATTTGCTTCTATCATCGATCGAGTTATGCACTAATCGGAACCAGAGTACGACATAACAACGATTGGAACATGGCATACGGGGAGGGAGATCCAGCCTTGACAACTGCAAACCGTATCTGACAAGATGCTAACTGTTTTTATAAGTACCATATGAGCTTTCAGCTTTTTGTAGTTGCTGTTTATAATGAGGTCAGATTGTCGTCTGAGCGGAGAAAAGCATGACGAAACATAGTTTACGAACGCCGTCTGCATGTAACTAGTTTTTTGGGATCCTAAAATGCAAGTGCAGGGATACCTCCGACATCACTAAAGTTGTCCGTCTGTACGCACCATAATCCTCAAGGGAATCAGATATTTTGATTATACTTGGTGTAAGGGTTGTTTGGGTCAAGGTCGTAGATGGGCTCTGTAGCCCTAGATTTAGGGGTGGGAATTTAAATTAAGAGGCAAATGAAATATTCGTTTTAAACATATAATGTAATAGTCGGTTATGGGGTAAGAAGACATGCTGAACACGATATGAAAACCATTTTGTCATGAGACAAGTCGTTCGCCCGGAATCCGGCCAAACCCGGCAAGTTTGTTAAAAGTAAAAGTTTTCTTTGAAGTTGATTGGATGACAGATTTCGGGGTAAAAAGACACGCTGAATCTGTATTTGAATTTTTTTTTTTTTTTTATCGGGACATATATGTTCTTTATACGGATAAGGAGATACGCTGAATACTTTTATGAACTTTCTTTTTTTCTAGACAAGTATGGCAGTTCGTTCACAATTGTCTAGATCAAATATTAGATTTTTGGGATCCCATCGAAACCTTTGGTCTTGGTTCAGTGGATTTGTACAGTCAATTTATTTTTGATTTAGTAAACAGAATTTGAGAGAAACTGAACGTGATTTTACAAATGAAGTAGATCTAGAAAATAAAATTTGAAGTTGAGTAAATAGAAATGGATTTAATGTATGAATTTCATCTTGCGTGAAGAATTTGATGTTGTCCGCTTTTACGCTTCGTAGCAACGACGAAACACGCCTGTAATTTTTCCATCTGTAAAGAAATACACCATGGTCATTCTCCTGGTTGGTTCGAAAGTAAAGCAAGAAGTACAGAAGAAATAGCGAATGGTGGGGAAGTATTTAATAATCACATAATACAAAGAAAAGAACATAATGCTGCAAATCGTACGCGACTGTATAACGCAGTTATAATTTTGACCGCGAAACTTCCCAAGTACCACTTTGACAAAATTATACATACAGTAAACAGTTGAACAAAATTTCAGACAGGAGCATGCTGAGATGCCCCCGGGCATGGCTAAACGAACAGCTATGGTGTTTCTACTATCATAGGAACTCAGAAAATGAAACGTTTCTCCCCCTCTCGTCCTTATTGTCTTGACGGCTCGGCCGCCTGCCACCCATCCATTTTCACTGCCGAATTTCAAACGAATGGATGACACGAGTATGTAGATGTCGCTGACGTTCACACGTGTAGCTCGCAATGTTTATCTTCTAGTAAAATCTTCCAACTGCCGAACGATGCTGTGAAGCTCCGGTCCTCTGATTGGTCTCTACCCGTATTTCCCTCTCTTCAACACTGACGCATAAACACCACCTATCGTCGATGGGATCGTGTGCTCCCCACTACATCCACACGAATCGACGATCGCCTATATAGTTTCCCCTGCCTTGCCTAGAAAGAACATAAGATTTAAGCTGCGTTCGGTTCATCAACAGTTATCTATTATTGTCGACGACCAGCCCTAGATGACGTTTTATTCAACTACGGCGTAGCGTTTTTGTTGTTTTATTTAAAACTCTAGTCGTAGTTCCACGAATCCGTCAGATAATATCCGAAATTCCCGACGGAAGTTTTTTTCTTTCTATGATTTCCGTCGAAGTTCTAGCGATGATGAAAACCGTTCGTCTGTTGTCGTTAGATTCACTCTACGAAAATGAAAATTTGTGTTGAGAATGACGTGATTATTCGTGAAAAACGACTATAGACAATTTTGGGATAAGTGTGTGCCAGTGCCAAGAGCTTCCTTCATTGGGTTTAGTTGGGATGGCTGGTGGTGTTCTCTTCCCTGGTATCTTAAAGTCGACAAATAAAAGTGTAATCCGTGAGGTAGTTTCTTTCGTTTTGAATGCAATGAAAAGAAGAAAATAGTTTGTGTTTCATTATTAGTGTTTTAAATTGTTGTTGGCGCTTCAGGAATCTGTTGTATGGCCGTATTAGGCTTTTTCCAATAAATTATTATTATTATTATTATTATAGTCGGATAACCGTAGGTGAATCGAACGCGGCTTTAGTTGAGACCCCGCAATTTCCGATCCTAGCTCGCTGTATGGGAAGCTCTTTCAGAACACCACCATCTAAAGGAGAAAAGGTGAACCCTTATTTGCACCGAGCCGATCGAGGCTTTGTCGTCTAACCTGGCCTCTTGTCGAAGCAGTATCAACTTTCGAAGGGATTAATTATACGAGCTCCTCAGGATTAAGTAACAACGCGACTGCATACAGCTGCAACACGCATGCGTTGCTCGAAAGATTTTCGAACTCAGCGCGAAGTTTGCCAAAAGCTTGAAGTCCATCGACAAATAGCCTACTTCAAAGCAAAGGGCAAGAAAAAAATCAAGAATCAAAATACTGATTTTTCATTCATTATACAGCAAGTATTGATGCATACAGACTTTTCATTTGCTCGACTATTCCCACTTTAGCAGTTTCAAATATTTTGCATCGATATCTCCATTTCGGAAAGCTGGTAGGTCTGGACCGAGTTAGCAAGCATCAACTTGAAAATCGTTAATTTCAGAGGGCATTAGTATTCAGAAACACGATATTTCGGATCCATTTTTATCGGGAAAAGACCATTTCTAAGATAGTTGGGTTCCTAAAATACACTTACCATATTTTGTGTTTACTGGTCTCTGCTCGAAGGTGCAGTGCAGTCACGAGAGAGATGTCCAGTTCCTTGGCAATTGTAACACCGACGATCGTCACCACTTGGGCAGTCACGTGACAGATGTCCTGATTTTCCACATCTGTAGCACGAGCGGGAAGATGTGTTCCTTTCCTCTGGGCAATCTCTCGCTAGATGGCCAGTGCCGTTGCAGTTGTAGCATGAAGCTTGAATGGGAAAGAAACATTGGAACTAGAGCCCCTTTCAAAAGCTAACAGCAACAGTAGCATAAGCTCTGTGACTTCCTTGAACACTTTAATGATAACACTAACCAGTAACCGAGCCTATCTTGCTACAGGACGCGACGCCATGTATCACAACCGAACGAAAGAAATCTCCCGAGCAGAGGACTGAGTAAACTACCTTTCCAATCCCGAACGACGGCAGAAAAATTACGGTCGGACGATACTACTTCTCTCGGGTAAAAACATTCCGTCATTTTAAGGTAAAAACATTAGCAGTCTGATAGATACCAATCTAGGCATACATACAGGCCTGGGAGTGACCTAATGCTAAATATAATAGGATATAGGACTTTTCACTGAAAATACAGGACAATATAGGATAAAAAAAACACAGCTTATTTGGAAGAAAAAATCTCATGAGAGATCAAATACAAAATTAAGTACTAAGAACACAATACTGATTGACTTCGTGAAAACTTCAAAAAAGGACCAGAAAACAACACAACCGCGTCAAACTGAGCCAACAGCACCTTTTAGATGAAGAAAGCTTCTCCATGAGACCACTTTGTTTTTCATGTGCTATTTTCCTCTTTTTCTGAAAGGCAGAAAGGTATGCAACACTTTCACTCACTTTGCTCTCCGAAAGATTAATGACAGTTTTTGCAGATTTAGTTCCTACAGGATCATTTTTCTTCTGAGCTTCAACAAGCCTCCTTTTTCCACCATACAGTAGCTCTTAGGCAACCCAGCGTTGCCATAACTGATGGAAACAAAATTCACAAGGGAAATATACAGACGAAATAGAAATACTTTGCAGAAATATTGATTATTTCGACCATGGCCAAGTTTTGGCAGAAGTAACTTACGAAATTTAGGAAAAAACAGCAGAAGCTGAAATATAGGAGAATACAGGGTCTTGACTCAATATAGTATATTATAGGACAAGTTTTAAAATATAGGACATATAGGGTGTATAGGTCTCACTCCCACCCCTGCATACATAGCAAGAAAGTAAATAGGCAAAGTTTACACTACAGATTTTGCCAGGTGTCGGGTAGGGATCATACAGGCCTACCAAGGATGCAATACAAAAAACATAGCCAATGGTTCCGTACTTGTCTCAGCTTAGAAAACACCACAGCATAAAACGCTCACAACACTTGAGATCGTGCACAGAAGCTGATGCTCAAACCCCCAAAATTTAGTCATTTCTCACCAAAGGACAGTGACGAACAATGACAGGGACAAGCGGTTACCCACCCAGAAAGCAAGTTCAGTGAATTTACCTTGGTCAGCTGGTTTATCACAATCCCTTGCAATGTGACCGGGCTGATTACATCTATAACACGAGTCCTCAGACTGCTCGCAATCACGGGCCATGTGACCGAACCTATTGCACTTGTAACATTTGCTATCTGAAATTGTACATAATTTGCTTAGTGTTAGGATATTTATCCAACAGTTAGTAGTTATTATTTCTCATTCAAGAAGAAATATCTTTAATATTCCCCAACTTATGTAAAGTTCAGCAATTGTGTTAAGCCTTTTCATTTTGACTCCTCACTTTTAATTTACAGGAATGATAATTGCAATGTGAAAATCAGATGTAACTGCACAGCTGTTCTTTCCATACCTTGCGAGTTCAAAGTTCTGTTATTCGTCAGCTGTGACAAACATTAATAAATGATGAAAGGAAATCCAAAATAATTCTATTAACTGAAACTGGGGAATCTAAACAGAGAGAGACCCTGATGCAACACACTTGCTCTCATTAAGAAAAGTGAAGAACACTGGCGGAAATCAAAGAAGCTGTATGATTGTTACAAACCTCCTCCACGACCTCCTCTGTCGCTAGATCCTCTGTCTCCACCTCCACCACCTCGGCTAGAGAAGCTGCGTCCACCTCCACTTCCACCTCCACGGCTAGAGCCATAACTTCTGCCACCATATGAGTCACCGCCTTCTTCTCTGCATTCCCTGGCAAAGTGCCCAGTATTGTTACACTTGTAGCAAACGCTCATTCTCAGTTAGGGTATGGAACTAGAAAAAAGGATTCTCTTATGATTTCTTATAAACCTCTCATTTTCTGCTCCACAAGTTCTCTGCTCATCAACATTTGGCTCTCGATTTAAATATGTCCACCAACCAAACAGTAAAGCAATTATGCCTAACTCTCAAACTCTGCATACATACAATTGGTGCTTTGTGCTATCTATACCATTTGTGTCTGAAAGCTAGTAATACATGGTAGAAAAATCCAAGCTTGTCTGAATATTTGTGATGTACAATATTATCCAGGTAATATTAGTAAAGTTCATTGTTTATGGATACAAGGGGATAAAAACCCTCTTAAATCCCCAGTGACCAAATCAAGCCTGGACCTAGAAAAGGATCATTTAGGATGGTGGATCAGCTATCTTGCCAAATGTAAAGTTAAAAAATCTTTGTTTAAGTTCCAAGTGCCTGGTCTGGTCCAATAATTGCTTCAAATGCTACTGCTCTGGATTTTTCCTCCCTCAACTTCCCTCTGCATTATCATATCCACAAAATAACAATTATCTAACATACCTGCTAAGGCAAGTTGGATAATAGTATATTTTTCAGCTTAACCTAAAATTAATTGATTTCTTGAACAACGAGTTTTAGTTTTCATATTTATTGCATTCTTTTTCTTCCTAATATGTTTCTAGTCTTTATTTGTTCTGTATTTTTGAAACTAAGCTAAACTGATTCTCTACAAATTGAGTTATCAAATGTAGCCAAACTGTAAAGAAGAAAAGGACACGAAAACAGACAAACTCCAACAAACTAATTGTGTTATCTGTGTCAAGAGAAAAAATTTGGATCTGGTATCAACCAATATTCAATACTGATGATGATATACTGGACCAAATACCGATATCAAAATTATATTTGTTCAATAATATTTATTGAAAATAACCCAAAATAGTTTATTACACTTATACACTTCCAACTCCAAACTGGAGCAATATCTTCTTAATAATTCAGTTTCAATTTATTCAAGGTTTGAGTTCATGTAAGGTGCTTTGTTGCAACAATTTTGCTTTTAGATTCTGGTGAAACAAACAATTTACTATAGCAAAACGTACCAAAATATTGATACTGATATATATCAAATTTTATAAGTGAGAATGCTGATATATTACTACATAGAAAAAACTCCATGACTTTGAATCTCGAAATATGGAGTACATCCAACCTTGGACAAGATTTCCAATTTCCAGGCAAGTCTTTCCTTAAGAATAATCCATCTGGCTTAAAGGGAACCAACAAGTGTGACAGGCATACTAGATAGAAGCTAATTCAATGTCTTACATACTGGATAAATAAATATTTCTTCAAGTTACCAAGGTCAATAGCCAGAAAATCCCTTTTCAAAGCATCTTCAAAACAAAGAAAAGAAAGAATTCAAATAATTTTTATACTAGATATAAATATTGCAGCATGGTCCTCAAAAGCCTGGAAGTACGAATGAGATGGAGCTGAGTCAGCAACCAGACATTAACTATCTAAAATCCAGTGAACTTGATGGAACTTGAGCAAGGCTAACAAGTCCAATGCACATAATTCTATTCATATCTGTCAATAACAGGGGTGATGCCGGTAACTCTGCCCTTAATCAAGAAGTGGCGTCTAGCCACAAATCCCTGATTTTCTGATACTCTTATGACCAACACTGAATATATCTAGCATTTGGCATACCCTATGCCTAATGCTGGATACGCTATGCCTAATGTTGCATACTCTGATCCAGTAAAATATTGATGACTTGACTGAAGCTCAAAAATCAATCAATGAGAATTCATCTGTAGACAGATAGGTCAGGGTTAGATTGACAACAGGTATCAAGGTTTGGCATAGAGTGTCCAGCATTAGTCATAGGATATGCCAAGCGCTAGGTATATCCAGTGTTTAGCATAGGGTATCCAAAAATCAGGGGTTTAAGGTTGATTGGTGTCTAGCCTAGAATGGGAATGAGCTCTTGCAGATTGGGTGAGATTGATGGATTCCGGAATGGCTATATTTGAAAAATCCGCTGTAGGCTGGATCGGTGAAGCAATCCCAGCATAAGGCCAGTACTTTAGGTGACCAAACCAGTCATACACAAATCCTCAATTTTTGGGCATGGTGCCCCAACGTTTGGGCATGCCTGGACGTATGGGCATGGTGCCCATACATTGGAGCACCATGCCCTGGAGTATGGGCATGGTACCCCTGTGAAATTTGGTTAAACTGACACTGGCTACATACCTAAATAGGGCCTTCTTCCTGTCCTAGATCAAAAGATACCTGATTTCACTGTCTATCCAACCTCATTTTCCAATTTCCAAAATGTTAGAGCACTTTCAAGATACAGAGAGTTTTGTGGAGGCCACTTCTTTCCCAGTGGGTTTACCCTATCCTTTTACAGGTAGTTGCCACTAGGTTACTCAATCCTTTTCCATGTTGTCAAAAAGTCAAAAGTCAGAGTAAAAACAGGTAAAAAAAAAATAACTCAAAATAAATGCAATAAAAGGCAAACAATCTAAAGGAAATATTTGCTCCAGTGAACAGATTGAAAAGCTTGCCTCATCCATGCTACCTAGCAGCAATTTTCTGGAAAAGGATAGGATAAGCCCACTAGAAGAGAAGTGGCCTCCAAAAAACCCTATGTATCTTGGAAGTGCTCTAACATTTTGTAAATTGGAAAATGAGGTTGGATAGAAAGTAAAATCAGGTATCTTTTGATCTAGGACAGGGAGAAGGCCCTATTTAGGTATGTAACCAGTCACAGTTTATCCAAATTTCACAGGGGTACCATGCCCATTCTCCAGAGCATGGTGCTCCAACGTATGGGTACCATGCCCATACGTTCGGGCATGCCCAGACGTTGGGGCACCATGCCCAAAAATTGAGGATTTGTGCATGACTGGACCAAACTATTCGTGCTGATGGAGAATCATCCGTGTGCCCTGCAAAGACCCATAAATGCAGAATTCTTGATTCTGCGGAGTTACGGCTTTCCCAATTCTCGATTCAAAATGGAAGACTAGCAAGGAGAATCACAAGGAGAATTTGGATTTCTCTCCTGCAGTTCAACAACAAGATCATATGCTGTCAACACAAAATAAGCTGACTGCTATTAGTACAACCAAAAAACTGCTAATAAAACAGAGAACCGATTTCACTTAACAACATATTTAAACAACAAAACACCTCAAAAACAAAACACGTCAATCATTTTGGCTATCCAAATAGATAATTCAAGGGGGAAGACGGCCAGAACTGCCTTCTGTTCCCGCCTAATTGCTTCGACTTCCTTAGCCTAACTCTAAACAGAAGCCTAACTACTTACATTTTCAGGAATTCAACTAGATGTTCCGTTCAGGATCAAGTCAAGCCGGAAAAGAGTTTGACGAAAGTGAGACGATAAGTGAATGAAGAAAATGCAGTACTCTCATAGAGCTGATACAACTTCAGCATAGTATAATGGTGTTAATAGCTGCGATTTTTTGTAAAACTCCATTTTCCTTGTGCCCGGGCTGTGCCCGGGCCCCACTATCGTCACATTTGGTAATAAACTTGATTACTTATCCATGGTTCACACTGCTGCGATTTCGCACAAAATTGTGCGTCATTCGACATACGACACAAATCGTGCGACAAGCAACGCAGAACTTTGCGGTTTGTCATAGTGTCGGGTGCGTTGAAATACTTCAACTGATCCGACATAACACATGCGATTTGTCACAACTGATCTGACATAACGCATGCAAATGCTGCACTCCAGTCCATCACAACAATGAAGCGATTTGGATTTGGCGTAGAATCTATGAGATTGGCTTATGTGACTTACGTGCGGCCGCTACTGGAATATGCATGCCCAGTTTGGAGACCCTTTGTACAAAGGAGCGTACAGAATAACGAAGATATTGAATCAGTGCAAATCAGAGCGTGCCGCATTATGCTAGTACTGAAATACAATGGTCACAAAACTCCAGTGGCAACATTTGCTATTTCTGCAAGTATTCATTTTTAAAGTAAATTTAGATCACCATCTGCTTCTATCGTATTTTTGGGATCCCAAAACGTGAGTGGAGGGATACCTATGACATCGCAAAAGTTGTCCGTCTGTCCGTCCGTCCGTCCGTCTGTAAGCACGATAGCTCTCGAAGGAATGATATATTTTGATGAAACTTGGTGTGAGGATTCGTTGAGTCGTCGGACCAGTCAAGTTCGTAGATGGGCTTTGTAGCCCTAAATTTAGGGGTGGGGGAGGGGGTTCTAATTAAGGGGCAAACAAAATATTTTGAAACAGCTAATGTGATAGTCGGTTATGGGATAAGAAGACATGCTGAGCACGATGGTGAAAATTATTTTGTCATCGCACAAGTAGTTCGTCCGGAATCTGGCCAAAACCGGAAAGTTTGTTAAAAGTAAAAGTTTTATTTGAAGCTGATTAGATGTTCGATCTAGGGGTAGGAAGACATGCTGAAGACGATGGTGAAAACCATTTTCTCGACGGACAAGTAGTTCGCCCGGAATCCGGCGGAACCCGGAAACTTTGTTAAAATTAGAAGTTATATTTCGAGTTGATTAGATGTTCAATTTAGGGCAAGAAGCCATGTTGAACACTTATGTGAAAACAATTTTCTACCCGGACATGTAGTTCGCCCGGAATCCGGCGAAAACCGGAAAGTTGGTTAAAAGTAAAAGTTTAATCTGAAGTTGATTATATGTTTGATTTATGGGTAAAAAGACATGCCGAACACGATGGTGAAAATCATTTTCTCGCTGGACAACTAGTTCACCCGGAATCCGGCCGAAACCGGAAAATTTGTTAAAAGCAAAACTTCGATTAGATGGCAGATTAAGGGGTAAGAAGAGAGGCTGAGTCAGTTTATGATAATGGTTTTTTACCCGGACATTTAATTATTCCGGAATCCGGCTGTAACCGGATTTTTTTAAGTCAAACTTTTATTCAAAGTTGATTACATATTCTTTTATAGGGATAAGGAGATACGCTGGTTTTGTTTCTGTATTTTTTTTTTGCTGGACTAGTAGTTCGCTCGGAAATCGGCAGGAAGTCTCGGTCAGTATCGTCAAAATGGATATGGCTTATAGAGGTATATCTGAACTTGGTTTTCTCTGATGATTAGCCGGCCGAAGACTGGATCTGGCGAAGACAAGACTCGATTGACTGAATCAAATATTAGATTTTTGGGATCCCATCGACACCTTTGGTCTTGTTCTTATACGGACCTGATATCTCTAGCGCCAGCATGTCGAATGTACACGAGATCTAACACTAACCTTCGGCTCCCTAAAATTAAGTGTGAAAGATCCAGATTTTCTCTACGGTATACAGAGGTATCTGTGTGGGAAAAATATAGCAAGACCAAAGGTTTCGAAGCAAGACCCAACAATTTAATATCTGATCCAGACAACTGGGTCTTGTCTTAGCCAGATCCAGTCATCGCCAGACTCTTTGAACATTTTTACAATTAAAATTCAGAAACAGATTAAGGCCAAATAGCTAATCATCTGAGAAAAACTTCCTGCCACTACCGTCAATTTCCCGATTTCGGCCAAACTCCAGAACTAATTATCCGGCGAAAAAAAAGAAAGCTCAAAAATGAACTCAGAGTATCTTCTTTCCCCAATAATGAACATCTAATCAACCTCAGATAAAATTTAACTTATAACAAATTTTCCGACTCCAGCCGGATTCCGGTCGAACTATATGTCCGGGTAAAATATGATTGTCACACACGGATTCAGCATCTCTTCTTACCCCTAAATCGGTTATCTAATCAACTAGAAATAAAAGTTTAACTTCTACCAATTTTCCGGTTTTGGCCGGATTCCGGGCGAACTACATGTCCGGATAGAAAATTGTTTTCACATAAGTGTTCAGCGTGTCTTCCTACCCCTAAGTCGAACATCTAATCAACTTAAAATAAAACTTTTACTTTTAACAAACTTTCCGGTTTCTGCCGGATTCCGGGCGAACTACATGTTCGATGACAAAATGGTTTTCACCATCGTGTTCAGAATGTCTTCTTACCCCATAATCGACTATCACATTAGCTGTTTAAAAATATTTTGTTTGCCCCTTAATTTGAAACCCCTCCCCCACCCCTAAATGTAGGGCTACAAAGCCCATCTACGAACTTGACTGGTCCGACGACCCAACGAATCCTCACACCAGGTTTCATCAAAATATCTCATTCCCTTCGAGAGTTATCGTGCTTACAGACGGACGGACGGACAGACGGACAACTTTTCGATGTCATAGGTGTCCCTCCACTTACGTTTTGGGATCCCAAAAATGACGTTTCAGAATGGTTGGAAGGAAGCCCATCGCTTATCAGGTCCCGACTCAAAGTACTACTGATTCTTAATTTAATTTTTTTTTTAATAGTTATGTCTGCAATATAATTTATTATGAAATGTATTATATAAGAATTTGTTTGTTAGAATGTGGATAATTAATTGAATGATTGTTTCGTGTGTGGTTGGTTTATGCTGTACGTATTCTCGCTTACTAATGTCAAATGGTTTGTCGTTTTTGTTTATTTTTCGCAATAGGGTAGTTTTTACTTATTTATTTCGTAGATCGCAGGTCATTTTATATAGGTCAGATAAATTAAGTAATATTATTTTTGTTAGATTTATAGGGTACGTAGTTGTTGTTGTTCATGGTAAAATTTTCAACAAGCACTGCATGTTCAAATTTTTGTTCTCCACAGTGCTTGTATAATGTATTTGTATTTTTATGTAAAATTAAAAACCTCGAACTTGAACCTATGTGAAAACCATTTTCTACCCGGACAACATGTTCGCCCGGAATCCGGCCAAAACCGAAAAATTGTTAAAAGTAATAAGTTTTATTTTAAGTTGATTAGATAACAGATTTAGGGGTAAGAAGAGACGCTGAGTCTGTATATGACAATCATCTTTTAACCGGGCATATAATTCGTCGGGAATCCGGTTGTAACCGTTTTTGTGGCACTTGCCTTCCGGCCAAGTGCCATATACCGATCACTTTTCCGTCGGTCTGTCTGTCGGTCGGTCAGTCCGGTGTTTGCGAGTTAGGGTACTTCCCGATATGCTAGGACGATGAAACTTGGCAAGCATATTAGGGACCCGACCAAACTAACTTGGAAATAGTCACTTGCCCAATCCGACCATCGTGGGGGGAGGGGGAGTCGACGGAATCCGGAAAATAGGGGCATGCAGAACTTTCAAATGGGCGATCGGATCTTGATCAAACTTGATATCTGGAAAGACCTCGTGTCTCAGATGTCTTATTTCAGGTTCGGACCGGATCCGATGAATCTGGGGGGGTGGAGTCGGAGGGGGGAACCGGAAATCGCGTGAGACTCTCAGAGTGGATCGATCGGGATGAAACTTCTTGGGAAGAACAAGCACAAGCTCTAGATACATAACTGACAGAAATGGGTCGGATTCGGACACTGTGGGGGGAGTTGGAGGGGGGGGGGGGGTGGAATTCCGGTGATCCATAGTTAATGTACTTCCAGGTGGGCTGGGACGATAAAACTTGGCAGGCGTATCAGGGACCCGACAAGATTAATTTGGATAGAGTCACTCGCCTGATCCGACCATCGCGGGGGGAGGGGGAGACGGCGGAATCCGGAAATTAGTGGCATGTATAACTTTCGAATGGGTCATCGGATCTTAATGAAACTTGATATCTTGAAAGACCTCATGTCTCAGATGTTCACTTTCGATTCCGGACCGGATCCGATGAACTGGGGGGGGGGGGGGCGGAGGGTAGAAACGGAAATATTGTGACACGCAGAGAGTGGAGCGATCAGGATGACTCTTGGTGGGAAGTACAGGCACAAGTCCTAGGTACATCAGTGACAGAATAGGACCGGATTCGAGTACCGAGGGGGAGGAGGAGCTATAGGGGGGTGTCTGGAATTCCGGTTATCGTGAGTTAAGGTACTTCCAGATGTGCTAGGACGGTCAAACCTTTGCTGGAGCATTAGCCTAGAAACTTGACATCATTGGGTTAGACATCGTCACTTTTCTGATCCAACCGTCCCTTAAGAATTCATCTTAACCGCAAAATACAAAAAATACTTTTAAGCAAAATTTACTTTTCCACGATCGTCATGAGCACATGATCCTTTTTGCCTCAAGGGTTTTGCTTAGAAATTATTTCTGAGGCACCCGTAAAGTGCGCATCTTAACCGAAAATTGAAAACAAATTTTGAACATCACTTCCATCCTCTGAACCAGCCTTGCAAGTTTGGTGCATCTTAACCGAAGGTGAAAAAATACTTTTGACCACCACTTCCATCTGATCCGGCCTTGCAAGTGACATATGAGCTTCCAGCTCTTGTTTTTATAAGTTGAAGTTTTATTTGAAATTGATAGATGTTCTCTATAGGGATAAGGAGGTACGCTGAATTCGATTCTAAATTTTCTTTTTTTACTGGACAAATTTTTGCTCGGAATTCGGCCGAAACCGGAAATTTGGCAGAAGTAAAGAAGGAAGTTTCGGTCATTGTCATCGTCAAAATAGATATGGCTTACAGAGGTATATCTGAACTTGGTCTTCTCTGATGATTAGCCTGGCGAAGACTGGATTTGGCGAAGACAAGACCCATTTGTCTGGATCAAATATTAGATTTTTGGGATCCTATCGAAACCTTAGGTCTTGTTAGGGAAGGAAGGAGCGTCATATTTTAAAGGAAAGGTAATGGTTGGAAAACAAGACAAAAAGTTTCGGTGGGATCCAAGGGATCCCGAAAATTTAATATTTGGTCCGGACAATTGGGTAGGTAGGTAGGTTTTTATTTTATTTAATTTTTTTAATCAAAACATTGAAAAGAAAAGAAAATAACATTACTAATATCCTATTGCAGCAAAAAGAAAGTCTTAAGGACTTGTGCTGCAATTTATTAATACTACTTGTATCTAATAAATAACTAACTAAACACGTAACAACTTACAATTAACTTCAATCATTTTCTCCTTAAATGCGAGAAGAACAAGACCAAAAGTTTCGATGGGATCCCAAAAATTCAATATCCGATCCAGACAACAGGGTCTTGTCTTAGCCAGATCCAGTCTTCGCCAGACTCCTTGAACATTTTTACAATTAAAATTCAGAAACAGATTAAGGCAAAATAGCTAATCACCTGAGAAAACCCAGTTCAGATTTGGATTCAGCATGTGTGTTTACCCCTATCATATCTGTTTTGACGAAAACTTCCTGCCACTTCTGCTAATTTCCCGGTTCCGGCCGAACTCCAGAACTACTTGTCCGGCGAAAAAAGAAAGCTCAAACACGAAATCATGGTATCTTCTTTCCCCAGTAATGAACATATAATCAACTTCAAATAGAAATTTAGCTTATAACAAATTTTCCGATTCCAGCCGGATTCCGGTCGAACTATATGTCCGGGTAAAATATGATTGTCATACAGAGACTCAGCATCTCTTCTTACCCCTAAATCGCTTATCTAATCAACTAGAAATAAAACTTTGAATTCCAACAGTTTTCCGGTTTTGGCCGGATTCCGGACGAACTATAAATGTCCGGGTAGAAACTTGTTTTCGCAGTGTTCAGCATGTCTTCTTGCCCTAAATCGAACATCTAATCAACTCCAAATAAAACTTTTAATTTTGACAAACTTTCCGGTTTGGGCAGGATTCCGGTCGAAATACTTGTCCGTCGAGAAAATAGTTTTCACCATCGTCTTCAGCATGTCTTCCTACCTCAAAATCGAACATCTAATCAACTTCAAATAAAACTTTTACTTTCAACAAACTTTCCGGTTTTGGCCGGATTCCGGGCGAACTACTTGTCCGATGACAAAATAGTTTTCACCATCGTGTTCAGCATGTCTTCTTACCCCATAATCGACTATCACATTAGCTGTTTCAAAACATTTTGTTTGTCCCTTAATTTGAATCCCCTCCCCCACCCCTAAATGTAGAGCTACAAAGCCCATCTACGAACTTGACTGGTCCGACGACCCAACGAACCCTCACACCAAGTTTCATCAAAATATCTCATTCCCTTCGAGAGTTATCGTGCTTACAGACGGACGGACGGACGGACGGACGGACGGACAGACGGACAACTTTTGCGATGTCATAGGTATCCCTCCACTTACGTTTTGGGATCCCAAAAAGGAGCGACTAAGGAAATTCGAAAAAATAATATGTTCTTTAATGGAATATGGAGATAAATGGCATTTAAAGGAAGAAATGAGCCTAATAAACGTTACAAGTAAACATGGATTAAAAAGAGAAAGGACAATGACATTAATAATATCGTCATTTTGCTATTATACGTGGAAAGAAAGAGAAAAAGGTGAGGATGATTCCGTATTAATGAAAGTTCAAAAATGTTGGGAAATAATAAAAGGTAGTAAAGATAAAGTAGGAAATGATTTGGAATTAAATTTTAATATTGATGATTTAGTTTGAAATTTAGTTTAAAAAAAAAAATTATAAGTGGGATTGTACAGTTATATTTAAATGATAATTTTTAAAGTTTTAAGAAAGGGATAAAGTTTAAAGTCATTTTTGGCAACCAAAGAAGTTTTATATTAAGAAAATGGTAATCGTTAAAATCAAATGAACGTTTATTTATTTTTTTATTTTTTTTAATTTTAATTGTTACAGAGATTTAAAAAAAAAAATTAAAATAATATAGGGTTTTGGTATCGGAGAAGGAAATGAAAAAGATCGTAAGAAATGCCACTGCAAAAAAGGGATTCCCTATGACGGAAGGGCATCCTTTGACGCAGGGAGTGCGAAGTGGTTGAACAATGTTTGTGTTGTTTTTGTCTCCAGGTCAAAACCCCCTTTTCGGTTTGGTTGCAAAAAAATAAAGAGGGATAGTATTTTTAAGTTTTCAATGAATGAAAATTTTGAGGAAAGGAGATATTAAGGAAAACAAAGAAAAGGGTTTAAAGATGTGTTGAAATGGTAAAATGAGAAATAAGGGTTAAAAGAGGGAATAAGAAAGAATAATAAAAAAATAAAAAAACTTTTTACCGTTAAATTTTTAGAAAGAGATTAAGACCATGGCTAATCATCTGAGAATCATCTGAGAAGGTTTCGATGGGTTCCCGAAAATTTAATATTTGATCCCTACAATTGGGTCTTGTAGACATCAAGTCATCGCAATGACGTGATTGGTCAACTTCAAGACGCGTTTCGGTCACCACCCAAGGCAGATGAGAATTTAATTTAGCACTCCGAGTCCGAGGGACGGAGTCGGGTTCGCTGAGGGGCTTGGCACTCCCCAGTCAATCATCGAACCGGGCTAAGACCCCGACTTTGGACTACACAACTTCTTATTGTTTTTTTCACGGACTCGAATAAACCAAGCATTTCACAAATGCTCTTTTTCGGATCCCAAGACGTAAGTGAAGGAATACCTATGACTTCGCAAACAATTTTTGTTTTCCGTCCGTCTGTAAGCACGATGACTCTCGAACGGTATGACATATTTTTTCAAGCTTGGTGTAAAGGACAGGTGGGTCAGATAGGCTTCATAGCTCTATATTTAGGGGTGATGTAGGGGTTCAAATTAAAGGGCCAACAAAGTATTATTTAAAAGCTAACGTCGATTTAGGGGTAGACAGACATTCCTAAACATGCTGAAATTGGAAGATTCGTTATAAGTAAAGGTTGATTAGAGGTTCGATGTAGTGGTAAGGAGGCATACTAAAATCCTGGCCAGAATGTGACCAAAACTTTAAAATTTGTTAAAAGTAAAAGTTTTATCTCAAGTTGATTAGCGGTTCAGTATAGGGGTATAGAGACGTTGAATTCGTTTTTGAGCTTTAGTTTTTGGCCGGACAAGTAGTTCGCCCGGAATCTGGCCGAAACCGGAAATTTAAAAACTGAAACCCAAAATAGGCGATACCAGTTATGAGACATGTAGGGGACTTTTATGTAACAGTTATCTATTAGCTCATAATCATCTTCGGCAATGAGGGGTTTACAGCTTTAGCTAGTTGGTGCACTTCTTATTTGTTTCTGGTGTATTCGATAGTAAGAACAATTTGGTTCCCAATTGTAAGACATGCAAGGGACTTGTAACCCGATGAAAAATTATCTCAAAATACTACTATGAAGTAGTTCGAAAAAGTAGCATGTAGTACTAACGATGCTACTAAATACTTTTACTTCAAGGCTACCGTGTTACTGCATACTACTATATGCTACTATTAGCAAGACTGGATGCTACTATGGCAAGACAGGATGCTACTGGATGCTATTACATAAGATTGGACCAGACTGAGGCACATTAAATGATAGTATTCTTTGCTATTGTATAGTATTATATGCAACGTTTTCGTACACTACCATACTACTACTCAGGCTACAAATTTTTCATCGGGAAGTAATAATCGGCTTCTAAGAAAGTTTGTATCGATTGAGGAGGTAAGAAAGTTTGTCTCGATGGTGTATCGCTGTAACCTATGATTAACCGTTTACGCAACGGTTACAAACGATAATGTAAAACAATGAGGTAGTTTCGTAATAATAATAGTGTCACCTGTGGTATTTTTATCCTGAAAAGTTACGGATAGCTTTATAATACCAATTAGATTATATAAGATATTGTAAATATTCTTTGAGCCCAAGCTGACTTTGAAACATTTATTCAAACAATGTTTACAACGGATACGTCAGCTATGATTTTCATCTGCGAAATTTTCATCCGTCACGATGTCTGCGATTGAAAAAAATAAGTTCAACTGACTGCAAAGTTAATTTAGTCCCTTCTTCCGATATTCTTTTGTTGTTGTTTTTACAACGCGGAACAGTAACTTTTGATCATGTGATGATTCTTTTCAGGACATACCGTTTTAAAAGCTTCGATAAGTCAACTACTTCATCATTTAACCGACAGGGAAGAAACAAAACCAAAGTGTTGCTCTCGCAACACTTCACGTTGCCCAGGCAACGTAGGTCTAGTTATTTATATGTTTGTTATTTATAATTTGTAAGAAACTTAATTTAACTATTGCTATGATAGTTTCTAAATATACCGATCTCTGTCTCTCTCTCCTTCTTCTTCCTTCTATGGTATAGTCTTTGGGATCCACTGACCCTTCTAGACTTTTTCTTGCTGAAGCTTGGCTAATCTTGAGAAGCTGGGCTCATGGAAGGGTCCTTTTGCCTGGTAAATTGACGGTGCTTGAATTTGGTTGAATGGTCTACAGCGTCGCTGCTAGACTTTGTTGTCTGCTTTTGTTAGGAGATCGAGGACATCTCTGTAGATCCTTGTTTCTTCTGCTGTTGGCAATTTCCTGGATCGGCTTATTGAATTTGAGAGCGAGTCCTTTATATGATGGTGATGATAATCGGAACATTCCCGTCCGTAGGGACTCGCGACAACACGGGGAGTGAGTCCCCGGAACAAACAAAAACGCGGGAACGGAACGGCGAGAATACGCCTGTTTTGCCAAGCACCTGGCAACACTGTTATTCAGTATTGTGCGGAAGAAACAGATGAAATGAAACAAAAGTTTTTAAATGTCCTGTGTCGTTAGGCTAGTAATTCATAAGTTATAATAAGTTCAGTTTGGATACCATTTGTCATCCTCTTTTGGAAAGTAAGTTGTTGACCTAGACTATTTTGCATAACTGAATTATTACATTGTTGTTGTTTGCGGGTTGATGTTTCTGGAGCTCGTGGTCCCTTTTTATTGTAGGAAATCTTGGTGGCTCTTCTCTGTAGGCCTACAGCATACTTTGCTGTTTGTGCCACCTAAATATTTGTGCTACCCCTAGGCTAGTTAAGTTTTTTTGCCTAAATAAAGACTAAATCAGAAGGATAGCTTTGGAACAGTGGAACATCAAAACAGTGAGCAAGTTATATTATTTCCGTTATAATATAACTTGCTGATTCTGTTGCCCAGCTTTGGTTGTCTCTAACTAACCACTGAAACTTCAGTAAAGGTTAAACACTATCTCAAAAGAAAGCCAGCTTCTTCTTCATTGTCAATTTTCTTCAGAAGTACTAGCATACAAGCTGCATTGCTAGTACACAAATTTCTGCGAGGATGCACATATTTTTTTGTTGAATTTGTTACCATAACAGCGGGTCACCCAAATTTTGGTTCTGTCAAGTTATCGTTGTTTAACTGTAGGTACTTGGAAAAATATTTAAATTTCAATTTCTTTTATTTAACGGTTTTTGAAAACCATAAAAAACAAAACAAAAATAAAACACTCGAAACGAACAGTACACTAAACTAAATCAATCAGGTCGAACGGGCTCCAGTTGGAACCTGGGTCACACGCAGAGACTGCTCCCATTCCAGCCACACAGGCAGAGACAACCTCAAAAGCGGGGCAGATGCAGCCCGCACAAGTGGATTAGACGACCTGAGAATCCTATTCTGCAGAGAAAGAATGTTTCTCCTCTTTAGTTCAGGAAAAGAAGGAAGTCCCGCCACCACAAACATACCAGAAGCACTGCAGTTTCTTGGCAGACGATGCAGCCACTTGAAAGCATTGTTATACAGAACCCGAAAAGACCTGTCAGTTTCCCCAGAGATGCTGGTCACAAGGGCCAGGCAGTAAATTGGAGTGCAGTAGGCCCTGAAAAGAAAAGATTTTATGTCAATATGAGAGCAAATTGCATAATTTTTAGAAACAAACATGAATTGAGTATAAGGAAAATATTTAGTATTGTAAAAATAGAAGATCTTTCTCTTTTTGTCTTTCAGGCATTGACATTGACTCTCTTGTTCTGTAATGATGTAGGATGTCGTGACTTCATATCAGTCACAACAGTGCCTAAGTTTTTGAGTTAAGAAAGATTTACCAGTAAATATGATTTTAAACACACATCTTTTACAAGTTTAGACAGGTGGTGATGCATCTAAGGCACATCAAAGCTAGAAAAATAATTCCATAGGGTATGTATGGAAATAGTAAACCGACACAAATAGTTTATGCTCCAGTACATCCATCCCGACCAAGTTAGTTGATATTTGATGTCATCTACTTACTTCTATTTCTTCTTTGAAGGATTTCCTGGTGTAACAAAGTAAAAAAGGAGCAGATACATGCAACCGAAAAACACTGGTGCAGGTAGTCACACTCAATCTATTTGGGTGAACCTAGTAGTGCAAGCAAATCAGCAAAAAGTGTAAAAGAAAACAGGAAACGGGAGCTGACGCAAAAACAATTTGGCAGTGGTCAGCAGGTGTTTAGAAGAATTGCATTTGGCAACACTGCGACTTCGATCAACGAAAACGAAAAAAATATCATGTTGTAGAGGATAATTAGAGCTGTAAGTTGATGCCCAATTCTCATATTTTATAAGTGTAGAGGCTGGGAAGAAACGGTATGAATTGCTTGCATATATTTCGTTCTCTGGCGCAAATAGCAATGTATCCTGTACTCCCTCTACTAAGCCTGTAAAGCTTTGGCATCCATTTTGTGGTGGGGTGATGCAACAATCATGCCGTACTCAAGATGGGGTCTTTACAAGGGTAGTGTAGAGCTTCTTAATAATTCCAGACTTTCTAGAGGTAGTGGCCCTTTGTCTTTTCATCTTACACACTTTCCAGGTAAATCTGGATCTTGGACCCATCCAACCAGTATCAAACATGGTGCTAGAATTGTGTGCTAAAAAGGTATAGAGATCAGAGGCGTTACTAGCAAATTTATTCAAACAATGTTTACAAGGTGATGAAGAATCATAGCTGACGTATCCGTTGTAAACATTGTTTGAATAAATGTTTCAAAGTCAGCTTGGCTCAAAGAATATTTAGTTACTAGCCAAAATGTTTTGGGGGGTGACGAGGCATTTACCGACTGGCTTGTAATTTTTACCAACTTTTTCTGCATTTGTGTGCTAAAAAGGTATAGAGATCAGAGGCGTTACTAGCCAAAATGTTTTTTTTTTTGGGTGGGGGACAAGGCATTTACCGACTGGGTTGTAATTTTTACCAACTTTTTCTGCAGAAAAAATGACTGTTTTCAAGAACAAAAATGACATTTAAAAAAAAAAATCAACCAATTTTCAGAAAAAACACTGTTTTCATGAAACATATCAACTCTTTTGACGAAAAATCGCTGGCACTTCTCTCTGACTCGCATATGTTTTACTGACTGGCCAACAGCATTGGGGGGGGGGATCCCCCCTCCCCCCCGAATCGTGACGCCCCTGATAGAGATAAAGAAATGAGCAGAAATATTACAGGAGAGTAAGCCAAACTCGAATTTACATGACTGATAACCTCGAATTTGGCCTAAGGACTGTCAAAAAAAACTACTACAGCCATAATTTGGTCCTAACTGTCAAGAAGGAAATCTAATGATCTAAGACTCTGCTAGGACACTAGTTAGAATTTTACAGAAATGTTCCATTACTATTTTTGAGGCTAATTTCAAGAAGCATAAAACAGAAACATAAAAAAAGGCAAACAATATCTCAGAAGAAAGCCAGGAAATTCATCTATATTGTAAGTTTTCTTCCAAGATACTATTGGCCAATGGCCAAGCTGCATTACAAGATAGATAGAGAGATATATTTAATATTCAGCTTTCGCCATAAACATACACTACAAAAAGAAAATAAATATAAAAATAACAAGGCTAAACAACAACATCCCATCCATCACATGAGCAGTGCTTGGTTAATCTTCAGGTTTGAGAAGAGTGGGTCAGTTGCATGGTTTATTAGCACATTATCCAACTTGTAACAAGGCGTAAGAACATGAATTTCTGTGAAAATGCCAACATAGATTTTTATTTTTATTTATTTATTCTGTTGGGTAGGCCAGACACTCCAGCCGAAACTCAGGCCACAAATGACCCATTCTTTCAATCCCCCAATTCACAGTTGATGCTGATACGTCACGCTATAATAGAATTGATGAAAACTTCACTCTATCAAAACAATTGTTAAAAAACATCCCTCATTCTAAGGTTTTTTCCCGCGTTCTTACCTAAAAACCTGTCTAGCCTCCGTGTGAACTGAAGGTACCTGGACAGTTCCTTTAATCTGGCTTTTCTCACTACCTCGTGGAAATCAACATCGGATTCGGAGATCGAAAAGCTTCCAGACGTTGCCTTGTCCATGCAAGCACTCTTGAACAAAGTGGGTATCTGTCTCTTCATCTACTCCGCATTTGGTACTTATTGGAGACTAAATTTTTCTTGTACTTGAATTATATTTTCCAGGGTTTCCAATTCCAGTAACAACCTTGATGATTGCCCGGATTTAATTTTTTTTTGGCGACTAGCCTTCTTGTCAGTGCGTCATTGCTCCTGGGTATTAAATGCCAACATAGATGATCTTTTTAACATAATGGCCAGTCGGCCGAACTCACCCGAACAATTTACCGACAAATTTATAAACCCTTGCCCTTCACTCTTCCCATCAATGGGTTTTCACTGACATCATTAATTAGCCACCATCAATATAGTTAAAACAACGAACGATGAACATAGTGGAGCAGAAAATTTGTGGCGGACACTGCAGTAGAAGCAATATATATATATAAATATTTATGTGCTTTTTCACTTACAAACTTAGTGACAACTTAAACACTTATTTGTACAGACAAACTTAATTTTACAGGAATAGCCGTCTTTAGCTGAAGAACCAAATAGGAATTTTCTCCGCTGTCGGTTTGTTGCGAATGTGACCCGGTTGGAGTGAAATTGGATGGGTGGGAGGAGCAGATTCCCGAGATATGACATGTATGTGCTCGAACCGTGTCCTCAATGATGGCGGGATTCGGGGGAGGTCGCGGAAATATTGTTATATGCGTAGGGACTATCGGATGGAGGAACTGGATTAAACTTCAAAGGTACCAGGTTCATGAGCCCTAAGCGCACAGTTCGGATCCGACCTCCGTGGAGGCTTGAGGTAACGCACATTTCTCGGAATTTCAGTTCTCCGAGTTCAGTGATACTTCATGTGTGGTAGGTGGAGATACGTGAAATCGGCCACTTTTCTGTTCGAACCCGAACCGACCACAGTGGGATGGGGGTCGGTTCGGGTTCGAACAGAAAAGTGGCCGTATATGGACGTATGGAGATGAAACTTGAAATATTCAAAGGGCCATATGTTTCCCATTTCCAGGTTGGGCCGGATTCGACCTGGGTGTGGGGAGTTACAAGGAATCAGAATTCATGACCGGATCCGACGCGGGGTAGTATCGCACATTTAATGGTAATGCTCCGGTTTGAGTGAAAGTTGATCGGCGGTAAGAGTGAACACTAGATGTGCAATTTGTGTATCCGACCGAACTACTTTTGGGTCATTGGGGGCGGGGGGGGGGGGGGGGGGGGGGGGAGGGGTTGAGTGACTGCAGAGGAGCTACGGTGAAGGGGAGGTCCCGGAAACGCATAGGGACACCAAACGGGTTGAGCGGTTGGGATAAGACTTTTGGGCCCTGGGCAGAGACAATGTTTGGGGGAGGGGGGACGCCCCGTTTGTTGAGAATTACTACGGTACTTTTCCATAATATTGTTCGCCTTGGCTAGTTTTTATGGCACTTGAGCTTACTCAAGTGCCATATAGCGATTGTAATTTCTGTCCGTCAGTCGGTCTGTCGGTCCCGGTTTTGCTAGTTCGGGCACTTCCAGATAAGCTAGGACGATGAAACTTGGCAGGCATATCAGGAACTGGACCAGATTAAATTAGAAATACTCGCTTCCCCGATCCGACCATCTGGAGGGGAGTGGAGGGAGGGGGAATCCGGAAAAATGAGGAAAAATGAGATATTTTTAGCTTACGAACGGGTTATCGGATCTTAATGAAACTTGATATATGGAAGGAACTCGTGTCTCAGACCCTCCATTTTAAATCCAAACCGGATCCGGTGACATTGGGGGGAGTTGGAGGGGGAAACCGGAAATCTTGAAAAACACTTAGAGTGGAGGGATCCGGATGAAACTTGGTGGAAAGTACAAGCACAAGTCCTAGATACATGGCTGATATAACCGGAACGGATCCGCTCACTTTGGGTGAGTTGGGGGGGGGGGGGGGGGAAGAAGTCCGAATTTGTAGTGATCCCGCGAGTTCCGTGCTTCCTGATGTGCTGGGACGATGGAAATTGACAGGCATCTCTGGGACCCGACCAGATTAAATAGGAAATCGTCAATTCCCCGATTCGATCATCTGGGGGGGGGGGGGGGGGGGGGGGGGGGGGATTGGAGGGAGGGGGAAGCAAAATTTGAGGTATTTTTATCTTGCGAACAAGTCATCGGATCTTGATGAAATTTTATATTTAGGATGACCTCGTGTCTCAGACGTCCCACTATAAATCCGGACCGGATCCGATGACACTGGGGGGAGTTGGAGGAGGGAACCGGAAATCTTGAGAAACGCTTAGAGTGGAGGGATCGGGATGAAACTTGGTGGGAAGAACAAGCACAAGTCCTAGATACGTCATTGATATAAGCGGACCAGATCCAGGAACTCTGGGGGAGTTGGGGGGGGGGGGGGTCCGGATTTCTAGCGATCCCGCGAGTTCGGCATACTTTCTGATGTGCTAGGGCGATGAAACTTGGCAGGTATGTCAGGGACCCGAACAGGTTCACTTGAGAACAGCCGTTTCCCCAATCCGACCATACTGGGGGGAGTGGATGGATGGGGAGTCCGGAATCTAGTGGCGTGTATAACTTTTGAACGGGTGATCGGATCTTGATGAAATTTTATATTTAGGATGACCTCGTGTCTCAGATATCTCACTTTAAATCTGGGCCGGATCCGATGACACTGGGGGGAGTTGGAGGAGGGAACCGGAAATTTTGAGGAACGCTTAGTGTGGAGTGATCGGGATGAAACTTGGTGGGAAAAACAAGCACAAGTCCTGGACACGTCATTGACACAACCGGACCGGATCAGGGCACTGTGGGGGAGTTGGGGTCGGGGTCCGGATTTCTAGCGATCCCGCGAGTTCGGCATACTTCCTGATGTCCTAGGGCGATGAAACTTGGCAGGTATGTCAGGGATCCGAACATATTGACTTGAGAACAGCCTTTTCCCCGACCCGACCATCGTGGGGGGAGTGGGTGGATGGGGAGTCCTGAATCTAGCGGCGTGCATAACTTTTGAACGGGTGATCGGATTTGAATGAAACTTGTCTGGTGAGCTATCGCCTCGGACGTTCAGTGTCACGTCCGGGTCGGGTCCGATACCTGTGGGGATGGAGGGGGGGGGAACTCGAGAAACTCTAAAAGCAGAGGGATTGGGACGAAACTTAATGGATGGAACAAGCATTAGGCCTAGATGAAATTGAAGGAGCCAGATGGTTTCGGGGCTCTGTGGGGGGAGTTGGAGGGGTTTCCTGGAATTCCGGTAGTCGTGAGTTAGAATAGTTCCAGATGTAAAACGACAACGAAACTTTGCAGGCATATTAGCGACCCGATTTATCTTGACTTAAGAACCTGACACAACATATCCCCGGAAACTTCCGTTCCTAGATCCGAGCATTTTTTGGGGAGCACGAGAAGAGAAATATGGAAATTGACTTCTATAAATTGCAAACGAGTGGTCTGATTCGAGCGAAACTTTATGGGTGATATGAATCGATGGCCTCGACATGTAAAACATGCGTTCGAACCATATGCGACCACGATTAGGGGAATTGGGGGTGGGGGGACTTTTGACATGCACAAAAACCAAACGGATGGACCGAATGAGATGCAGATTCGACAGTGCCGAGTTTATGCGGCCTAGATTTGTTATTTGGCGTCCGGGCCGAATTCCGACAAGGTAGGGGGGGGGGGGGGGTACTGGAAACTTGCAGATAGGCTAAGCTCCAATTTCAGTAAAACTTGATCGACAGGAACAGGGAATTAAGAGATTGGGCCCGAACCGGCTCCGACAACGTTGGTGGGAGGGGAGGGGGTTACCGGAACTTTCCAAAAATGCTCAGATTCGACTGAAACTTGATAGATGGTATAAAAGAAGATGCTTTAGGTGGTCGATTTTTTATATTCCGAACCAGATTCGGCCACGGTAGGTTGAGATAGAGTGGGTACCGGAAATCGTGTAGCACGTCTAGGGATCAAACAAATGGATTTATTGGGATGAAAGTTTGAACAGTCATGTGCATTTGCTACAGACAATCGAGACGATGCCGGGACTGCTCAGAAATGAGTGAAACTAAATATCCTATTTCTATTTCCGAACCGCATTTTTGGATGGCGGGCGTATTTTGTGACGTTCTCATCTACTTTCTTGTACAGCCGACTCGTACAAGTGCCATATGAGCTCGTAGCTCTTGTCTTTAGAGAAGTTGTTCGTGTCCCTGCAAAACGGAATTCTCGGCGAGAGGGGGGGTGGGGGTGGTCTGAGGTTAATTTGCTCACAATCAGGAACTGCCGTGCTTCATTGATCATAAAGCACACAAATTTGTGAATTCGGCAGTTTTCCATACCTTTGAATTTACATCTACACGTAGTGAGGCCTATGATCTTTTTAGATGCGTCCCAAATCGCAGAGCACACCAGACTCCTCCCTCGTTTGTGGTTTTGTTTCCTTGCGTCAGTTTACCGGTTGCATCTCGGCTTGAGAGGATGATCTTCTGATAAGTTGCAGCGATCGTTAAATAGACAGTATACAAGTTTAGATTGAAGGTTGTTGCTGAATTTCGCGTTGATGGTTGGTTGGTCAGCGGCATTTAATTTGATGAAATTATTGAAGGTAGCCGTTTTTTTTTAGACTCGTTCGCGGTTTTCGCCAGTTTCTGCCTAATGACTAGTGTGAACGACCAACGAATGTAAAAGCATGGGCAATACACTTAGCTCGGAGAGTGGCAGTAGAAGTGAAGATAAAAGCAGTGGCAATGTGACACCATCTGGAACGGATAGTGACAGAGGAATAGATAGTGGTGGAATGGCATTTTTAAGGAGCAAGACTTCTATGAAGTCACAAAGGATGAGAAAAACACTGTCGCCTCGACCCCCCAAGAGACCCATGCCGGAGAGGAGTGAGCTGGAGAGGAGGTTCACCCAAGTTTTGGTAAGCCTGATATTACGTTATCTAGAAGTTTGAGTAATCCGTGTATCGACTGTTTTAAAGTCCGACTAAATCCTGGAAGATCTTCAGCTTTTGGTCTTTGGAGTTGTACGAAAAAGTAGCATGCAGTAGTAACTGTTGCCACTGCATGCTACTACTAGCAAACTGGATGCTACTAAAGCCAGATCGGATGCTTTCGGAGACTACTACTTAAGATTAACCCAGTCGGAGGCATGTTATTCAAAGTATTCCGTACTACTAAATATCAATACATGCAACTTTTTCGTACAACTAAGAATTCTTTGATCGGGTTGTAAGTCGCGTAAGTAGATTTCATGCTTGAAAAACTATTTTCCTACATAGTAGTCTGAACGATTTTGAGCAAGATGAGAAGTAAAAATGAAGGGAGACGTTGAAAATATTCGCGGATTTTAAAGACAACGGAAATTACATTGTTAATTATTCAGAGATGGTTCTCATTTTGCCTGTGGAAGGAAATTAAGAATCCCATCGTTGACGAACCGCACCCGGATGTAGAAAAAAGGGGTTATCCAATTTGCGAGTATCGCCTGAAGGAAGAGAATGCATGTGTATTTTTGCTTCGTTATATACGATGTTCATGTAGGCTACAGCAAAAGACAGATGAACAATATACAAGAAATACCCCACTCATTCCTCCTCCAAAAGTGGAAAGAAGCACCCAAAGATGGAGAAGATGTTGCCGATTTTGATGTTCTAACATGTGGCAGCCGGCAACGGGCACTTGCTGTGCAGTAAATTGAGACTGGGCAACCCCTCGGTTATTTCATCTGAGTAATTGCGATAAAACTGGGATGACACTTAAAATTCGCTTACGAGATGTATTTAAGCCTATTTCCATCCAAATTCGAACATGGAATTGGTTGTAGTGCGTGCAGTCTGCCAAGGTAGGTGACGCCCTTGTTGATGTTTTTTTCCGTGGGATCTGTTTATGGTCAAGCTTGTCTTTTAAAATTGTCTTTTACGGACCTCTGCCCTGTTAAACTTGTTTTTTGTTTGACGTAAATGAATCTCTTTAGTTCCCTGTCATTATTCAGCTGGTACAATTTCCTACGATTGAACTCTGTTCGAAAGTGTTATTTTATGTATCACTAGATCGGGCTATAGACCACCCTGTAATTTCCTGGAGGGGTCTGATTAACGTATGTTTTGAATCCCATCTATTAATTAAGCCGGAGACCCGTATATTTTCTCTTTTGTTATGTAAATGACTCCGTATACAAGGGTTGGTGCAAATCGCTGGGATTCCAAAGTGGTGATACGTCGGCCAAGATCTCGGGGTGCGTCGCTTTGGTTGGGAACGATTCTTTTGTGTATTGAAGATATGTGCAATGAATGTGTGGGCGAAATTTCCTGGTCCCGGAGCGCATTGAAAAGAATATCCAGAGCGGCTACCCACTCCCGGCACCTGCTGTAGCGGAGCTCGGGGTTGGGTGGACACGGGGTAGGTCCGGACGCCCGTGAAACAAATATTAAAAAATGTCGCTAAAATCTGACAAAACATCTGCCCTCTAATGACCAAAGTTTCATTGAGGTGTTGATCACTCGCTGGGCACCACTGTACACCCTCCCTGGGCACCGCTTGGCATCGCTGGGTGCTGGCACCGCTGGGCACCGGCTTGACACACCTCGGCACCGGGCACTACTGTACAACCATTTTGGGAGTGAGCAACCCCTCGAGTTTCATGATCCTTGCTTTTCTGGTTTTGAAAAAGAAGTTTAAAAAAAAATGGTTTTCTTGGGTTAAAAGTTTTCAGCTCGTGGTAAGTTAGAAAGCTGCTCCCCGAAGATTAGTGGTGACTGGATGGCAAGCAGGGGCGTCCCGACACCTTCCTGATAGGGGGAGGGGGGGTGCGGCTTCAGAATTTTACCGGAATTTTCCGAAGTTTTACCGGAATTTTTCCAGGTTTTACAGGAAATGTCTCCGTAATATCCATCTCTGCAGAAACTCTAGAATAGGCCTACTGTTGTGTTCTGACTTCTATTATATGTTATAAACAACATAACATAAGCTCGGTGAAGTTTTACTGAAAATTCAGCTTATTTTTCATTCTGATATTTGAATACTGAAATATTTTGACACATCTGAGAGATTTTGTATTTTTCGTAATAACGTTCAGAGCGTGCGCTGCTTGCATGACAAACCAAAATTCATCCAGACGCGGAGATTTTGAACTTAAACAAAAGCCTGCATTTCCAGGGCGATAGATGCGACATCGGAGAAGTTACGCCTGTAGACAAGTAGGAAAATTAATTTAGGATATGTCTGATATTTGAATCTGATATTTTTATTTTATTTTTCGGCAACCGCTTACATTTCTAGTTGGTAAATATTTCAATGCGTAGAGGGACACGCACAAAGAGGTATGATAAAGCCGAAAGAATAAGTTTTAATTTATTAATAATTAATAAAAAAAATTAAAAATAATTAATTTATTTTTAATTTATTTAATAATAAAGCAAAACATATCTCTCGTGGGCAGAGCCCAAATACGATGTTTTTGTAGTCGTAAATAGAGATAAAATAAGTTGTCAACAGATAATTTAAAAGAAAAAAAAAAATAACAAGGCATATAAATGCTAAAGATCAGTGTACTGCTTTACGAAGCTCGGCACAAAGATTCTACGGTAGCGCATAGTGTTACAGTAGATTGGGGTCAGTTTGGAAACCTTTTCAGCCACTTCTCGGGGGGGGGGGGGCGAGATCTTACAGGAACAAAGGGTGGGGGAAGGAATGAACGGTACATGGGGTGCTGGAGAAGGGAGGAGCCAAGGTTGCGGCATAGTTTTTCGCGGCGGGAAGAGAGGGATTCAATTTTAAATTCTTTGAGGTAAAATGAGTATGGTAGGGGGGAACCCCCATAGATAATTTGCAGCGATCTCTTCTGAACTCGCTCTATTTTATCAGTTTCACCTTGAGTAAGAGCAAAGTGCCAAACCGGACAAGGATATTCGACTAAGGGTCGAATAAAGAGCAAAACATTAGCTTTAGCTTGTCCTTAGGAACCCGAAACTTTGTCAGTGTTTTTAGCATTTGAATTGCGCTGTTAGCTTTCTTTACAATTGTCTTTGTATTTTCATGCCACCGTCAGAAGAGATCACTAAACCTAGTAGCGTTGTTTTATCACTGATGAGCCCAGGGTGGATAGGAGGTTCGAAAGACGACCTAGTTTTCCTAAGAAAAGAAAACGTCGTAACGGAGCACTTATCTTTATTCACGACCGTATTCATTTCAGTCGCCTCTGAGGTAACCTGGTCGATGGAACCGGCAGCGTTGCTTTTCAAATCCTCAGATACGACTTCTGCTAGGGACAAATCGTTAACGTATTTCCATCTGTCCTCCAGCCCAGCAGCAATTTCATTTATCATGAGGAGGAAGCACAGCGGACCGATCACAGTTCCACAAAAAACTGGTGAAGAAGTAGAAAAATGGCCTTTATACTTTACAGTTTGCTCTCTATTTGTCAAGAAGCTCTTGATGATTTTGACGATAAAATCGGGTATATTTTTTTCCGCCATTTTTTCCAAAATAATTTTATGGTCAACAAGGTCAAATGCCTTTTTAAAATCAATTGCAATTAAATTTATCCATTTGCCAGGCTCATCTAGATGTTTTATCCAATGAAACTGAAACTGAATCGGTTATCTAATCAACTAGAAATAAAACTTAAGCTTCTAACAATTTCCGGTTTTGGCCGGAGCGGGGGGGGGGGGAACTACATGTCCAGATAGAAAATTTTTTCACATAAGTGTTCAGCATGTCTCCCTACCCCTAAATCGAACATTTAATCAACTTCAAAAAAAACTTTTACTTCTAATAAACTTTCCGGTTTTGGCCGGATTCCGGGCGAACTACTTGTCCGATGACAAAATGGTTTTCACCATCGTGTCAGCATGTCTTCTTACTCCGTAATCGACTATCAAATTAGCTGTTTCAAAATATTTTGTTTGCCCCTTAATTTGAACCCCTCCCCCACCCCTAAATGTAGGGCTACAAAGCCCATCTACGAACTTGACTGGTCCGAAGACCCAACGAATCCTCACACCAAGTTTCATCAAAATATCTCATTCCCTTCGAGAGTTATCGTGCTTTCAGACGGACAGACGGATATAGGTATCCCTCCACTTACGTTTTGGGATCCCAAAAACAGACAAAAAATGTTTACTCAAAAACCTGACGTAGGCTAGACAAAAATCTGAAAAATTACCAGCTATTCTCTCAAACATTCTACACGTTGCAAAACAAAACGGAGTAAATCCGCAAAAAATGGCGGCATAGCAACAAAAAGAAATTAATCTTCGGATAAACCCGGAGCTCCCCTACACCATTTGTCGTCGCCGGACGAAATCGGCGGTGCTGGCATCGATGTCGGCCATAAATTAGGCGATTCCCGCTTATAAACATGCTGATTTTTCCGTTATAAGACGTTGCCACCGGTGCCGGATGCTATCCGGCACCGCGGCATTGCGCGCTTGTTGTACACCAGAATCGAGAGTAGGCAACCCCTCGGAATGTATTCCCTTGCTTTCCCGGTATGTCTCATGTTCTCGGGCAACTCCTGACGATTAAAACCATAATTGACGGATTAAAGTTTAACCGAAAAGGCCGGAATAAGGGCAATCTAGTGACCCATCACCTCTTCACTTAAAGATGCTTGAAGACCAGATGAAAATACGTTACTTCGTTGCTCCGCTATTCTCGAATAATAAAAAAAACAAAAAAACAAGAATCGTAGCTGACGTATCCGTTGTATACATTATTTGAATACACGAATGATCCCTTCCATAGTGGATTTCCCTATCAGACAGTTGTAGTACCTCTAGAGCCGACAGTGGAAAAAAAATCCCTCAGCAGAATCCAAATAATTCAGTATATTCACTTAGACGATACACAAATAAACGTTAAATGAGCTGATCGATAAGAGGGAAAGAGGGAGAGGAACCTTTACCCGTAAGAAGAAGTGCCTATTTTGAATCATCCTTTAACTTTTCTTTTTTGCAAAGTCCTACCCCCAGCCAACATTATTTTGATGAGGAACGAAATCGACAGTTTATGACAATTAGTCTGTCAGTCCCGCTCGCTCACTGATCGTTCAGTGTGTCGGGGAGCAAATACTAGCATACTGGAGACCCTTGTTCTTTTTTCACAACATTTTGATTATTAGATAGAAACTTCCAACAAAAAACTTCCAACAAAATTGTTGAAAGGAAGAGATACTGCCAAATAGCTATTTTTTACTTTTATCGAAAACAAGCTTAATTTTTTTTTTAAGCACGCCATGCAATACTTACTGTCATATTACAATTTTCAAGAAAATATGAAAACTGCAACTAGTCACTGCATTTAACAGATTATGCCTATCCATGGCTTTGACTGTTTGAGCCTTTTCCCAGGCCTATTGACCTCTAGCAAAACCTTGGCAGAATTGAGAAAACCGGTTTACTCGTCAACACCATGATACTAGAACGCTCGTCGAGAGCATAATGGAAACTAGTGAATCGTAGCAAGTTCAAAAGATTAGTGAGGTGTTCAGAATGTAACAGAATGAAATTTGGGTCTCCGGGGTTAAGAATTAATGAATGCAGCCTAGGTTACATTGGTATTATAGGTACGACGTCTCCTTGAAGACTTATTTTGAGCGTGCACATAATGGTGCTTCCAGATTATGCAACTAGATCGTACCGCGTCTCGGTTACAAGTCGTGACCTGGATGGGGGTGTTCTTGGCATTGGAAATGCTAGAATGCCTCGACTCAGTTCCTTTACAATTATTTCGGCTTCATTCCGCTTGCCTGACGTTCCGGTATACCGGGATGATTCGTAAAGTGATAGCCAGTTCAGAAGTGTAAAGTTTGGCCGTCAGTGCACTTGCTACGGACAAATAAAATTATCAAACAACAGCCATTTTATTGGGCTAATAACACAGGTTGATTTTTTGTTTTGTTTTATTCATACACATACTCATTCGAAGTCAAAAGTTGTTTGCCATTCAGAATCTGGGGACTTGCCCCAGAGCAGGGCCGTGATACGGCAGATCCATGTGTTTCTCATGTTTCTTGCGTGACTTCACACGCGCGCGACTGCCAAGATGTTGCCACTAGGGACGTGATAATCGAAACCATTGATAAATTTTTGCGTAGTATGTCTTGTAATAATGACACGACTTGGGTAACAAAACAGATCCAGCATAGCGTACCTCGAGAAATAAATAAATATGTTCTATGATGAAAGCTCTGAAGTAGATGTTCCTACGGCCCAAGCTGACTGCGAATCATGTTTGACGGTGCAAAACGGATAAGGTGCAAAACGGATAAGTTCATTTTCAAACTTGAGTGGCTTGAGCCTGAAGAGGACCCTTGCCAAGAAGGGCCGAAATATAGCTCGAATAAAATGTAGCTGACTTATCCGTTTTGCACCGTCAAATATGAAAGCTCTGAAGATGTTGTTGGTCAAAAAAGTATTCACAAGTCAGAAGTTTTGTCCTTTACACCTTACTGTACCTCTTCTGACACCAACCAAATTGAGAGGCCTATTCTAGATTTGACGTGTTCAACGCGTTAGGAGGTTTCGTGTGGATAGGGCGGATCTGTAGCATGACATAGCAGAAGTATTTAAATCTTTTGTTTAGTTGTGATACGTCCCGGAGAAAAAAGACGTTCCTACTGAAACTTGCCTGACGAAGCGTCTTCATTGCAAAACGCCTTCATGACAAAATATGCGTACGAAAAAATCGTATCCCCTTCTGCCTACTACAGAAGGTCGCTTACTTGCTTTAATTTTTCACTATTTACTACTGCTTTATACCAGACCCGAAGCCGCACCGAAAGTCGGCTGCGCGCCGCCGAAAATAACTCAGCGGGCCGCCGATAAAATTCTTTCGCCGAATCTTTTTAGGTGGTATGTTTCAGATTCTCTTTCTGCTGAGCTTTATTTACCAAAGGCTCCAGGTTGTTGTTCTGTGTTGTCATCAAGTGCACCAGCAGAAAGAGTCTCCGGTTGTGGGGGCAGTGCAGGACTGACGATTTTGGGTTTTGTAGGTTGGCTCTAGACCGCGTAAAAAAGTGCCAAATAGTGTTAGTACTGCTTGTTGGCTCGTCACTCTATCCAGCTTTTGGTAGTTCAGACACTTCCAGACAAGCTAGGACGGTGAAACTTGTCATTCCTTCGGTAGCGTAATTTCACTGAACATTGGCAAACGCCTGAGCTTCCCTTGAAATCACCTCGATTACTGGAGGATTCCGAATTCCATGGAAATCACCTCGATTACTGGGGATTCCCTCCCTTTAACAAGTTTTATGATAGTACAACAGAAGGTAGCCTACAGCAAAGATCGTGTCTGTGGCGTATAGGTTCAAGGATTGTATGGCACTTGCAGCCATCGATTCGAGTGCCATTTAGCGACCATGATGTCTCTCCGTCGGTTCGTCATCCCTATGTGTGTTTTGGTTGGGAACGTTTTGTCGTAGGGACATTTCGCTGCGGGATGTTTTGGTAGGAGACATTATTATGTGGACAACCCGAACCTTCAGCCCATTTGTGACACTAGCGTTGGCCTAGAATACTGGCTTTATGGAAAGAACTGATAACTTAAGAGAACTTGCGTCTTCTGCCCAAGCTGAAATGAGAGTTGAGGCCCGTTTTTGTCCGATTGCTGTGCTTGCACATTATCACAGCAATAATGTGTAACATTGCGCAAATGTAGAAGTGTACGACTTCGTAGATAGGACACAATCTGAGCATGACATCCTGCCGCATGGTTGCACGGGTGTAGGCTAATGGGAGGCACCTATTCTTTACATGATTATTGCTACTTCGTTGAAAATACCTACTATCTTCGAAGCTCGGTCGAAACAGACTTTGTCTATAATATGGTGTCACCACTGTGTGACTAAGCGTCTTGTGGATGCGAGGCTCAGTAACTTGAGACACTGATCTCTGTCACGGGTCTGACCGACGTCATTTGATTGTGCGTCTGTTTTGTGCCTAGCGTGATGTATGGTACAATCCAGGCGGCATCTCTGTCACTGTTGTGTCAACCTCATCAGCCGTTGGTCGTCACGCCACTTAGGAACTCGTGAACGCAGATTCGACGATTATCGTTCGAGATTCTCGTCGCCTTTTATATCTATAACGTCATGCAACTCTTCGTCTGTGGACTGTCCAGTAGTTTACCAACATAATGATGTCCTTGTCCTTTATGATGTTCAGACAAAATCGCTAAGCGCTGAAGAAGACAAGATCGCAATAGTGAAATTGCTCTTTTGAATATCCGGCCAAAGTCGTTATCGCTGAAGAAAGTTGGATCACAGTAACAATTGGCCTACAATTATTACATTTGTGTATATAAATTATAGTAAAACTATCAAGTTTATTTAATAATTTAATTTATTGAATAAATATTTAGTAATCATAAATTTTTCACGTCGTACAAACAACGAAACCGGAAGCCGGGCAAGACTATAGAAAGTAGCCTACTCCCTCTGCTACGTTCCTAGACCCATGAACCTTTATTAATTCCTAGAAACCATTTTTCCCCCTACCTACGTTTCAACCATTCCTTAAACTTAATTCTGACGGCAGGGCGCCGTTGACTACTTCTTATAGTGTTAGGTCTTATGTGGGATGTCATGATTCCGGATGATTTCATTCTTCCGGTAGATTTTTTCACCGGTCATAACAAAAACTGTGTTCTTATTTGTATCTTGGCTATGTTCCATTAAAAAGCTATGGATGCCTCATGGATGTGGTTTAGACTATGCTGGCTGTGTCGTCACGCATGCGTATTTTCCCAGTTCTTCTGACAAGACTGAAGGCAGCATCGAAGCGGAAGTCCTATCCTGAATGCAGCCTATCTTATTCACGTAAAGGAAAATTCCATTTTTTTCATCCATCAAATAGCGCAAGGTATAGATGGAGTAAGAGTAAAGAAAGAAAATGAGAAGAAATGACTATACTCATAGGAAACAAATTGAATCAGCAAAATAATCAGTTTAGTTGCGTAGGTACCGGCGTCAAGCAGTGTTCAATAAAAACGCGGCTTTTTATGGGCCAGTGATGAGCTTGTGGAAGGTAGCTCGCTGCGTGAACACTTGTTTTTCGTAAATCGCTTACCACAAATCCGACAAGGAAATTCCACTGTATAAAAGTTGACTATTCCTGAATACCGAAGCAATGAAGTAACGCATTTTCAGCGAGTCTTCAAGCCTCTTTAAGTGAACATATGATGGGTAACTAGATTGCCTGTCTGACCCCTTTTCAGTTAAGCTTTAAAGGTTAACAGAATAGGGCCAAGATACGACAGTCTGGTTACCCATCATATGGTCACTTAATTAGGCTAGAAGAACCAATACAAAAACGCGTTACTTCTTTGCTTTGTTATCCACGATTATTGAATTTTAGCTGACGTAATTTCTCTTCCATAACTGTCGTACCTCTATACGGACGTACCTCTATGTTTGGAATGTTTAGCTCTCTGCTGACTGGGTCCTTCCACAAAGGAAACCTATACGGAGTAGCACGGAATAGAGGGCTATCTTCCGATGTGATTCTGCAGTCTGGAATCGAACATTTCAAAATCTTCACTTTGTTGGTATTGAAACGCACGCTTTTGCAGACATTCAAATCTTCCGCGGCTCGTCGTAGGTTTCTTTGTCGAACAACCAGCGGAGATTCCCAACGTCACTATTAGACTGCTACTAGACTACGCGACGAAAAAAACAAAAATCGCTTATAGGAGTCAAAATAATGCAGTGTATTCAAATCAAAGGTATACAAATATGTTGGCTTTGCAGTTAAACTTTAAGGATGGTGGTGATCACTGGGTACTTATACGAATTAAAGCCCATGGTGGCTCTGAGCTGAACTATGGAGAATACGATTACTTAGCAGGAGCACAGCCGTCAACTCTTGCTTCTTTGAGCTAATTTCGCGACTCGCCCAAGTATAGTTCCTTTCTTGATTAGCACGCTCACTGAGTCACGAAGGGAAATACAACCTGATTCACGCGCCCGACTACTTGAGCCGGAAGCTTAAAACACGATTTTTTTTTTTTTTAATCGTAAAAGACATAACCTTCGAGCGTATTACTGCAATACTATTGAGCAGAAACCGCGAATGTACGATAACAAGGACGCGAGAGATAAAAAAGAACACGGTCATGTTTTTTTGTATCATCTGTTGGAAACCCTCTAAGGAATCATTGTCTGCTGCGCTACGTCCTTCTTTGAAGGAATTTCAGCTCTATTTTAGGCTAAGTGCTCTAGCTTCGTTCTATCCATCCACTTTGTTCCTCCAAGTAGCAAATTGCTTCTTCTCCAGAAATCCTTCAGAAATATTGAGGCTGGGTTTTCTTGGTATCTGTTTGCAGTGCAAACAGATACCCAGAAGAAAACAAATTCTTGCCTCTTACTGTATGGTCAAGAATCGTTTGCTTACTCTCAACTGGCACTGTACTCGATTTAGGGTCAAGAAGACATGCTTAACCAAATATGAAAACTATTTTCTCGCCGGAATCCGGCCAAAACCGGACTATTTGTTCGAAGTAAAAGTTTTGTCTGAGGTTGATTAGAGGTTCGATACAGGAGTAAGGAGACATGCTGAATTCGTTTTCTAACTTTTTTTTTTTGCCGGGCAAGTAGCCCGGCAACCGGCATCCGGCCGTAACCGAAAACTTGGCAGGATGTTTTAAAACCCAATATGTGAGTTGGTGTAGGGTGAGGAGACATGCTGAATCCATATATGAAACTAGTTTTGTCGCCGGACCGGAAATTTACCCGGAATCCCGTCAAACCGAAAATTTGGTAAAAATAAAAGTTCATTCTTAATTCAGTTAGAGGTTCGTATTGGGCGCTCGTTGAATCCATATCTGAACTTTATTTTCTTGTCATACAATTAATACTGACGAAACTTGACAAAACGCGGAAATTTGGTAGCATCGAAAAGTGAAACTTTTAAGTTAACTATTGTAATTGTTTGTTATCGGTAATTCAGTTCAGTTCAGTTTATTTTTACGACCCAAATACATTTAACTATGTTGCCAGTACCCGCCCCAAGAAAGGTACAAAAAAGCACTTGCGGTTGGGCGGGTACATAAAACTCATATCCTAACTAATAATTAACTAGAAACAAAACATACCAGAAAAAAGCACTAAAACAAGAAATAATAACCAATCTCTCATCAACTCATTTATTAATAATAATGAGAAAAAAGTAAAAAAGAAAAATAATAAGAAAGACAAGAAGAAAAAACTATGAACCTTGGCCTAACAAATACCTTTTCAATTTATTTTTAAATAGCCCCAGGTGCTCAGCCGCCCGAATGCTCTCCGGGACAGAGTTCCACACATTAGGCCCTGAAAATCTAGTAGGGAAGCCGGCCCTGGTTCCACTTCTATGCGGGACAACGAAGTCACTAGCATGACGTGTTTCATAATGATGCAAAGATCTATTGTCACTAAAATAATCACGAAAAACCTCTGGACTTGCATCACTCCAACATTGATAAGTAAAAATTCCGACTTGGTACTCCCGCAGCTGTCCTACATTAAGCACTTGCAATTTTTTGAAACAAGCTGCAGTGTTGTGTGCACCTTCGACATATCCACCAATAAGACGCATCGCTTTATTTTGAAGAATCTGAACACGTTTAAAATTCACATAAAAATTGCTTGCCCATAACATGCAGCCATACGAAATATATGGGTGAATCAAAGCGTGGTATAAAAGCAATAAAATTCTCGGAGGTAAAAAATTTTTGAAACGTCGAATTGCTCCCAGACCACGGGCAACCTTTGTTGCAACAACATCGCTGTGGCGTTTCCACGAAAGATTACAATCAATGTAAAAACCTAAATAACGGATTTCCTGAACCTGAACTACAGGCTTATTATCAAACAGAATTCTACCATTAATATCACTGGGCTTACCAACTCTAGAATATAAAATAAAATTAGTCTTAGCAACGTTTACTGATAACAAACTCAATCTAGTAAATACGGAGAAATTTCTCAGGACACCATTCACTTTCAACACAAGACTATCCAAACAACGACTAGAAAACGTGACTGCAGTGTCATCAGCGGATGACGTTAAGCAACAATCCGGAAGATAAAACCTCATGCTATCTACGTAAACCAGATAAAGAAGTGGACCAAGGACCGACCCCTGCGGCACACCACACGACACTCGATAAGGGGAAGAAAAAACATCATCAATCATCACTTTAATAGACCTCCCGCACAAATAACTTTCAAACCACTTCAGACTCACTCCTTTAATACCCAAGCATTCTAGCCTTTGCAATAAAATTCTAAAATCTACCGTGTCAAATGCTTTCCTAAAATCAAAAAATACTGTTAGGGGGATCTCACCTTTTTCTAAACAATTATTTACAAAATCAACAAGATGAATGGCAGCATGACTAGTAGAGTGACCTTTTCTAAACCCGAATTGGGTGTCACTGAGTAAGCTGTGTTTCGTGAGATGGTCATATAGACGACGATGAATCACTTTTTCCAAAATTTTTGAAAGTAGAGGCAGTATCGAGATTGGTCTCCAATTACCGGCATCTGACCTGGCACCCCCTTTATAAAGTGGGATAACTTTAGCTTGCTTCAGCGCTTCTGGAAAGGTCCCTGTTTCCAGAGACAGGTTAATAATATGAAGGATACATGGTAGTATATACATCATCACAGCTTTAAAAGTTCTAAGATTCACGCCATCTATCCCAGCAGAATTCGATTTTATGTTTTTCACTATCTTAACCACTTCATCATTTGTACACTTTTCAAATTGGAACTCAACACTGTCACCACGAGAGTCCTCGAATTCCTCACTGAGAACATTTACCCTGTCACACCTTACACTCTCTTGAACCGACAAGCCAATTTGAGAATAAAACTGGCCAAAATGATTCGCGACTACATTTTTATCACTCACAGAACTTCCGTTTATATCAATGCATGGCGACTGGCTACTTTTCTGATTTCCCATGAATTCATTAATAACTTGCCATGTGGCTCTTGTATCTCCCTTATTATCAGAAAACTTTTCTTCGAAATACTTCTTCTTTGCTTGCCTTCTCATACTGTTCACCTTATTTCTCACTCGCTTGAAATCTGCAAAATCTCCGTCATCCTGACTATTCAGATATTGCTCATATAACATATTTCTGTTGTTTATCGTGTCTATTATTTCTTCCGTAATCCACGGCTTGCGGGGATAATTCCCAACGTAAGGTTAGCTCGACGGTTAGTGCGTCAGACTGTAAATCGAGAGGTTCTTTGTTCGCATCTCGATGTCACCAGCTTTTTTTTACTCTGCATGCAGTTTGCCTGGAATAAAGCTAAAACGAGTAATTTGGTCAAGGAAAAGAGTAAAAAAGTAATAAAAGACCCGATTATCTGGATCAAGAAGTCCAGTAAATATTCAGTTTTTTTATCCCACTGGAACCTTTGGTCTTGTTTTTTAACTCAGGAAGGACTTTCAAGAAAATTGTAAACATATTTTTTTATTTGCCTCAGTTTAATTTCGTTCGTTTGCTTCCATTTGGGAAAATTGTACAAGTCTACCATCCCTTTATCAACAACTGTGATTGTAATCCGGATATGCTGTTACCGCTGTGCCTGATTATGACTTGTTTTCTCCGGAATGGGTCGTAAAGACTTTCTGAGCCTTTTTACTGACTTTTTTCCTTCCCTGATCCGATCTTTTCTTCTTAATTTGTTTCTTATTTTTCCCTTCAGCTTCTCTCTCTCTGTCCGAACGTACCCCAAGTGTTTTGTCCGGACCTGCCCCTGGTGCTGTTTTGACAGAAATAAATTGGTGACTCTCAAACTGTTGGGTTGTATCAGTTATGTAAATTCGTTTTTAGTGGAGTTTTCCTTGGAACAATCCACTATCCGGTTTTCTGTTTTCACCGTATTTTGTGGAGCTCATAACTCGTGAACCAGTGCAATTATCAAGTTCAAACTTGGTAAGCTTGTGGGTATTGGGGTCTAGTTGTGCCTTTTGGGGGTCCCCCCCCCCCACCCGAACCCGGTTCAGGGGCAAATGGTCCCAGATTGCCTAGCGAATAATGTTCATAACTTAACCAGAACTGGACATAGGACGATGCAAATTTATTGGACGTGTAGATCCTACGGCTGGAAAATCGCTTTTAAAGTTGCACCTCCCCCACCCACCCCATTTATTGGCAACTGGACCCAGATTGCCCAGGAGTAAAGTTCGTTACCCGTGACAGGAATCAACAGGTATCAAGTTCAAACTTGGTAGCATTGTGAGCATTGGGGTCTCTTTTTACTTTTTGCGGGTCCCAAACAAGACCCCCACTGGGTTCAGGGACGATTGGGCCCAAATTGCCCATTTTTTAATGTTATTAACTTGACATTAACTGGAGATAAAGCTGTGAAATTCTTTTGTGTGGATCATAGGGGTTGCGGAGGGTTTACCCCCCCCCCCCTCCCCGTTCGTGGGCAAGCGGGCCCAAATTGCCCATGAAAAAAGTGTCTGACCCGTGACTGGAATCAAACTATAAGCTGGTATACTTGAGGAAAAAAGGTGTAAATACACGATTTGGTCAGTTCCGACCCCCCCCCCCCCATCCCGTTCATGGTCAGCTGGGCCCAGATTTCCTAAGAGTTAAATTCGTCTATGACAGGTCTCGGTTCGAGCTCTTGTATATTTTGGGGAGATATATCTATGGATGAGGATTTGGTGTAACAGCAACAAATTAAGACGACGCGACGTACTTTATCTTTAATGAACAGTTGGAAACTTGACTGTTTTGTCATATGATGGATGATATGCTGTTCTCAATGAATTGTGACAAAGCCCTGGGCATTAGGCTGCTACGATTTGGTTTATTGCACTTGTTATTATCTTGCTAATGGAAAAGAGGATTAAAGGGTGGGACTCGCTAAGCAGGTATTCAGTGTTCGAACTAATGCTATTCGTGCAAAAGTGAGATGATTTCAAATTAGGTTATTTCAATACTTGTTTGGTTATTGGGATGAGAAATTTCTTGGTTCTATAGCTGTCTGTATATAAAATGTGATAAATAATTTTGCTTTTACACTCCACGTCTGAGCGCTTGTGCACTTGTTGATATGGTAGAGCCGATCTTAAACTACCTAAATAAAATTCATCGACAATGTAAGTGGGTTGGGAACTACCAAAATGAGGTGCCAACCCCATGACATAAAGTGCAAAAAAGGTGACACTACCATCGGTTTGCTATGATTGCATGAGTGCAACTGCGGGAATCGTCGACAGAAGAAGCGTAGAAACCTATAAGTGTGACAGCTCTAAACAATTTCGCGTAATTTTAATTTCAACAGTGAGGTTTGCAGAGCCGACGTCTGGACCTGCCCCTATGACAGACCCGTCCCCCTCTCCCCTACAAGCTTAAGCTTTCGGGTCCACTGCGTTTTACTTATATGTGTGTTTTCCTTATTATTATGGCACTTGCCCTTCGGCCAAGTGCCATATAGCGATCGTAATTTCTGTCGGTCTGTCGGTCGGTCTGTCCAGGTTTTGCTAGTTGGGCACTTCCACATAAGTTAGGACGATGAAACTTGGCAGGCTTATCAGGGACCCCAAAAGATTAAGTTGGAAGTAGTCACTTCACCGATTTGAGCATCGCCGGGGGAGTGGAGGGAGGGGGAATCCGAAATCTAGAGGTATTTATGACTTTTGAACGGGTGATCGGATCTTAATGAAACTTGATATTTGGAAAGACCTCGTGTTTCCGACGACCCGCTTAAAATACGGACCGAATCCGGCGACTTGGGGGGAGCTGGAGGGGGGGGGGGGGACCGGAAATCTTGGAAAACCCTTAGAGTGGACGGGTCGGGATGAAACTTGGCGGTTAGAACAAGCACAAGTCCTAGATATATTGTTGCCGTAACCGGACTGGATTCGAGCACTGTGGGGGGTCAAGGGGGGTGGGTCGGAATTCCGGTTCGCTAGTTGTACTTCCGGATGTGGCAGGACAATGAAACTTGGCAGGCGTATCAGGGACCTTAAATCATTAAGCTGGAAATAGTCACTTCCCTGATCCGAGCATCGTAGGAGGAGTGGAAGGAGGGGGAATCCGGAATCTTGAGGTATTTATAACTTTCGAACGGGTGATCGAATAGCTGTGAAATTGAATTTGGAGGGTCTTGTGCCTCAGACGACCCATTTAAAATCTGGACCGGACCCGGTGACTTTGGAGGGGGGGAGCTGGAGGGGGAAACCGGAAATTTTGGGAAATGCTTAGAGTGGAGGGACTGGGACGAAACTTGGTGGGAAGAACTTGCTCAAGTCCTAGATACATCGTTGACATAACCGGGCCGGATTTGGGCATTGTGGGGAGAGTGGGGGGGGGGGCGGAATTCGGTGATCCCGCCAGTTTGGTACTAGGACGATGAAATTTGGTAGGCGTATCAGGGACCCGAACAGACTTCCTTGAGAATAGTTGTTTCCGCGATCCGACCATCGTGGGGAGCGTGGAGGGGTGGGGAATCTGGAATCTAGTGGCATGCATAGGTTTTGAACGGGTGATCGGATTTGAATGAAACTTGGCAAGTGGAAAGAGCTATCGTGTCAGATGTTCCTCGTGAAGTCCGGACCGGATCCGATACTTGTGGGGGGGGGGGATTTGAGGGGGCCATCGGAAATCTCGTGAAACGCTTAGAGTCGAGGGATTGGGAAAGAATTTGGTAAGAAAAACAAGCATAGCCCTGTAGACACGTTCTTGATAGAACCAGATCTTACTGGGGGGAGTTGAAGGAGGTTTCCCGGAATTCCAGTGATCGCGAGTTATGATGAGTCCTCTGTCCTAGATGACATATTTTAGGGTTCGGACCGAATCTGAGCACGGTGCTCGAGCTATTTCCCGAAAAATGAACAGATTCTAGTGAAACTTGATAGGCGGCAAGAGAAGATGCTTTAGATAATTAATTTATGTGTCCGAACCAGATTCGGCGTGGCAGGGGGAGTTGGAGGGGGGGGGGGGTACCGGAAATAGTGTGGCACGTTTAGGAATCAAACGAGTGGATCTAAACTTAAAAGGTAAAAAAGTAATATGCCCTAGACAATCCGACGCAATGCCAGAAATACTCAGACTCGAGTGAAACTAGATATCCTATTTCTAGGTCCGAACGTAGGGAGGTTGAAGGTGGTATATTGTGACATTCTCATCTACTTTCTTGTATCACCTACTCGTAACAAGTGCCATATGAGCTCGTAAATCTTGTGTTAATGTGTGTTTTCATTATCAGATTTTTAGTACTGGATACATGAAATGAACATGAAAAAGATGAAATGAAATCAGTAGGTATTTAAACTCTTGTTAAGAGAATAAAATATAATACCTATTGTGCATAGGCTATTGTGCCATAGGCTCAGTTCCCGAGTATCGGCAGTGAGATCGGCAGTTTGATTTGTGTCTCATGATTAGCATTGGTTATTCTTCCTAAGTGCGGCAACTTACAGCACTCAATCACCCAAATCACCAAAAGAAGAAATCGTAGGGAAGCTACACGAAAGTTTTTGAAAGACTTGGTGATTTCTTGGAAATTGTTTGATTTTTATAGCATTTTGATGAATGAATCAATATAGTCACGGAATTTGAGTAATTTGGTGATACAAATAGAAAAAAAAAAATCGGCAAAAAATAACATTTCGTGGCAACTCTGCAGTTGATGCGGTTGACTCTGCAGTTGATGCGGTACCGAGAGGTCTTCAATCTAATCGAACAATTGGTGTCGAAAGACTGAAGCTCTTTGATCGATATGACTTCTACATTTTCGGTTTCAGGTGTCAATGGATCTACCTCCCGACAAAATGAAATTGCTAAAGCAGTATGACGACGAGAAGAAATGGGATATGGTCTGTGATCAGGTGAGTCATCTGTTCGTTTATGCTGTCTAACCAAATTCAACTCGATACATCCGACCATTCGACTTTACTTTACCCTTCTCGGTATTGCGAAGCCCTTCCCCCCTTCCGAGATCGGAACGAGCTCATACCATAAAACAATGTATAATATCTACGTCATGAATGCTCGCGATCCACAAGGTTTCAGCGTTCAGCATGTCGCAAGAGCCCCCCCCCCCCCCCCCCACCCCCTCCCTTGGACGTATATAGTTCTAGCTACTATACGGATTGATACATTTGATACATATACCGTGGTCCATGTGTATGCCTATACTAATCTGGACATTCGGAAGAAGAGGATTTGGTTAGAAATATAGGGGAGACAATAGTTTCGGTTTGCACATACCACGGTATCTGATACTTTTGGTTAGAAATATAGGGGAGACAATAGTTTCGGTTTGCACATACCACGGTATCTGATACTGCGGTCAAAAGGCGTTTTTGGAGTCACCGTGGTATCTCGCCAGTTACCGCGGTAACTGGAATTCAGATAGTACGGTCCCGACAGTGGTAACTGGTCGTGGTATCTGAAAATTCATCTCACTTTCATCATCAGTAACACAAGAGTCTAGTTTCTTTTGTCAAATTGGTGGTGACTGTGGAAAGTTATAACAAGTGCAACAAAGCCAAATCGTTTGATTGCCTGATACCCCCTTCGTCACAACTTCATTAGGCACTGCTTATCATCGGGTCTCACCACATTGCATATGTAGACCCCTGCATCCGACTAAACCAGCTTAAAGTTTGATTCCAGTCACGGTTCAAAACTTGATTCATGGGCGAATCGGGCCCACTTGCCCATGAAGGGGTGTGGTTCAACTCCACATATATATTCTCCACACTGTGTTGTTATAAGTTAAATTTTTATTTGAAGTTGATTAGATGTTCGATATTGGGAAAAGAAGATACGCTGAATTCGTTTCTTAGCTTCCTTTTTTCACCGGACAAGTAGTTCCGGAATTCAGTCGAAACCGTAAAATTGGCAGAAGTAAGGCAGGAAGTTTTCGTCAAAATAGATATGACTTATAGGGGTAAACACACATGCTGAATCCATATCTGAACTTGGTTTTCACAGATGATTAGCTATTTGACCTTATCTGCTTCTGTGTTAAATTTTCTTATATCTTTTTTCCCTCCACGGCCCCTAGCTTTTGGGGGAATACATTCATTCATTCATTAGGGTAGGATGAACCGCCAGAACTTCTTCTAGACATGTAGAATTGTAAATTTATGCAATCCTTGCAATGCTTATTCGCATTGGCCACGTCCACATTTTAGTATCAGTAAGAAGCACGAATGTTGAAGCGATTGCGTCTGAATTTGGTCTTAGTGAAGTGATAATGAGCGTAAACAATTCTGGTTTTGCCTCGCACCGAAAGCTTCGTGTCTACTTCTAAATATGAGCGACGTTGTAGAAAGGAAACATAACACCTTGTGATGCATTGAGCATGAATGTAGTCGCTTTAAGCCAATCGGCAGGACTCTTTAGGCTATTGTGATCCCCTCCGCAAATAGGATTATGCCAATATCATTTACCAAATCTGACATTGAAGGATAACTTTTCCGCAGTCTCCTGTTCTGACTGCAATTTGCATGTTAGTCCAATGCCCAGAAGGGTCGTAATTTGAGGCTATCATATCCCACTCCAGGGGTCTTATCTGATTTTGTAAGTAGCCTAAACTAAGATATTTGTGTATGTAGCCTAAAGCTGTATTCATCCATTCATTTAAGCTATCTGGCAATAGAGGGGTGCCGTGACGACTACACCAGGTTCTTGAAAGCCAGCTAACCCCTCTCTTCTTTCCAAGTTGCACAGCCTTCATTTATTCTTAATTCCTTCCACTTGAGTGAAATTATTAACTTGCTAATTTTTCTGCGCAGGAACTCGTGCAAGCAAGGGACGCACCTGCTCATTATTTGAAGAAATTGACATCGTATATGGCTCCCTTGTCCAGTAACAGATCGTCGGTAAGTACAGACGTACAGTCGCAAGCTCGAACTCTTAAACCTAGATTTTGCAGGAGAACTCCCAGAGTTGGTCACCAAGAACCAGGGTGTACGAGTTACTTCAGGATACTTTGGGTTACTCAGGTTTACTTTGGGTTACTTCTGGTTACATTGGGTTACTTTGGGTTACATTGCATTGCTTTGGGTTACATTGGGTTACTTTGAGATACTTTTGGGTTACTTTCCAGGGTGTACGAAGTTACTTTGGTGACCAACTCTGGGAGAACACTGCTGTCTGTCTGCATACTGTACGCGTGAAGCAAGGATTTTCAGGAATATTTTACTGATGCAGTGCTTCCGAATGCTGGCCCAGCTTGTACTTAACTACAGGGAGTATGCTCCACGGTGCTAGCCATAGGGTCCGTAAAAACAAAAACATATAATGCTAGAGCGTAGTATAATATCCGTTTCTCCCTTCACGTAATTCTTCCTTGTTCCGACTAGAAAAAATTCCGACCCAAATGAGCCACATTGTACCTGAACCCACCCGCTCAGTATTTACGGAACTCGACTGCGGATGTTTGCTCGGCGCATGGCCGAAAGACACAGGTTCTTATCCTGACCCGATGAAGAATTTATCTAAAAATAGTACTATGAAGTAGTACGAAAAAGTAGCATGCAATACTAACTATGCTACTACATGCTACTACTTCAAGGCTACCGTGTTACTGCATACTACTATATGCTAATATTAGTAAGACTGGATGCTACTATGGCAAGACAGGATGCTGCTGGATACTACTACATAAGGTTGGACCGGTCTGAGGCACATTAAAGGATAGTATTCTTTGCTATTACGTATTATTACATCGTTTTCGTACTACTACCATACTACTACGCAGGCTACAAATTTTTCATCGGGGATCGAACAGATTCTATCGAAACGTGGAAAATGTGGGAGTATGGTACCTTCAGCTAGGTGCCTAGAAAACGCGAATACGTCCTTCATAAAATCCGGTGACGAATTGCCGCCAGACGCGCTAGAGGAACAATAACAATCACACGTGAGATCTGGGTATAGGTTATCTGTCGGGAGAATAAGCGATTAGGCTTTCGCTTCATATCAGTCGCGCATTAGCCCCGCGGAAAAGTCAGCGAGCACTCAGCACTGAAGTCGGAAGCCAGAAATGACAAACTTGATGACGCTTGACAGAATAGATGTGGGTAAAGCAAAAAGAGGGGAAGAGGCAGTTTAAACAGTTTTAAACATGGTTAGGCCTAAGAGGAATTGAACATAGCAAAACAAACCTGGATAAACGTACACCAGGAAGTAACGTGTTTACGATAGCGCAGCTAGCGGCCAAAAAAGAAAACTAATCTGAGAGGAATTTTATGAGGGGCGTATTTGCATTTGCTAGGCGTATTCGGCATCGTAAGAGGAAAAAGAATCCGCGTCTTCACGCCACCAAAACACGCGCCGAGTCGTTTCAGCTCCAAGTCGAATTTCACTCGCGACGCGTCTCCGTTCGTTAGCGGAAAAAAATCGCGTTCCGTGGGCACCACCTTTACTCACACGCTGATAAAATGTTATTTTGGACGGCGCACGCTTCGGCTAAAGCAGAATTCACACAGAGGGTGTCTAAAAAACGCCAGGCAAAGATACGCCTCGTGACGTCTACACTGTAAAAAGTTTCTCCGAATAAGGATGCAGTATTTGCTACTGGGATTAATCTTGACTATATTGGGATAAAATTAATCCGAATTAGGGATAATCTTATCTCAATAAAGACAAGATTAATCCCAGTAGCAAATACTGCAAGATTTTTTTTTGACAGTTTAGGCGAAATCGCAGGATGTGTCAGACGGAGAGCGAATACGCCCGAATTTTATTTCCAGAAATAATAACAGAAAAAATGAGAGAGGTGTATGTAGCCTAGAGGAGTAGCTTGCTCTGCTACAGCACATCCCAGATCCATACAGCCTGTGTCACAGCTGGCACCTGGGCACAACCTAAAAATGAAGGACAAGATCTTCCTGCCGACTATAATGCAGTGCTGGTCTCTACTGTACTTTCTTCTCAGATTCCTTGGCTATTTCTTTCCAGGCATTTCCCCTAATTCCGTTATCTTTGTACTCCTTGATACCAGTATCGTAGATTATTGGATAACTCTGAACTAGATTAATTAGCTGTTCCACATCCATCTCAAATTATTTGCCAGGCGTGCGTTTTTTTTTCGGTTCGGAGCCGAAGCCCGACGAAGCGTTTTTTTTTACCTGATGATACTTTTAACGCCTGGCGTGACGAGGGCATTGCGAAATTCGCTCTCTGTGTGAATTGGGCTAAAGACGGTCGGAAGCGAGGTCGGAACGCTGTTCTCAAGCAGATAGTTGTTTTGTTTTTGCTAGAACCGGTCACTTAACATCTTTCGGCTTCTGATGGACGGCGAGGTCGTTCGGTGTCAAGTGGGAACCACGTATCTGGTCAAATTTGCGATTTCCACTTTTTGACACAGTTTTACTAAGTTTTACCTACTAACCAAGATGGAAACCACGTATCTCGGATAACATAGGGGGCTGTACTACTAACAAGAAAAAGTTATTATGGTTTTTTCACCTCCTGAAAAGTTTTGAAAAAAGATATGTGGTTTACGCTTGACATCGACGAGGTCTTCCTGCTCCGCTGCCGACCGGCGATCCTAACACCAAAGCTTATTGCTTTCTATATGTTATTTTCGTTTTTATACACTCGCATTTCTGGCCACTGGTTTTCGGCTCAACTATCGATGAGTTAGAATGATATAACATTGCCTTTTATATCATTTCTGTTTGTCCAGAGTATACCTTCTTATCAGTTAGTTCTCTAAACTTCCAAGCCCCTTCTCTACCACTAAGTGTTGGGTCACCTCTGTTAATAGTGCGAACACACGATCAGGACTGCGAGCTCCCGGAATGGAAAAGTTAAACAAATCTCAACTTGATGGTGAAAATGCAGAAAATCAGGCCGGGAAATCCTGAACGTGTGTTCGCACTTTAACTTAACTTCGTCCGTTTTTCGGCATTTCCTGGCAATGGTTGTTACGCATAACGTTTAGTGTATAACGTTCACAAAATCATAACATACAATATCACAAATGTATCATTAGTATCTCTCACTCACATTGGGATCCGGAAAGCAGGATGTAGAAATTTGAAACTCGTTTGCTTGTCTCTTGTGCAATTTAATGCGCTTTACGGGCTTACACTTAGGTCGCCCACCGTACGTTGTCACTCCGTACGGTGTGAGCTGTCTTACGAACTGTCAATTTCCGATGCTCGTTGAGGCTTGGATCGGAATTCCCTCGCATAGAGATTGAGATTAACCGTGACACCTCACGGCGCCAGTTTGACGCAACAACTTTGTGTTAGCATTCTTTCTTTTTAAAATAATCCTCATGTCCGCGTTGTTCAGTCACACTTAAACAAAATAATGTTTGTTTACACAGTATGTCAGTCGAGAACAGCTTCCCTGTCTGTCATCTTGAGTCGTCTTTCTTCTGTTCCTTTCTCGCGACCCTCGACGAAACAAGACGGTTTTGGTGACGCCGGAGAAGTTGTCTCAGTTATGCTGATTCTTCCACCATACGAAGACTCGTGTGAGGGATTGGTTACTCAAATACGTTGATTTTGACCCGAGTTATAATATTCGTTGCCTATAGGAATCCTAATGGGTTTCGTATCTTATCGAATGGAAACCGGAAAAATGCTAAATGTTTAAAAAAGCACGGATGAACAAAAGCGAGTAGTGAACTTCTGCCTAGTGACACTGGTTAGCTTCCTGAGGGCCCCGGTCAGGGACCTAACTGACAATTATAATATGTAAAAATGTATAGCTTTTTTCATTTCTAAATCTGCGTGTCTACTTTCCAAAGTACGTTAAATAAAAAATCTGTTCCTTTCTCGCGACCCTCGACGAAACAAGACGGTTTTGGTGACGCCGGAGAAGTTGTCTCAGTTATGCTGATTCTTCCACCATACGAAGACTCGTGTGAGGGATTGGTTACTCAAATACGTTGATTTTGACCCGAGTTATAATATTCGTTGCCTATAGGAATCCTAGTGGGTTTCGTATCTTATCGAATGGAAACCGGAAAAATGCTAAATGTTTAAAAAAGCACGGATGAACAAAAGCGAGTAGTGAACTTCTGCCTAGTGACACTGGTTAGCTTCCTGAGGGCCCCGGTCAGGGACCTAACTGACAATTATAATGTGTAAAAATGTATAGCTTTTTTCATTTCTAAATCTGCGTGTCTACTTTCCAAAATACGTTAAATAAAAAATAAAAGTAAAGTTTGTATTTCGCTACATTACCAAAAAGGGTCCCCGAAACTGTTACCTGCCTAGGAATCCTGGATCTTTATGTCCGGGCTTGAAAGCCCCGAGCCCCCCCCCCCCCAAAATGTGACTGTGGAAATTGAAATGCGCTGAACTTGTCGATAGCCTACTCTTTACCGTAGTAGACTCACAACCGGAATTACCCGTTGTGCGTTGTCGCATCTTCACTACTTGGATTGCTTGTACGCTTGCAATTGTTAGTATCTGTTGTTGGTAGTAGCAATGGCCCATAATAAGTTGTTCGTACATGATCATTCACAACGGCTTCCGTTATTAGTCGTTTGTAGTTACATCGTCTTTTTACTTCCTGGTATGGAGCTGAATGCATCTTTTTTGATCAGCTGGAATTTCAATCAATCAATCAATCATACATTTCCAAATGTCTCTTAAAAGTGAAAGCGTAGGATTGTCAATATAAGAACATGGTATGATACACTTTTGCAAATCGATGCACTGACGAATCAAGCTCGGATATCTATATATAATTAGAAGTCAATCAGTTAAGTAGTCAAATTATAATTTTTCACAATGTGCTTCGTTTTAGTGCTCCGTTTGTATTTCATCTGCACTTTCAGTACCTTTTTCTGTTCAGTTTTGTATTGCTATTTATTCTATCCTGTCCATTCATTTATATACGTTCATTGTGTCTCGTTTTATTTAAAAAAAAGACGCTTGGTTGATCTTTTTTACTGTATTGACATGTCCTGCACCATTTTTTGTTTGTTAAAGATATTTATGGATAAGTAAACCGAATGTAAATTGTAAATCAAGTGAAAGGTCTTGGGTATAACCATAATACCAAAGAATTTTGCATGGAGGAAATAACCCCTCGGAAGGGTATCTATAGCTGACGTTATCTCATTTCATTATGCATAGCTTACTGGCGCCCAACTGATGGCATGTTCAGTTTTGCCACAGTTTGCACTTAAATTCTTCCATTTAAAGATAAACATGATTTGGAAATATATGGCGGTTTCCTTGTAGTCTTGCGAGATGGGAAAAGTTTGATGTTTGTATCGGGTTTTATGTATCACAGCAAAAAGGTGATTATACAGATCATGCTATTGTGATGCTCAGCGTTGCCAGCAGAAGCTCTTAATCGCACCTGCGTTCGGTCGCCAATAGGGGAGGATACAGAAGTTTCACTCTCGCCTAGAATTTTCCGGATTTGAGGGTATCGTTCAGCGAGAGCAGATCGAAGCAGCTTCATGTGGAATCTTGAAAAACTCCGAACCACTCGAATGGGTTGAGGTCCAGTAAAACCTCAGATTCTTACACCATCTCTTCAGTTTAGTGAAAATGATTAATGGGAAGTGTTAGAGTTTTAGAATCAAATGAATTAATTCGAGGAGTAACTCAGCGAAGACGCGTAGTTTGACGAAGAGACGCTTAACCGTAATGCGTGAGAAATATGTAATTCTACCGTCGATAATTTGCCATAAGTAAAATTTGGAATTAAAGACTAAATACAAAAAAGTGACTTGAATATGGTTGTCCATATGTTGTATAGCTCGACAGAAGACGGAAAAGGGCTCTTCTGTACCTTTTTTTTAATGTTAATTCGGGTTACATTTTTGGAATTGCTTCTTGCTGGAAGTTGAGAAAAAACATACTCCGCTACTGTTTTCCCTGGTTCCTAGTTAAGTTTTTTGAAAATAACCTCGAAAGTAACTGCTGATAACAGTTCAACCCCCTTTTTGCTCCGCGGAAACCGTTTATGTTGTCGTAACAGATGAGTAGATTCGATAGCTTGGAATAACGATTGCACAAACTATGAGAAAGATTTGCGAGGAGGCAGTCAAATCAGCTGCCAATGGCATTTGAATGTGTTACAGAAAATTCTTGCCAAACTGTCCAACGTATACAGGGGGGTATCCAACTTCAGACAAGATTTAAAAAGGAACCTTAAAACGGAACCAACAAATACAACAAACATACCAGATTGAAGCTAATTGAATGGTTTACATATTGGATAAATATTACTTCCGTATTTGTAGTTAAACATATTTTACTGTTCAAACAAGATTACTTCATTCTAACCTTACCTCAAATAACTGAATGATAAGAAAGGCATAGTTAGCAAAGTCAATAGCCACAAAATCCTTTTTCAAAGCAGGTTCAAAACAAAGAAAAGGCACAGGATTTGAATATTTTTGTACACGTGACTCAGTCATATTTTGCCTCTTTACTGTCAGGACAGCATGTACATGTCACTGGAATGCATTGTATACTCGGGAAAAATACCTTCAGTGCGTCGCTCAGGCGTCGCTCCACATACCTGAGGTTCCTGGTATACCTACCGCGTCGCACGCGAAACCGCCAACCCACCCACCGTCTGTCAATTTCCGATCCGTTATTGGCGCTCGAAAACCTTTCCTCTAATTTTCTTCTCCGGAACAGGTGGCGATTTTGTAATCTTTAGCCGGGGCCATAGATCAATTTCGGGCCCTCGTCCCAGGTTTTATTACTCAGACTCAGAATTTAGTTATTCTTTTTTTGTTTGGTAAATTTGTATTTGCACAAATGTCGAAGCAACGTCATGACTTTGCGAGAATACTGCCAAGGGGAAAGATTTTCTGTTCCGAAATCTAGGGAGGTCCTATCCCCCTGCCCCCAAACGGCGCCTCTGTTTTCCGATTGGAAGCTTACCTGTCCACGACACGATCACTTTGGTTCTTATTCATAAATAACCTTTCAGCGAATTGTTCGACTGTTTTTTTCTTTACTTTTTGGGTTCCCAAAACGTAAGTGGAGGGATACCTATGACATCGCAAAAGTTGTCCGTCTGTCCGTCCGTTTGTCAGCACGATAACTGTCTAAGGGAATAAGATATTTCGATGAAACTTGGTGTGAGGATTCTTCGAGTCAAGGGAAAGGTCGAGTTTGTAGGTGTGCCCTATAGGCAGGGGCGTCGCAAGTGCATTTTCGGTGGGGGGGTGCAGAGCCAAAATTTTACCGAATCTTTCAAAATTTTTACCGAATCCTAGAACTAAGAATTCGAGCTTTAAATTATTGAACAGAAACGATTACGTAGGAAGAGTGGCAATAAAAGGCAGCATGAACGACGATAAGCCAACTATTAGGCGGCGTTTTCGCGAAGCCCACATAGAGAATACGTTGCCGGGTATGATTGCAGTAACAGCTACTATATATTATAGCCAACAGAAAATTAAGTCGAGCGCCGCAGGCGAAAATTTTCGAAATCCATTTTTTTTTGTTTTTGTAGGCTAAAATTTAACTTCTTCTCTTACAAATTCTACCATTTACCGTTGATGAAATACCGAGACTCTTGAAATTTTTTTTTGCTTTTTCCTGCCAAATTTAATTTCCATTCAAATTCTAGCTTTTAATGTTTCGAAATCTCAATCCTAAAACTGGCTTAAAACCCCCGTCAACTGACGCGCCCTTCCACAAAATAGAGAACATTACGAAAAGTGCTGCAGGCGGAATTTTCGAAATATTTATGATCAGATTTTCTTTTTGGGATCCAAAATAAAAGTAAGGACTATCGATGATATCACAGATCATCCCTTTTGTCTGCGACCAGTGCTTCACTCGACCTCTTCTGAATTTCGAGGTTCGTGGTAACTTCCGGATCCTGGCAATTACAACGAATAAGTTACCGAATCTCAGTTATTATACCGAATAAGTTTAGACCGATAGCGTGTTCCGGATTCTGTATAACCACCGTATCCCGGTTAGTATACCGAATTGTTTCGGTATCGAAAGACTACCGAACAATATTCATATTCGGTATACTTTCGTCGAAACTGGAACAAAGTCAGGATTCGTGGTTAACTTCCGAATCCTGGAAATTACACTTAATAAATTACCGAATCCCAATCATGACACCGAATAATTCTGAACCAATAGCTTATTCGGGAGTCTGTGTAACTGCGGAATCTCCATAAATATACCGAATAGTTTCGGCATCGAAAAATTACCAAATGATTTCAGTAAATTCTCTCACCAAATTCGTGATAACTAACGAATACTGGCAACTATACCGAATCCCGATCATTATACCGAAGAGATTTGTACAGATAGCCTATTTAGGAGTCTGTATAACTACCGAATCCCCGTAAATCGAAAAAATACCGAACAGTTTGAGTGAACTTTTGGGCCTCCGGCCCAAATTTTACCGAATCTCAAAAAGGTGGGGGGGGGGGGGTGCTGCACCCCCCTTGCGACGCCCCTGCCTATAGGTCCGTATTTAGGGAAGGGGAGGGGTTTCAAGTTACGGGGTGAAACAAATATTTTTTAAAAGCTAACGAGATAGTCGACGAAGGGATAAGACGACATGCTGAACATGAAAACCATTTCCTCGCCGGACAAGTTGTTCATCCGGAATCCGGCCAAAACCGGAAAGTTTGTTAAAAGAAAAAGTTCTATCTGAAGTTGATGAGATGTCCGATTTGGGAGTAAGGAGACATGCTGAATCCGAATCTACAAATGATTTTCTCGTCAGACAAGTAGGTCACCCAGAATTCGTCCAAAAGTGAAAAATTTGTCAAAAATAAAAGTTTAATCTGAAGTTGATTAGAGGTTCGATTTCAGTATAGGGAAACATACTGAATCCGAATATGAAAATAATTTTATAGCCGGACAAGTAGTTAGCCGGAATCCGGCCAAAACCGCAAAGTTTGTTAAACGTAAAAGTTTTATCTGAAGTTGATTATATGTCCGATTTGGAGGTAAGGAAACGTGTTGAATCCGAATATGAAAACCGGAAAATTTGGCAGAAGTAAGGCAGGAACTTTCGTCAAAGTAGAGATGACGTAGATTCAGATTTCAGATTCAAATATTTTTTTACTTCGCGAAAAAAACATAACTACATTGTACAAAAAACTCAACAACCACATAAAAGACAAAAATCCTGTGGGTGGCTGTATCTTCTAACCACCTTTTAGCTATAGGGCTTTAGGGGTAAACACGCATGCTGTATCCATATTTGAACTTGGTCTTCTCAGATGATTACCGTTTGCCTTAATCTGTTTCTAAATTTGATTAGTGCTCAAGGAGTCTGGCGAAGACTGGATCTCTGCAAGACCCGATTGTCTGGATCAATAACATTTTTGGGATCCCATCGAAACCTTTGGTCTTGTTGTTAAATCAGTTTTAGTGCACTCTACCCTTAGATAGTGTATCATAAATTTTTCATTAATTAGTTAAGTAAAATCATCAGTGTTGGAAGTAGAGGAAAATAACACTAGGCAGTAGCGCCAGGACTTGAAAAAAGTGTCACACACTCGAGTAGCAGCGACGCTAGCATCACCAGCGTTAGTCAACGTCCCTACTGTAACTCATTCAGTCGTTCACCAGCGCTGGTTCTGATAATTTCATATCCAGAAGATAGCAAACACAACCTCCATTGTTTCCTTGGTGTATGTGGTCCGCACCTTAGCTTTACTAGAAGTTTCTAAACCCGGAAGTTTGTCTCGCTTTAAATGCCACAAGCATAGTGGGCGGCGCTACGAGTATGGTCTGTTTGGAAAGCATGGAAAACATGGGTCTTGGCGTTACTCCCTAGTGTTATTTGCTCTGGTTAGAAGACTCATTCTCAGCATAGCCGGAGACTGGTGGAGGTGTCGCAAACGTTCAAGGTCCACAAGTGTTATGGAGTTATCTGTCTTTATTTTCAGATACGGCGAAATCTGGGAGGAGCTACATCAACGCAAGTTCTCAGAGACCTCGAGATCTCCTTACGAACGAACAGCATAAGGTCAGTGCTTGAGCTTCATCTCTGCGTTCAGTTCAATTTATTTTTAAAAATTCTCTCACGGACGAAGCTGAATGTTGCATAACTAAAAAATTAAAAACAACTGTTCATTTGGCTACATGTGTCTCTCAATAAAACTCTTCAGTAAAACCTTTCATCATACGTAACAAATACACATCATAATTTGGTCAAGTTAACACTAAGCTAAAACTTAAATAATATCAACAATTATGCATGTATGTATGTATATTCTTTATAACCCGTTACATTCAAACTGAACAGGAACGGAGTAAATGGAAGAAAAAGAAATAAAGAACAAAAGAGAAACGACACAATGTATACTGCACTACAGATAAAGTAAACCACAAATGGCAAGTTAATCAGTGGTCTCCATTTGGGCACAAAGTACTGGTAACCACGGGTGTGCGGCCGTTCCAAGAACTTTCTGGACTAACTCATCTACAGCCTCGTTGGGTTTTACCAAGCGGAATTTTCTTATTAGGTACCTGTTGCGTGTCCACGGTGTCATTTTTAGCAAATATTTTAGGTAACGAAAATAGAGCGACCGGACTCGAGACTGCTCGGTAGTCGTGAATAGTTTCCAAAATGGAGCCAGATATAAAACGTGGGTTAGCGCCACAGCGCTGTAGAGTTTGGCGAGCAGACTGCGTGAAAAGTGGACCTTCTTTTTCACGATCGAAGCGTAAGCGAATCGAAGTTTCTTCTCCGCGTTTTGTAAAAGGAGAGACCGAGTCTCTTTTAGGGTCCTTCCTATGGGGACACGAAGGTACGTTATCGATTCTGTCGGAGCTACCAAGTTGGACTGGTCTGCACATTTTTTTTTGATCATTAAAGAATTGTACGTCTGACTTTGAAGCATTGAACTTGAGTCCCATCAAGCTATACTCAGCCTCTAGAATACTGAAATTTCTTTCAGTACTTAGAGTTGATCTACTTAAGTTACGTGCGTCGTCAGCATAAGTTAACAGAGAAACATCAATTCTTTTTAGGACACAGGAAGAAGGAACTTTTGATTGTGCATTTAGGACGCTTTTATTAAAGAGATCGGGGGAGATCAGAGAACCTTGTCTCATCCCTTTTTCTATTGGGACCATTACAGTAGCACTAGGATTGTTTGGAACCTTAATACGACCCTTAAGGTTTTTATACATGTAATATAACACTTTAATAATTTCTACCGGCACACCGCTCTTATATGCCTCCAACAGTGTTTGCTCATGAACCGATGAATCAAATGCTCGGCTAACATCAAGTGCACCCATTACAAGTCCCTCACCGGATTCGTGCGAATCAAATAAAATGGCAGCCAAGACAAACAGGGCATGAGCGCACCGAAGACCCTTAGTGAAGCCAAACTGATATTCAGGCATCCAGCAGCGAGCTTTAATAACATCTTTTATCAATAACTCAAAGAGCTTGCACAGTGTCGAGGAAACGGCAATGGGTCAGTAAGAACTACATTCACTCTTTACCTTCCCCTTTTTTAGAATCGGCGAGATTAAACCTACGCAAAAAGAATCAGGTACAATCCCGGTTGTAAAAATCGCTTGGTACATTACCGCAAGGTAACTAATCAGCAACTCTGAACCATGCACTAAATGCAGTGCGCAAATATCATCGGCACCTCTAGACTTTTTCTTTTTGAACTTAAAAATTTTCTACCGTATATCGTTACTTGACACCACAAATTGCGAAGCATATTCTTTTGAGAGAACATCGTCAAGCTCTTGTGCAAACGGGTTGGTTATAAGAGGATCAGGTGCTGCAAATTCGTTGGTAAAATGAGACTGCCACTGAGCGGGGCTTATTGGACTTGTTTGTTCTGTTTTGCGATCACGTGACCGAAGCTTCCAAATTAGGTTCGGGTCTTAAGCTATACGTTCAGTAAACTCGGCTTTTATATTGCATCTATGTTTCTTTAGGCATTTATCAAATTTCCGTTTGGACAGTAGTCGCAAAGAATTTACAGTCCCTAACCTTGGACTACGACATTCACGCCACATGGAAAACCAAAACTTTGCACTGTTACAAGGACTCACTAGCTCTGGTTTTTTCGAGAATCCTTGCACTTCAGTACCGAGCTTAATGTTTCTCACAGGAACTCCCCATTTTTCTGAAGTTTTTAGGGCAAGGCATATTTCGGCTCAGAACAAGTTTATTTTTAGACGAGCTTCCTGAACAGGAATGTGTACACTTTTCTGTAAAAGAGCGAAAGGAACACGAATTTTTCTTAGTATGTCGTCAAGAACTTGACGGTATTTCGGTATGGGGACGTTTTTCCAGTCAGTAATCTTAAACCAGTGACGCTTCTGTTTCTGATTAACACTAGGGGGGATTTGCGAATCAATTAGGCACAGGAGGGGTATGTGGTCAGCAGAGAACGATTCGAAGAGCACTTTTACTGAGCCGCTAAGTTCACGAGTGGCAATCGCGTGGTCAATGTTCGAGACTGATCAGCTAGTGTGTATATATATTATTATAATATCTACAATCCAATAACAACACACAGAAATACGGTTAATTTATGGAGGTGTTTCGAATGCCCGTTAAAAGGATCTGTGAACATGTCATGGGAACAGAGCTCTAGAAGAGATGGCGTCAAATTGCGGGTTTTCGATAATAATGGTTAGTGGTGGCTCGTGCCAGCGCCTGTACCATACTTATGCTTACCTCATTAGGAGCATAGGGATACCTTGCGGCGCTCTTATATCGGCTCAAGTCTCATAAAGATATATCCGAAAACCTGCTGCCGATATAAAACCTGTGAAACCGAAAGAAAATATACACTTTTCTATATCTCCCTCAAACGAAACGAGCCTAGTAACAAACACATTTCCAGTGGATTTCCATATTTATGTATCTAAAAAAAATGTGCAATATCCACCCATCGAACAGGTACGAATCGCAAATACTAACTTCTGTTAAGCCTCTTCGGTTTCAGCATATTCAGGAAGTATTCTAAGTCACAGAATTTCGAACAAACATTTTTAACAGTAGAGTTTGTGTTCGTCTGTGGTTTTGCTGTTCACTCGCTAGAAGTAAGTCGGCAAAATTGGTTCGTGTTTCTCATTCTGTATTTTTGACTTCAGAGCCATCTTGATTTGCTTCAGAAAACTAAATGGTTTGCCCTTCTCTTGCTAGATGTCCCTGTAAAGGACATTTGCTTGAGTAAGACCTTTGTACCACTTCAGTTTATTTTTTTATTTTTTATTTTTTAGTTGGGTCCGCGAGTTCCTAGACGACGAGAACAAGGGGCTGGATGTACTTATCGATTACCTCAGCTTTCGGCTACTTATGATGAAGTAAGTTGATATTATTTTCGCCTTAACTTTGTTTGTTTCTAAGCTAATGAATAACCGTGAGCGTGTTCCGCACTTATAACAATAGTAACTATTAGTTACTATTTCCGTTCTGATTTCACGAAAGTTACTACGCTGATCGTTGTAACCTTGTCCAAATAGTAACTAATAGTAACTATTTACTTACGATGCTCCGGAGCGAAGTAATCGTTAACTTTGGATCTCTGTAACGTGATTGGCTGGATTATTTGGCGAAAATAGAAAACTCCAGCCTTGACAACAAGAAGCTAAAATCCGTGAGGTCGTGCGTAACAACCACGGTAAGTAGGGTGGAGAATATCAGGGAAAACACCTTCGTCAAGATAAACATTAATTTAAAACGTTAGAACTTCAGCAATATGCTTGTTAAAGCCAAGAATAAACTTAGAAGATAATCCAAACTCGTTCAAAGAATTGGTCGTGTTAATTTCTTTGAACATTTTTGATGATTCGCCCTGGGATAAGATTTTGGAAAGAAAAAGACGAATTTTGACGGTTACTTGCATTCGGTCCAAAGTAACGACTATCTGACTTGACGTTTACTTTAACCTCATCAGCGGTTTTTTTCTCGCAAGAACTAAATACTTCATTAATTCATCCACATTGCGCTTGGGGTCAGAAACGGATTCACCGCCTAGTTTCTTTGAATTGAATCCATAGATTTTAGACTGGGTCGAATAATGCTAATTGTCTCCCACGTTTTCTTAGCATTGTCTTTGAATTTCATAAAATGTCTTTTCACAGTTAAGTTAATTTTTTTTTGTTGGTTCAGTTGAAGGTGCGATCCGTACTGACCAATCAGAGACAATGTATGTTGGCGATGTTTCAAAATCGCGCGTAAGTTTATGTGCCTTCTCAAGTAAGTTGCAAGAGCTACGGCGTAGGAAATTTTTACTTCGGGTCTTTTGGACTGGAGTGCAGCATCCGTATACATGTCCTGGGACATTGTAACGATACGCCCTTCAGGTAACCTTCAAGCGTTAGCGGTGAGTAGTTAAATACCATATGCTATATTTAATACTATGTATATACTATATACCATAGTACTAAATATTTGATACTATTACCTTAACCTTAAATTACCTTAAATCGCACTGGCCGGCGAATAAGGTTGGGTGAACATCCTGTAGATTCGCCGGGTGAGTGATAGAGGTGGAAGTGCGTTGTCTAGTTCCGTTGAGTAGATCCACTGGCCTCCCAGTGTAGTTTCCACTCCATCGCTGCCCAGTCTATAGTATTAATACTATATTTTCAGGAACGAATTCAGGGCTGGAAATTCGCTGGACAATATTTGCGAAGAAAAGGCCGCCAGTAGTTCCGACCTTGGAAATAGTATACCGAAATTCGAGTCTGCGAAAGATGTCATACTCCGACGAGGTTCTTCTATTCTTCGAACGCCCACTAGAGTTCGGAAGGTTATAAAGCAAGCGAACAAATTGAAGATTGGTGACGCTGAAGATGACGTGCACATTTGTATCATGTGTATGCGAGCTATAATGAACAATAAGGTATGCCTATTTGTATTTCATTTATTGCATATAGTAAAGATAAAATTTGCGCAGGAAAAAAAGCGAAAGGTTCCAAAAAATAAAAAATCGACTCAAATCCGACACTGAAAGTTCGCCCAAAAAATCTTCCTCGCAGAAGAAAGGGAAGCAGTTAAGGGACCCCTAGCACTATTTACTCTTCAACTTCCATTATTTTAAAATATTTAAATACTTTAAAACTGGGCTCTGCTTTCAACAAATAACCCACACTTTTCTCTGTTTTAAGCCTTTTCGGAGCCGTTGACTTATAGCGAGAACAGGGAAACACTTTACATAACCGGGTTTTAATCTGACGGAAAAACTTATCGCAGACAACCGTCGACAGCGTGATACACATCGAAAGGTAGCAAAATACGGCAAGTGAGAAAATCAGCGTGGTTTTGTTAGAGGGGTTAGAATGTACCATTCGAAATTGGCATCTCCGGCTTTGGAAATATATTGAGTGATTATGGAAGTAGATTGCGTTAGTATTATAGGTAAGACAGGTCCTTTAAGTCCCCTGAAAACCCTCGTGAAGGAAGAGGACGATCTGCGCTGGCTACCAAATCTACCAAAAAGGCTGTAAAGACGGCCTTAAAGAACCTGTCTTACCTACAATACTAACGCAACCGACTTCCATAATCACTCCATATGTTTTGAACCCGAAACACCAATTCCGTACGGTTGTTAAATTAGTGTTACGTTAGGAGTATCTCTCTCTAATCGTTTATGCTTTAACTGTTGTACGAAACCGAGTATCTAATATACGTGTAGCGTGTACCCGAGCGGTTGGTACATATTAGACTATACCGGTACTCTGATCTTAATCCTCGAAGGGTTGGTTCGTAACTGTGGAGGGGGGAGTTCGGACGGTAGGTCCTAGGTCCTACATTCAATACACAGTGGTTAGAAAACACACTTACTTTTAATATTGAAGTTCTGCATACATCGAATACATCTGATAATCCAACGATCACTACTGTCTTAAGACCAGCTTAAGACTGCCCTTTTACATATGAGTACATTCGTCTTATATAGTGCTCTTTTCTTAAATCGTTTCCAAGTCTTGGCTAAAGCATTTTGGCCAGCTCTAACATAAGCACTTTTAAGAAAGTGAGTCGAGAAAAGGCATTTTGCACGAGTTGCTAAAAAGATTTGGAATTAAATATTTCGTGTCGTTACACTCCTCACGCCTTCCAAAAAGTGTCTCCCGACACAGCTCTAAAAATACCTACAACGTATAATTTTACTTGCTCAACCAGGTTGAAGGTTGTCATATCAGCTATTTTTAACAATTTACTTATTGTGTCAAAAATCTGATTTCAACGGATACCGTTTACGGTTAAACTAAAATATTCCAGTAAACCAGGTAAACCTGTCACCTTTAACCCAGAAAGTGTTGGGTTACCACCTTGTGCCATTGTACCATTTCCTTTGTAAACTAGCAACCAGCGGCCAACAACTATTTGGTGTGAACTTTAATTTGCGCCACCAATCTCTTTAAGTTAGCTCTCGCCGTCACTTAGCACTGGGTATCGCTTCTGAACCCTTTGTCAGCCTTAGGCTGACAACTTCCAGTGTATGGATATATGTTTGGTAGTGGCATTTTTCTCCATAGTATCAGGTCTACCCAATTTACTTATAGAACCTTTGCTTCTTAGGTTCTTTAATTACTAATTACTGCTTATCGTTACCGAAATCAGAATTTTGGTCTTTGAGTTTACATTTCCCTTCCTCCCTTAGAAAAGAATAGCGCCTATATGACAACTTTCAACTGGAAAATCCTATCCCTGCAAATACATCTATCCTAGTCTATACAGGGCACTTTCAAATTACTCTCTCAAATACGTCCGATGTTCGTAATAAAATATAGACCTAACACTTGCAACTCAATCCTGTTAAAAATCCTACTATCTTTACTTATTACTGGGGCAACCATCTTTGTTATAACTTGAACTTCTAAACCCCAAATCCTAAATCCTAAAAACAACATTAACTTGGAAATAAAGTATGGAAACAACTTCTTTAAGTTCCCAAATCACTAACTATTACTTGCCAATCTTCTAGGCAAATCGTCTGTCGACTAATGCTACTACATAAGGATTTCCTATCCTGTATCGACCATTACTCTGGTCACTTTTGCCGATGTCTGAATGTTTCTGAATACGGTAAGGTCAGACTTACGCATACGGCATTGTCTTTCGCTTTCTCAAGCTATGTCTTCTTTTGGAACTCAACATCCGGGTCCCAGCTGTCTCGTGATGGTACTGCGCCATCTTCCTTCTATGAACGGTCACCTCTTCTTCCGAAGTTTCATAAGGCTTCTTCCGTTGTCTGATTGGGTTCTTCCTCCTCTTCAGTTTCTATGTTTGCTTGTGTTCTCTTCTGCATAGCCTCTTCTTGGGCTAGAGAACCGTTTCCTTTCTTCTTGTGACAAGGCTCGTAGTCAGCTTGCTTGAAATTCATCTTCTGGAACGTATAGCTGCGAGGACAGCTATCTGACATCTCTGTGCTGAAGATACTGGGTCGATTCCTTGTAAGGTTGTCCTTCCGCTCGCTTGTGGGTGCGAGCACTTCTGGTATGGCGAACTCATCGTTGGTGTCTCTCTTACTCGACTGAATTGTAACTCGGACTTAACCCACAATATTAGCTGCTTTATTTGCTTATTTTCACGGGAAACCAGCTGTCGACCCATTTAAGTTTAATTCTTTAAACCATTCCAGCTTTTCCCTTATAGCAAAATCTCTTTCTGCACTAGCAGTAATTCAATCCTTCTAATAAAATCCTTTGTTCTTAAAGATTTATAATGCAGCTTCTGCTGTTTGAAACTTTCTTTTAGGACAACCTTATTTCCTCCTTAATAGTACTTGGTCCGAAGTTACCAGTTGTTTCAGAGAGACACATTGCCTGTAAAATACAATACAGATTAATCCAAATCTGTTAATCTTGGTGGTTATTTCTTCCCACCCAGGGGTGACACAAACTCACCCCCCGCTTTCTTGAAGCTTTTCTCAAAGGAGAAATCTAATTGTCCTGGCGGTTACTTCTTCCCGCCTAGGGGTGACCAAACTCACCCCTCGCTATCTATTAGCATTTACTCGAATGAAACTTGGCCAAAGTTCCATTTAAGTGGTGTTCCACTTGCTTTGCTGTCAGGAGTTCATTCTCTTAAAGCACAAGTTACTAGTTCTTTACTGGGATTTCTGGGGAAAGTTCACGAATTTTTGAATCAACCAAGGGAAATAAATAAAATTCAATGACTCAATCGAATTTTAATTCTTGAATTTCGTACAATCCTCATCAAGGGGACCAGCAGTGACCGAGCTCACTCAAGGTTTGCTGGTGCATGACGTCACTATACGATACATTTCCGTACCTTAAAACAAAGGAATTATAACCAATCTAGGTTAGTACGATCAAATGTGATCAAGTGAACGACAGTTCATGACCTGTGGTTCACTTTTTCCGATGCAATCGTGAAAAACTTGTATCCCTACTTCTGTGTTCCACCCCCCAGTTTCGTGTATGTTAACTTGTCTGGCTGTTTTCTGTCCCGTAATGGTCTCGACTGTCTACTTGAGAGCGACTCAAGATACAGTTTGTACTCCTCCTGTTTTGCTTTCTTTGATGCTTGATCTGCTGCCTTTGCAGCATCTAAATCTAGCCTACCCCTGTTGCTAGATGTGGCTTGGTCAAATTTATGTTGGTGCAAACGTTGTTCGATGTGACTTTTCCTTACCAACCGTTTGGCTGCCAAGCCACTTGACTGGGGTAAACTATTCGATCGCCCGCGGATTGGTTCTACAGGGGCAAACGCATCGACTGACGGTTCCCCTACAGCCTGCTGCGTAAGGATTTCGGTCGTCAGTTGTTCTGATGGCTTCTCTGAGCCAACTGGTTCTGGAACAGACTCCGCTTCTTTTCTAGTAGGCTTCTCTGAGGCAACTGGATCTGGAGTTGACTCTGCTTCTTGCCTAGAGCTTCCTGCTGTTTCCCGCAGGGGTGTCGAGACGATCTCTGGTCCTTTCGTCTCTCCTGTGTTTGCTGAGTCGCCTATACTCTGTTCAAGAGCTTCGCTTTTGTCTTCCGTTGCGGACAAGGGAGACTTCGACTCGTTTGAGGCTGATGAACTCGACATGTTTCTCGGAGGGCTCCTCCTCCGCCATAGCTCTTCATCAGCTCTACATGTCTGAGGCAACTGCTCTGACGCGGGGCCTGAACCGGTACTTCTTTTTGAGCTTTGGCTCTTGCTCAACTTTTCTTCTTTGCGTTTTCTCCTTTCAGCAACCGCCTCCCAATCAACTGGTCCTAACAATGGCTCTACCAGCCATTTGTCTACTGTCGCTAGCCATCTCTTTGCATTATATTTTGCTGCAGATCCACTTGATTTCTTGACATCTGGACTGCTTCGCGAAACAGAAGGTTTTGCGATGTCGACGTTCCGATCTCGCAGTGGACTCTCAGTCTCCTTTTGCTTCGGCAAAGGGGTAGAACATGAGGGTCCTGGCGTAAACAGCAGTTCCTTCGGCTGGAAAACTTCGTCTCCTCCTATCTAGTCGTCGTACTTCTGACCTAGATAGTTGTCCCAGGCAAGCTCGCTTGGTGTCGCTTTTGTTCTTTCAAGGAATCGGTCCTTGAAGTCGGGAGGGCCTTCGATATCCAAGTCTGCTGGTGACGAGTATCTTCTTCTTTCTGCTGTTTCAGGTGTCCACTGAAATGGGCTTGGCCAATCTGAATAGTCACCATCGTGCAGTTCACTTGGTATCTTATATCTTGGTGTCCTGGGAGCGGAGACTGCTGTATCTGAGACTTCTTGCTCACTGTCTTCCGACTCTTCCTCTGCTGGTGGTATGACAGATGAACGTGTGTTTCCTCCGGCAGAAGAGTTTGGGTTTTCGAAGAAATGAGCTGGAACGCTTGTCTGGGCTGGCTCAGTTGATCTCGAGGGTCTAGAAGAGCTGGTATTGCTTGGTATCTGCTGAGTACTCGGCCTTCCCCCTTCGTCACCACTTTCATCATCTGAAGAATCGGATCCGTCGTCTGATGAATCGGATTCCTCGTCCCTGTGTGGTGGATCAGCAAACCGCACTTTCCTGGCTGGTTTTGCTGATGTTTGTATTTCCTCTTCAACTTCAACCTGGCCTTCCCAAAGCCGATACGGTGTATAAGGCTTTAGGCGATTCTGATGTACAACTGATTTCTTGTTGTCGCTTACTCGAGTGATTTCGTAGTTGAGTTTGTTCTCTAGTGCTGCTGTCACTCGGTATGGTCCCGCCCAGCGAATTTTGTCCAGCTTTTGGTGTCTTGCCTCCGGTGGAACATGAAGCAAAACCAATTGTCCCACTTCAAACTGATGATACTTCAGATTTGTATCATATTGTCTCTTCTGTTTCTCCTTTGCTGCTTTGATATTTTGACCCACCATGTCAAAAGCTAGCTTCTGTCTCATTATCATCTCAGATTTGTAGTTTACGTCTGAGTCGTAAAATGTGCGACTGTTGATAATGCCATCTGATGGGAAACGAGGTTCACGCAAAAATGTCATATAGTGAGGCGTGTCCTGTATTGATTCTTGGTAGGCCGTGTTAATCGCCCACTGGACATATGGAAGAAAGTTCTCCCAATCCGAAAAATCTCGTCGGCTCACATACATACTGAGAATATTTGCAATTTCCCTGTTGTGTCTTTCGGTGGCCCCATTACAGGCTGGATGGAAACTTGAAGTCCTGAGTCCTTTAATATTCAAAATTTCGAGAGTAGCTTTAAAAACTGAACTCATGAATTCGCTACCTTGGTCACTGATTATTCGATCACAGCAACCATAGATCAGGACAAATTTCTCGACAAACGCCTTAGCGACCTCGTTTGCCGACTTATCAGGAATAGGTGCTAAAGTCACGTGCTTAGTAAAGTGATCAGTAATCACGAGCACGTACTTGTTACCTTGGTCCGACCGATTGAACGGACCCAATAAGTCTAAACCGACCAACTCTAAGGGACGACTTACCTCCGGGAGCGACCCAAGAGGCGCTTTCGGTGTGTAAGGTAAGCCTTTACGCTGACTACATTTTAGACAACCTTGAACATAACCCTTGATGATTGAAAACATGTCTCTGAAATAGCAGCGCTCTCGTATGCGCTGATAAGTGCGCATAAAGGCAAAATGTCCTGCCAGCGGAGAGTCATGGAAAAACTCAAGCGTTTCCCTTATTAAGCTCGTCGGCAAAACCGGTACCACCTTGATATCCGAGCGACGGCACTTGTTTGTTGGTATCGAGAGGTAACAAACAAGTTCGGATTCTTCATCGATAACAAAATTCTGAATTTCTCGCAGTACAAGTCTTTCAGTTTCCTGCGGCATTCTTTTTCCAGTACTCAAATGATCGCGAATGACTTTGCAGAAAACATCCTTAGACTGCAAATCTCGCATATGAGCTGTTGACTTAAATGGTAAGTCACTGATACTCGTTAAATTGACATTTACTGTAGGCAACCTTGAAAGTGCATCTGGAACAATGTTCTTAGGACCGGGTATGTATTGAATGTCGAAATCATACCCTTGGAGCTCCATCTGAAAACGCGCCCATTTACCCGTAGCGTCGTTCTTATTCATGATCCATGTTAAAGGTCTATGGTCGGAGAAGACGGTGAACTTCTTGCCCAGCAGATAAGGTCTAAATGTCCAAATATGGTAAACAACAGCGATCGCTTCCTTCTCGGTTGCTGAATGCTTTCGTTCTGCAGTATTCAAGGTTCTGGACGAGAAACGAAGGATCCTCTCTTGCCCATCCTGAACTTGAGCAAGCACTCCACCAATAGCAACGTCTGAAGCATCTACTTTCAGGATCATAGGGTTAGCTCCAGGACTAAAATCAGGAAGTCCTAAAATTGGCTTCTGAAGAAGGTTCGATCGCAACTTTTCGAAAGCCTCTCGTTGTTCTAGCCCAAAATCAAAATTTGTTCCTTTCTTGGTAAGGCGGGTAAGGCATTCTGCTATTCCGGAAAAATTTCTGATGAATTTGCGGAAATACGAAAACAATCCAAGTGCGGAACGAAGCTCATGTAGGTTCTTCGGGTAAGCTAACTCTTCGATAGCAGTTATCTTACTTGGGTCCGGTTTTATCCCTTTCCTGGATATCTGGTGTCCCAAGTAAGTCAGTTCTTCCTTGAAAAAGGAACACTTTTTACCCTTAAGCTTCAGATTAGCCCGCCTAAGTGCCTCGAAAACCTTTGACAATGCAGCAAAATGTTCTTCGTCTGTCTTGTTGGCAGCCAGGATGTCATCTAGGTAGACTGAGATACCTAGCTGAAACAGGTGATTCAGTATCCTATTCATCAGCCTAGAGTAATGCGCAGGTGCGTTGGACAGACCAAAAGGCATCTTCTTGAACTGGTAAACCGGTGTGCCTGGCGCTGCAAAGGCTGTGATTGGTCTCGAGTCTTCATCGATAGTACATTGCCAGTATCCAGAGATGGCGTCCATGCTGCTGTAGACACTGCATCCATGAAGTCTATCCAGCAGCTGGTCTATGTGTGGCAGTGGATAAGAGTCTTTCCTGGTAAGACTATTGACCTTCCGTAGGTCAATGACTGCCCTCTTTGATCCATCTTTCTTTGGTACTATCAGCAATGGACTCAGCCATGGTGAACTTGATTCTTCGATTACTCCGCACTTCAGCATCTTGTCGATTTCAGCATGTACAGATGTCTCCAGGTGTGCAGGAATTCTGTACGGTCTCATACGGCTTGGAGGATTGTTGCCAACGTCAATAGTGAATGGTTCCAGGTCACATTCACCTAGGTCGAATTCATCTTTCGCGAAAACATCATTGTTGTTAACCAGGAAATCTTCAATGACCTTTTTCCTTCTTGAGTTCTTCTGTAGATGGTCCAGTTTGAACTGCGAAAGAAAAGCTTCGCGCTCTCTCTCTGTCATTGGTCGGCACTTCCTGCGATTTTCTGACGTCAGAGTTAGGCTGTTGACCGTTACACAGTCTTTCTGTTCAAATTTCGTCCCAGTAGCAACACTCATCCGTGGAACTTTAACGACTGCGTCTGATGAATTTTCTACATATATCGAAACCAGCCCTTCCTCAGGTGTCGCAACTTGATCTAAGATTACCAACTGAGGAAACTTTTGAACAAACTGATCCGCTGCAACAACCAAAACATCTCTGAAATCCCACATTCGACGTGGAGCCAAACATAACCTGCTTATCGAAAACGGCGGTAGTTTGACTGGCAACACTGTTGTCAGCTCAACAATGGTGCTATCTGACTCATCCTTGACTTCCGCAACAACACTACACGACCTAGCGGAATCCTTCCTAACAAGGGAGTCTCTCTCCGTGTCAACGTAAAAACTATGTCGCTTCATAAACGTGTATCCTAATATCATCGGAATCCTTAAAGCATCACTGACGAAAAACTTTTCCTCGCAGCGCTCGTCTCCTATCTTAACAAAATCCGTGATGACACCTCTGACGTCTAAACCGTGCCCAGACGCACTTTTAACCAACGTGGAGTCTTCTTTGAGTCCCTCCTGGACTCTATGTGGCAACCTCCTGAAGAGGGCCCTACTAATGAGGCTAATGCCGGAACCCGTGTCCGCCAATGCCTCTACCTGTACTCCACACAACGTGACGTCAACAAAAGGTGCATCCTTCGCGCAATTATACGCACTAATGTAAGAAGGACGACGGAAATTGCGGGGCGCCGGATTCCTTTTTACTCTGGAACCGCGCCCCCTCGCCAGTTTAAATGCCTCGATGAATTTTTGTTTGCTGGCTCAAGACCTCTTGACCAGCAATTCCTTGCGATGTGCCCGACCTTGGCACATTTCGCACAAATCGGTTTCCCACTAGCATCCCAGGCGTATGCGTTCCTGTTTTCTGTTTGTCTGGTGTGGGTATGAATTTTAGTGTTTTGTTTCTGCCATGTAATTTGGCCTCGGTTATTACTTTTCGTGTCAGGTGTATGGTTTGGAGTGTATTCCTGATTTCTGAGACCTGACTGTGCCCGCTGTGGCACTAGTTGCTGAGACTTACCGTTCAGTGACCTGTTATTATTATAATACACCCTTGTATCGCTTTTGCTTTCGTGTTGCAACTTTACCTTTTCCTGCGCGCGATACCATTTTATCAAACACTCCTTCGTGACTTCCCAAGAATCGGGGTCCCGCAAATAAACCTTTTCACTCAAACCTCTTGCCAAGTGATCGTGAACCATTGTTTTCAGGAGCGACTGCAAAAGCTGAAAAGAAGAACCTGGTGTGTTGCTCGCTGCTGGCATAGCATCTAGACCAAGTTGGTTCAGAGCCTTCAGCTCGATACTTTCAACAAATCTGAAAGGTTCCTGCCCCTCTTCTAAATACAGTTTTTCGTACAAAAGCCGATCTTTCTTTGACGTGCTTTGGAAACGCTCCTTGAATGACGTCCGAAGTGCCGCAAAAGTTGTGAATTTTCCTTCACTAGCCCTGAAAAAGTCTAACGCCACCCCCCGACATTTGTGCCGCACAATTTTTATCAGCTCCGGGTCCTTAATTTCATCTTCGTCCCAAGCCGAAACATCTCTAACTTTATCCAAAAATTCGTCCACATCCGTCCTTCCCTCAAAATAATCGACGGTCTCGGCCGCTTTTAATAAGAACTCAATTTTCCCGGACATTCCGAAACAAAAACGTCAAAATTCTGCCCTATCGGAAACCAACCGGAACTCTCCCTTCCACAGCAAAACGATGTCACCAGTGTTAAATTTGGTGTTACGTTAGGAGTATCTCTCTCTAATCGTTTATGCTTTAACTGTTGTACGAAACCGAGTATCTAATATACGTGTAGCGTGTACCTGAGCGGTTGGTACATATTAGACTATACCGGTACTCTGATCTTAATCCTCGAAGGGTTGGTTCGTAACTGTGGAGGGGGGAGTTCGGACGGTAGGTCCTAGGTCCTACATTCAATACACAGTGGTTAGAAAACACACTTACTTTTAATATTGAAGTTCTGCATACATCGAATACATTTGATAATCCAACGATCACTACTGTCTTAAGACCAGCTTAAGACTGCCCTTTTACATATGAGTACATTCGTCTTATATAGTGCTCTTTTCTTAAATCGTTTCCAAGTCTTGGCTAAAGCATTTTGGCCAGCTCTAACATAAGCACTTTTAAGAAAGTGAGTCGAGAAAAGGCATTTTGCACGAGTTGCTAAAAAGATTTGGAATTAAATATTTCGTGTCGTTACACGGTACGTTCTAACCCCTCTAACAAAACCACGCTGATTTTCTCATTGCCGTGTTTTGTTATACCTCCGATGTGTATCACGCTGTCGACGGTGATCTGCGAGAAGTTTTTCCATCGGAAAAGCCGGTTATTTAAATTGTTTCCCTGTTTTCGCTATAAGTCAACGGGTCTCGGAAAAGGCTTAATACAGCTACAACCATAGGTTATTTGGTTTGTTGCACAGCCTAGTTTTAAGGTATTCAAATATTTTAAAATACTGTAAGTTGAAGAGTAAATAATACCAGGGGTCCTTTAAGGGAGTTAGCAAGAAGCCTCGAAAATGTACTGAAAAGGAACCAGCCTGCATTTTCTCTTCAAACTAAAAATTTTCTCCATCACTCAGTACGTCGGCCTAACTTTGTTGGGAGTTGTCATTAAAGGTGAATCGGTTGGGGCTGAATACTCTCTAGGATATTACTTTTTATAAGTAGTGTAGTGAAAGACAAAAATGCCCCTCAGCCGGGATTTGAACCCAGGACCCTCTGCTTACAAGGCAGGCGCTCTTACCATTTGAGCTACCGAGGGGCTTGTGAACAGAGTTCGCAAACCACTACAACAGTCTGGTAGAAGCCGGCCATAGGATCAGTGATCCCGCCCGAAGGCAAATTAATCCAACTAGTTCACATCCCCATGTCACGGAAATTAATAGATTATTGATATGGCGTTCGGAGTCCGCGCAGAACGAATACGTAATCAAACCGAGTGTCCGTCAGCGGGGTATGGGGGATATTTGATGACACTGATCAGATGAGGGTGTAGTTAAGAAATAAATAGGAATCTGCCATATAAGCTGTATGTTTCGTTGACCGTTCCTTGTTTTGAAAAAAATACAGCTCGAAGAGAATCCTATAAGCTAAAGAAGGGCCGAAATATTGCTGGAGTAAATTTCAGCTAATTCCTCAGTTTAGGGACATCATTCGCAGGCAACTTGGGCTGAAACAATACTCATGCCGGGGGGGGGATAGAAAGGTATCCTCGAGGGTAGGGGTGCGTTCATTTCCCAGCGCTCTTATTTGGTTGGTAAGTTTTTGATACTCAATCAATCAATCAAGTTTTTTCCAAATATCTTAAAGCTAGAAAAGGAACAAAATATTTATGAAAAACAATGACACGGAACAAATTGACTAATACACTTACAAGATATGACCAGAAATAAATGATGGGACAAACTATGTAGAAATGGGGCAGAACAGTTAGCAGGCTACGAAGAAAACTGATTGCCAGTGTTTCTCTCGGACAGCCGCGCGGAAGACAGGAAGGGAGGGGTGGATAAACGGGCTATCTGAGGAAAACATATTATCTTTGCTCCAAAATCTTTTGAAAAAGTATTTCTGCGGTCGGTTAATTTAGGAATCTACCTAGAGCCTCTTCATATGAAAAATTATCATCACCCAGAATGATTATACTGCTCTCTTTTATACATTTTCCAGGCGATTAGAGAGCTCTGCAGAAAGAAAAGAATGCCGAACCGGTGAAGCATATTCTAAATGAGGACAGATATAAGTTTTAAAATAACTGGGGGCATTTAGTATCCAAACCGAAAGATATAAGGGTAGAGAGGGATTTAATTAAAAAGTTGGGTTTACGGATAACATTGTCAACATGAGAATCCCATTTCAGATCGTCATCAATTATTATTCGAAGGAATTTACCGGATTCTGAATGACGATGGATAGCTTCAGCAGTTTCTCTTCTCGGTCTGCTAAACCGCACAACCGAAGAGTTACTATAATTAACTTGCATTTTCTTGCTTGAGAGTTGAGTTGGAAGGGAAGTGATGAGTCTTGCACCGGATTTCAGTTGTTTTCTACTTCACGATATGTTCAAGCTCTAACGGGTTTTCAAGCCGACTTTGCTTTAGATCACTGAAATCACCCGCTATTGAAATTGCATCCGGGATATTTTTCTATTCAATCAAGCCTGGTGTTAGCATTAGGGTCGAGCACCACGCTGTCCGAAGTTAAAATTTAACGGGTGTTTGAGCGTCCTTATGTGAAACGTCATGAGATTATGTCCGTTGTGGCCCTTTTAAGTGTTATCTTTTCGCGAAACATAGAGCGTGTTCCACCCTTCTAACAATAGTAACTATTTGTTACTATTTTCGTTTCAACCTCGTGAAAAGTTACTACGCTGACCGTTCACAAAATAGTAACTATTTGGTTACCATGTTCGGGAGCGTAGTAAGCGTGGTAACTACGCATCTCTGTAACGTGATTGGTCGGATTCGCCCGTAGCATGATATTGTGATGGAAAATAGTAAAATCGTTCCAGCCTTGACGGCAAAAAGCCAGAATTCGTGACGTCAGGCGTAGTAACTATGGTAAGTAGGGTGAACACGCTCATACCATGTAATCGGTCATAACAGGCATTTGGCCTCGAAACGTAACACTTAAAAGGGTCTTACCAGAAATATCCTGGCATCCATCATAACATATTTCAGAAGGATGCCTAACCATGTGCTATCTTTTTTTTATTAAAGTTGCCGCTGTGTAGTATAATCTAGGAAAGCTTCACCACATGCTAGTCAAGTTTTTTCGCCCTCGTTTACATTACACCTGTTTGATATTTCATAATCTGTTTCAGTACGGATTCAACATGGTCATACAACACAAAGAAGCGATTACCTGTATAGCACTTTGTTTGAACCACAAAAGTCCGAGGTAGGTCATGTCAGGCTACTCATTTGCCGCCTCATTCCTTTGAGTTTTTTCTTTTCAGTCCCTGGTCAAAGAAAAATAAGAAATATGTCTCTGACAATCTTGGTTAAAGTTCAATGGGCACATCAAAACTACCCCAATCCCACTCGTAGCAACCTAGGAACAATGCTTACCCCCTAGATCAGCAGCTTTTTCAACAGTTTCCTCTCTGTGATATTTCAAAGCGTAATTTTTGGGGCCAGTACATGCTCAATTTACTAGCTTGGACAAAGATAAAAGTGATGTTTCTTATAATACTTAGTAGATCTTTATTTTATGCATAAACCAGCTTGTATAATTCAGATTTGAATACGTTATTTGTTTTTAATGATTTTTGTAGCTATGTTATTTTTTATAAGCTTGTTGCATATTCTGGTACATTTTATAAATCAAGCTAATCAAGCTTCACAACACTATTCCACAAAGAAAAACTTTTAATAGGCACTTTCAGCCATGGAACTTCTGATGAAATACAAGAACAATCAGGTAAACTGCATCTGCGGCTTGACTTTGGTGACATCTCAAATATATCCTTTTATATCAAACATTGCTGGCAGTTTTTGAATTTCTTGCCACGATATCCCAGCTCCTAAGGTTTGGATTGCCGAAATGCCAGAGAGGTAAAGACAAGGGATAACAAGAAAACGGCCGATTTTCGTAGCGCCATCTAAAGGAAGTCGGAAATGTTTATTTCTGAAGCATTTAATGCAAAGTAAAGCATTAGAAGTGTCCATTGTGCTTTAAGAAGTGTTTTGGCCAGCTTTCATCACAATGAGGTTGACTCGCGGGAAGCTTCAGCTTCGAATAATAAATCCTTGTTGTGTTGCGAGAGCAACACTTTGGTTTTGTCCTCGTTTTTTTTGTTTTTTTTTTTTTTCCTATGACTCCGATTTCATTTTATTCCTGGTAACTGAGAAGGGTCTAACCTGTGCGGTTTTTACGGAAAGTGTGGACCTTAGGCCGGATTGATGAATATGACATTACATTTTGGAAAGCTCCGTAGAACTCTTGCCTGGGGCCAATAAGGATGGTTTTTGCTTGTCATCGAGCCAGAGCCTACGGTTTGCGAAGTGAAGTGGAGTTGTATAGCCTATGTCAGAGAGGACTATCTGAAGTATGTAGCGAACCTTTCGTTTCATCAAAAGATGTTTCTGCTTTCGAGTGGAAAGCTCCGTTCTAGCACGCAAGCAGGCAGGCACTAGTTTCAAATTGAAGATGGACTAAAATCTATAAGTGTTAAATATATGCGGCAGTTACCCGGCCCCACAGCCAACATATCTTCTTTGAGTGATAAATAGAAAAATCTACAGAGACAAAAAAGTGGCTTTTTGCCACGGGTCCGAAAGTGCTGCCATCTATTGTTTCTGTCCATGTCTGCGACGATTTCAGCTGAGTTTATATTTTTTTTTTTTTGCACTTTGGTTTGTGGTAGAGTAACGGTATCAGATGTGCCTCTTAAACTTTAAAAGTTCTCTCATTGCTAAAGAAACTAGAGCTTATCCTTTGCTCCTTTCTAAGTCGTGACGTTAGAAAGTTGGCCTACGGCAAAAAAGTCAACTTTTGAACTAAGACAGGTAGAATTTTTTTTTCGACGGCAATCGATAGCCATTGATGAGCCGATCAAAGTATATGCCATCCATTTTTTGGTACAAAAATTCCTTCATGAGATACACCAGTTTGAAAATTTCAAAGGGGTTGACAACTTCATAGTAAGGTACATTGAAACCAAAAATAGGCGATACCAGTTATGATACATATAGGGGACTTTTAAGCAACAGTCGACTGTTAGCCCATAATCATCTTCGGTAATGAGGGGTTTGGAGCTTTTGCTAGTTGGTATACCTGTTATTTGTTTCCGGTGCATTCGATGGTAAGAACAATTTGGTTCCCAATGGTAAGATATGCAAGGGACTTCTAAGTAATAATCGGCTGTTATGCTACAATCATCTTCTGCGATGATGGGTTTGCAGCTTTTGCTACCTGGTGTACCCATTATTTGTTTCCGGTTAACTTAATGTATATCACGGGAGAGGGACTTGTAAGTAGGAATCGGTTCACGAGGGGCTAGGAATTTTTGCAAATGGGTGCACATTGTATTCGATTTCTATAAATCTGACGGTACGAAAGTTTGTGTCGATGGTCTATCAATGTAACCGAGGATTAACTGTTTACACAACGGATACAAACGAAAATGTAAAGCAATGAGGTAGTTTCACAATAATTAATAGGGTCATCTATAGTATTTTAATCCTGAAAAGTTACGGATAGCTTTCTATTACCAACTAGATTATATAAGATATTGTTCCAAGTTTTCATCCGTCACGATGTCTACGATTGAAAAGGATAAAGTACAACTGACTGCAAAGTTAATTTAGTCCCTTCTTCCTATATTTTTTTGTTGTTGTTTTTACAACGCTGAAGAATACCTTTTGATCATATGATTATTTTTTTTAGAACATCCCGTTTAAAAAGATTATGCTATAATCTTCTTCAGCGATGAGGGGCTTGCAACTTTTGATAGCTGGTATATCCATTATTTATTTCCGATGAATTTGATGTCAATCACGGGAGACGGACTTGTAAGCAAGAATCGGTTCACGAGAGGCTAGAAATTTTTGAAAATTGGTGCACATTGTATTCGATTTCTGTAAATATGACAGTAAGAAAGTTTGTATCGATGGTCTATCACTATAACCTAGGATTAACTGTTTACGCAACGGGTACAAACGATACGGTAATGTAAAACAATAAGGTAATTTTGTAATAATTAATAGTGTCATCTATGGTATTTTAATCCTGAAAAGTTACGGATAGCTTTATAATATCAACTAGATTATATAAGATATTGTTCCAAGTTTTCATCCGTCACGATATCTACGATTGAAAAGGATAAAGTTCAACTTCGACGGCAATCGATAGCCGCTGATGAGCTGATCAAAGTATATGACATCCATTTTTTGGTAAAAAAAATTCCTTTATGAGATACACCAGTTTGAAAGTTTCAAGGGGTTGACAACTTCAGTAGTAAGGTACACACTGAAACCAAAAATAGGCGATACCAGTTGTGAGACATTTAGGGGATTTGTACGCGACAGGCAACTGTTAGCTCATAATCATCTTCGGCAATGAGGGGTTTGCAGCTCTCGCTAGTTGGCGTACCTGTCATTTGATGAACAATTTGGTTCCCAAATGTAAAACATGCAAGGGACTTGTAAGTAATAATCGGCTGTTATGCTACACAAATCTTCAGCGATGAGGGGTTTGCAACTTTTGCTAGTCGGTATACCCATTATTTTTATCCGGTGAACTTGATCACGGGAAAGGGACTTGTCAGTAGAATCGGTGCACGAGGGGCTAGAAATTAGTGCAAATTGTTGCACATTGTATTCGATTTATATAAATCTGACGGTAAGAAAGTTTGTATCGTTGGTCTATCGCTGTAACCTAGGATTTACTGTTAACGCAACGGGTACAAACGATACTGTAATGTAAAACAAGGTAGTTTCGTAATAATTAATAGTGTCATCTATGGTATTTTAATCCTAAAAAGTTACGGATAGCTTTATAATACCAACTAGATTATATAGGATATTATTCCAAGTTTTCATCCGTCACGATGTCTACGATTGAAAAGGATAAAGTTCAACTGACTGCAAAGTCAATTTAGTCCCTTTTTCCGATATGCTTTTGTTGTGGTTAGGGCAATCGATAGCCCTTGAAGAGCTGATCAAAATATATGCCATCAAATTTTCTGAACAAAAATCCTTCATGAGATAAGCCAGTTTGAAAGTTTTAAGGGGTTGACAACTTCAGGAGTAAGGTACACACTGAAACCAAAAATAGGCGATACCAGTTGTGAGACATGTAAGGGACTTGTAAGCAACATTCGACTGTAAGCAACAGTCGACTGTTAGCTCATAATCATCTTCGGCAACGAGGAGTTTGCAGCTTTTGCTAGTTGGTATACCTGTTATTTGTCTCAGGTGTATTCGATGGTAAGAACAATTTTGTTCCCAATTGTAAGACATGCATGGGACTTGTAAGTAATAATCGGCTTTTATGCTATAATCATCTTCAGCGATGAGGGGTTTGCAACTCTTGATAGCTGGTGCATCCATTATTTGTTTCCGGTGAATTTATTGTCAATGTCGGGAGACGGACTTGTAAGTAAGATCGGTTCACGAGGGGCTAGAAATTTTTGAAAATTGGTGCACATTGTATTCGATTTCTGTAAATATGACAGTAAGCAAGTTTGTATCGATGGTCTATCGCTATAACTTAGGATTAACTGTTTACGCAACGGGTACAAACGATACGGTAATGTAAAACAATAAGGTAGTTTTGTAATAATTAATAGTGTCATCTATGGTATTTTAATCCTGAAACGTTACAAATAGCCTTCTTCCGATATTGTTTTGTTGTTGGTTTTACAACGCTAAAGAACAGCTTTTGATTATGTGATTATTCTTTTTAGAACATACCGTTTTAAAAGCTTCGATAAGTTGACAATTTCAGCATTTAACCGACAGCGAAGAAACAAAACCAAAGTGTTGCTCTCGCAACACTTTAGCCGGCGAAGCCGGACAAAGGTTGCCGCAACACTTCACGTTGCCCGGGCAACGTAGGTCTAGTTTGTTTTGGGTTTAACGTATACCTAAAACATTCTATGTCACTCCAGGGCTTGTAATGTAAAATTGTGTTGATGATTATGAAAAACTGAAATGGCAAGAAAGTGACAGGCATGCCAGTAGAATACAAAGATGGCGCTTCGTTAATTCTAATTTATTTGTAATTTTCTTTTAGACGAAGGCATTACAGATATAACAAACACAAAAGAGGGGGATGTCGCGGGGGTTCTTCCGTTCTGGGGAGACGAGTCTAAGACATGAAGGATCCGACCGAACCTGTCTGGTGGCATTGTCACTAAGTATTCCTAGAGCCACCGATCATGGTGGCCGTATTGCGTCGTCCAACTCACCGTCTTGTTTAGGCCGAATTAGAAATGTGTTCATGTCGATTTTTCTTTGTGCTGTTTTTCCTATTTGGGATCCCAAAACGTAAGTGGGGGATACCTATGACATCGCTAAAGTTGTTCGTCTGTCCGTCCGTCCGTCTGTAAGCACGATAACTCTCGAAGGGAATGAGATATTTTGATGAAACTTGGTGTGAGGATTCGTTGGGTCTTCGGACCAGTCGAGTTCGTAGATGGGCTTTGTAGCCCTACATTTAGGGGTGGGGGAGGGGGTTCAAATTAAAGGGCAAACAAAGTATTTTGAAACAGCTAATGTGATGGTCAATAATGGGGTAAGAAGACATACTGAACACGATGATGTAAACCATTTTGTCATCGGACAAGTAGTTCGCTCAGAATCCGGCCAAAATCGGAAAGTTTGATAAAAGTAAAAGTTTTGTTTGAAGTTCATTAGATGTCCGATTTAGGAGTAGGAAGACATGCTGAAGACGATGGTGAACAGATTTTCTCGACGGACAAGTAGTTCGCCCGGAATCCGGCCCAAACAGGAAAGTTTGTTAAAATTAAAAGTTTTATTTGGAGTTGATTAGATGTTCGATTTAGGGCAAGAAGACATGCTGAACACTTATGTGAAAACAATTTCTACCCGGACATGTAGTTCGCCCGGAATCCGGCCAAAACCGGAAAATTGTTAGAAGTTCAAGTTTTATTTCTAGTTGATTAGATAACCAATTTAGGCGTAAGAAGAGATGCTGAATCCGTGTATGACAATCATATTTTACCCGGACATATAGTGCGACCGGAATCCGGCTGGAGTCGGAAAATTTGTTATAAGTTAATTTTTTATTTGAAGTTGATTAGATGTTCATTATTGGAGAAAGAAGATACCCTGAGTTCGTTTTTGAGCTTTCTTTTTTCGCCGGACAAGTAGTTCTTGAGTTCGGCCGAAACCGGGAAGTCGGCAGAAGTGGCAGGAAGTTTTCGTCAAAACAGATATGACTTATAGGGGTAAATACACATGCTGAATCCATATCTGAACTTGGTTTTCTCAGATGATAAGCTATTTGGCCTTAATCTGTTTCTGAATTTTAGTTGTAACAATGTTCAAGGAGTCTGGCGATGACTGGATCTGGCTAAGACAAGACCCAGTTGTCTGGATCTTGGGATCCTATCGAAACCTTTGGTCTTGTTTTACTCCGTTCTCGCCATCTGCGTTTGGCGGGTTAAAATAAAATATAGATCACGGTAACGTCCATTTCGCGACATGAGCCTCGTTTTTGCTGCATGCTGCAGGTCCACTTCTCGGCCGATTCCGGACTGATTCTTTCTACATCCGTTTTTGCACTGCAGCGCTTCCGAGGAAGACGGCAGCGCTTCTCGAGAATCGCGGACTTGCTCCCCGACTAAGTCCGTGCTTCCCTGCAACATGCCGCAGCGCTGCCGCTTCAACCAAGAAGAAAGTGAATCCAAAAAAGCATATTATGCAAAAGCAAAGAAGTGCTGCAGCAGCGCTATTGCAACAAAAACGAGGCTATGGTTGGAGCGTGGATTTGGGCGGCGAAAATAGCAGATTTCGCAGAAAATAGCAGAGTCCAACTAACGAATCCCTTCAAACCTTCTAAGATGTATGGTTTTGAGAGAAATTGATTGCGATGAAGATTGTGTTTTTCTTTTAACTTGGCTTTTATCCATAGGACGAAGGCCCTCGTTCTTCAACTCCTAGCTGCTATCTGCTTAGTCGAAGGAGGGCATGAGTTGGTCCTCGGCGCCTTCGATCGCTTCAAGGAAATATGTGGAGAAAATAGGCGATTCGAAACGATGATGCGATTTTTCTGCCAGTATACCTCATTCCACATAGAATTTATGGTAGGTGATCAGATCAGAACTTTTGGTATTCTAGTGAAAATTTTATTATCGAGCCATGGTATTTTACTTAACTATGTGGCAATGTGAGAGACAACACGCCCTTTTTGGATGCAAAACCCGAACTTCTGTGACCTCTGAGCTTCGGGAGTGTATGTTTGTCGCGAATCTTTAACCTGCCATATCTGCTGGATATCAGTCGCCCTCTCTGCACAAGGGACTTATGCAAGAAATCTTAGCAGCGATGGTTTCCATCGTCCTAGACCCGATGAAAAATTTCTAGCCTTTGTAGTAGTATGGTAGTAGTACGAAAACGTTGCATGGAATACTATGTAATAGCAAAGAATACTATCATTTAATGTGTCTCAGACCGGTCCAATCTTCTGTAGTAGTATCCAGTAGCATCCTGTCTTGCCATAAGAGCATCCAGTCTTGCTATTAGTAGCATATAATAGTATGCAGTAACACGGTAGCTTTGAAGTAGAAGCATGTAGTAGCATCGTTAGTACTGCATGCAACTTTTTCGTTCTAATTCATAGAACTATTTTGAGATAAATTTTTCATCGGGGAAAAGGAGATGTACCATTGACTTGGCGTGCCCGTCTACCAGAAGATGAGCCGTAGGGACCAGCCCTCCATTGGACCCGTATGGCTTCTAGGTAACGGATAAACATAAGGATTCTCGACACCGTTTGAGCGATCCGAATGTTAGTTCCGATCACAGACAGGCTTCCACAAATAGATTCCCTTATGATTTGTCATGCTCCACTCTATGATTCTGGTGTACCAGTTTTCAGTACACTTCCCCTATTTACAGAAATGCCGTAGTAAATGCTGTTTCTTCTTCTTTTCTATTTTTTTTTCTGAAATAATAAAACAACCACTTATAACCGTATTTTCAAGCTCTATAATTTTTTTTTTTTTTTTTCCAATCAATCAATCAAGTTTAATCCGAATAGCTAAAAGCTAGAAAAGGAATAAAATTTCGTTCAAACAACTTTTCACATAGGCGGTACTCACGACATACGTTTTTGAATGGAGATATATCTCTTGAAAATCAGATCTTCTAACAATGTATAGCAGTCAGATGTCGTTAGGACTGATCTCAGAGTGTGAAATGTAATGCTTCGGAAATAAGAAAAGATGAGTATTTGGAAGGGACGATCGGGTCGGCGCCTACTCAGCCCTACGTTTATTTTGGGATCCCAAAATGTAAGTGGAGGGATACCTATGACATCGCAAAAGTCGTCCGTCTGTCGGCACGATATCTCTCGAGCCGGAATGAGATATTTTGATGAAACTTGGTGTGAGGGTTCTTTGGGTCAAGGGTAAGGTCAAATTCGTAGATGAGCTCTGGAGCCTTACAATTAGCGGTGGGGGTTCAAATGAAGGGGCAAACAAATATTTTTAAAAACCTAATGTGATAGTCGAAAAATAGGCTGAACACGGTGATGAATCCATTTTCTGGTCGGACAAGTAGTTCGTCCGGAATCGGGCAAAAACCGGAAAGTTTGTTAAAAGTAAAAGTTTTATTTGAAGTTGATTAAATGTTCGATTTAGGGGTAAGTAGACATGCTGAAAACTTATGTGAAAAGCATTTTCTACCCGCACAACTAGTTCGCCTGTAATCCGGCCAAAACTGGAAAATTTGTTAAAAGCTAATGTTTTATTGAAGTTGATTAGATGACAGATTTAGGGCTAAGACGAGAGGCCGAGCCTGCATATGACAATCATTTTTTACCCGGACAGATAATTCGTTGAAACCGGAACTTTTTTATTTTTTAATGTTTTATTTGAAGTTGATTAGATGTTCTCTATTGGGATTAGGAGATACTCTGAATTCATTTCTGAATTGTTCTTTTTTTGCTGGACAAGCAGTTCGCTCGGAATTCGGCCGAAAAAAAAATAGATATGGCTTATAGAGGTATATTTGAATTTGGTTTTCTCAGATGATTATGCTGGCGAAGATCCAGAATGGCCAATTGTCTGGATCAAAATTAGATTTTTGGGATCCCATCAGATTCAGGTTTCAGATATTTTTTACTTCACCAAAAAAACACAAGTACATTATACAAAAAACTCAATAACCACATAAAAGACAAAAATCCTGTGGGTGGCTGTATCTTCTAACCACCTTTTAACTTAAAGTTGTTCAATAAATAATAACAGAAAAACTAATCTAATGTATTTCTCGAAACCTTAGGTCTAGTTTCATGTTGTAGACACGAAACCTTGAATTAAAATCTTTCTCCATCCAGGTTGCCTGTCTTCAGTTTATAAATATCATTGTACATTCCGTGGAAGACGTGAATTTTCGAGTTCACCTCCAATACGCCTTCACAGAGCTTGGGCTCGACGAGGCTTTGGATAAGCTGAGGCATCATGAAAGTGAGGAGCTTCAGACACAGATCTCGGCGTACCTGGATAACGTTTTCGACGTCGCTGCCCTCATGGAGGATAGCGAGACGAAGACAACTGCGCTGGAAAGAGTCGCAGAGCTTGAAGATGACCTGGCCCATGTAAGTAGATGAACATTAAACCCCTTCAGCACGAATTTCAGTATTTTTAAGTATCAGTAGAGTATTAGTATTATGTTCAGTGGGTTTATTAGCAAATCAAAAGTTAATCACACATACTCAGAACCAGAGGTGTCACGACTGGGGGGGGGGGGGGGGGGGATTGGCAATCTGGGCCCAATTGCCCCTGAACCATCAGGGGTGGGCAAACAGGAAAAAGAGACCCGAATGCTCACACACGTACCAATTTTTAACTTGATACTTGTTGATTCCTGTCACGGGTAACGAACTTTACTCCTGGGCAATCTGGGCCCAGTTGCCCATGAACGGGATGGGTGAGGGAGATGCAAGTTTAAAAGCAATTTCCCAGCCCTAGGATCTACAAATACAAGGAATTTCATCGTCTTATGTCCAACGCTGGTCAAGTTATGAACATTATTCTCTGGGCAATCTGGGCTCATTTGCCCCTGAACTGGGTGGGTGTTGGGGCTGTGACCCCCAAAAAGCACAACTGGACCCCAATGTCCACAAGTGTACCAAATTTGAACTTGATACTTGCACTGGTTCACGAGTTATGAGCTCCACAAAATATGGTGAAAACCAAAAACCGAAAGCTGAAAGCGAGACAAACCTGCGGGTTTAGAAATTTCTAGTAAAGCAAATGTGCGGTCTGCACACACCAACGAAACAATGGAGACTGTATAATTTGTGTTGCTATGTTCAGAATATGAAGTTATCAGAGCCAGCGCTGGTGAACGGCTGAATAGGTTTGAGTAGGGACGTTCTCTATCGCTAGTGGTGCTAGTATCGCTGCTATTAGAGTGTATGGCAACTTTTTCAAGTCTTGGTGCTACTCCCTAATGTTATTTTGTTCTGGTGTCGCATTTACGCTCGCTCGTTTCCATATTCTTGAGTGTTCGTTTGTCATCCCACTTTGGTGAATGTCGCTTTTGTTTATCAGTAAAGCGAAATCACCGCAGAAATTCCCTTTAAGTGGGACTTCGCTTAATAGAATTACCGTCAAGCCTGAATGTGTCGACGAAATTTTCCTCCATATCCAAGTTATTTCCTATTTTTTTCCCTTTCTGGAATCCAGCACGTATTTCTAGATTGAAAGCCCTGGGCTAGAACCGTAATGGGGAAGATGGGTACTTCAACGAATTTTCGTTTCAGGCGAACGAGAAAATCTCACTTTTAGAAACTGAGGCTTTTACTAAGCAAGATGAGTTAGAAAACCGGCTTCAGATGATAACGACAGAGCGGGACGAGCTCTACGAGTCTCGCCTCAGGGTCGAAGGGGAACTCGCGTCTCTTCGTGTATCTCACGCGCAGAGGGAGGAGGAGTCGAAACAGAAGCAGAGTCATCTGGAGCTGAGGATACAGGAGTTAGAGGTCGTTGCGAGTACTCTGCCCAGAACCGGAAGAGGTAAGCCTTTAAATTATTATTATTATTTATTTGAATCCTTCAAAACTGAAGAGTAGTTTTGTAAAAAGAAACCACACTCACACACACCTACATTCTAATAAAAAGCAGACCGTTAAAGAAAAATTGGCCTACTAAATCTAAAACGGGAAAAACAAAGTTCAAAATAAATAAAACTACACTGTAAAAAGTTTCTCCGAATAAGGATGCAGTATTTGCTACTGGGATTAATCTTATCTCTATTGGGATAAAATTAATCCAAAATTAGGGATAATCTTATCTCAATAAAGACAAGATTAATCCCAGTAGCAAATACTGCAAGATTTTTTTTTACGGTGTAATAATATCAGGGCGCTTTTTTTGTGAAAAAAAAAAAAGGTTGTTGTCAGCCTTTTTATTTAAAGTTTTGGATTTTACTATTTAAAGTTTCCAAAGGGTTCTCCACTTTAAAATTAAAAGAAAACCAAGAAGGAATTTAGAGAATTTAAAATAAGTAACTTTTAATGCAGAAAGTTCAGAAGGACGGAAAGAACAAAAGAAAGCAGATCGAAACAGAATGTGAGGAAGTGCAACAGCCGAATGAATAGAACCAAGAACATCTATGCGATACATCCCCCGTAAACGAATAACAGCACCGAATGCTCTTCTTATTTTATCTTCACATGTTGAATAAGAATAAGTTTCCAATCCCTGGTATTAGAAGAATAAGGGATTCCAAGATACATAACTTTCTTAACAGGGCTGAAACAATCACCCCCCCCCCCCCCCACACACACACACACAATCCAGAGGGGGATTCAGTGTGGGGAAACCACTAATCACAAAATAATTACACTTTTCAGAACTAATTGTACCGTGTTCTTCAAAACTGTGCTAATTGAATTTTTTTTTTAAGCTGAGTTAACTAAACGATTGGATAGAACATAGTTTATGTCGTCTGAGTTACTACTTTCTTCATGCAGAAATGGCATACACAAAACTGGACCCCAACAATTATGAAAATGTAGTTAGCACAGTTTTGAAGAACACGGTACAGTTATTAGACTCTTCTGCTCAATTTAGACACTAAAATGTTATAATTTTCAGTTAATTTTTCCTTAAGTTGTATAGCGTGTAGCAAAATTACCACTGGTTTGGGGCATTCTTGAACAGTGGTGAGGGCTTTCCATCTCTCTGTACGTCCGTCCGTCTTTCTTCACGTTAACTCTCGAAGGGGTTGAGATATTTCAGTCTGCTACTTCAGCGATGTTTCGGCCCTTCTTGGCAAGGGTCCTTTGCAGGCTGTTGTTAGTAGAAACAAACCTGCAAAAACAAAATACTTCAGGTTCGTTTTGAGCCAGTGTTTAATATAGGTAGGGGGGAGGGGATTTTATATATTTATAAGGGGAGATTTTTTCTAACCTAATGAAATGCTCCGTGAACTTCAAAAATGCCAAAATTGGCGAGGTCTGAAAATCAGGCCATAATTTTGAGTGTAAAAGAGTAGGGATATTTGCAGTAAAAAAAATAGACAGTTCGAGTTTGTAGGGCACTGAAATAAACAGAAAGAGTAGGCCTAAACTTAAAAAAGAACGCGTCGAGAACTTGAGGCGGCTAGATGTGAACGTGAGGCTTAATGAAATGTGGTATAAACGGTATGACGGTATGAGTGGTATGAGAAGGCACAGAAATCATGGAGGGCTCTGTCAACCGGACATATGACCGATATTTATGGTTTAATCCGCCTCCGAAACCAATAGCATAATCCAGCCTGTAATCCAAACTACACGATGGGATACGTAAGTAAGTAAGTAAAGTATTAATTACCCGTATTTTTCACTTAGAACAAAACTGAGTAAAGAAGAAAACAATGAAATAGAAAAAGTAGAGAAATCTAAGGCACAACACAGATACAGAGTCATGACATTTTACAGAATAATTTTGCACTCAAGAACTTAAGTGTTTAAGCCAGGGGTGGCCCAAAGGGGGTGATTCACCCCCCCCCCCCCTGCCTTTCGCTAAGTCGTATCAGTCGTTTATTTTGACCTCGCCGAGGTCCCGGACATTCATTTAAATCAAACCACAGACTTTCATATGAAAATATCAGGACACTCATACAGCGTGAAAATGATCTCTTTTATTTTTAAGTTATTCTGAAAGCGAACTTCTCGTTCTTCAATTGCTGTGTATAGCATTTTGTGTCGCGTATTGAGACTCGGACCTAATTTGATGGCAAGGTCGCAGATGAAGATTGAGGCAGATTGAAACCTTTCATGTGTGCTTCAATATGCTGCATTGAGGAAAGATATAGTGTTCCTGTCGGGCGAAAGACGAAAGTTTGTTTCGTCAACGAATCGGGGCTTCTTTTTACACAGAAGGAATCAGATTATTCAAACCACTTAAAAGTTGCAGTTTTTCGGATGTAAATGTAATTACTGTAGTGTGACATAGTTTTGTTTTCGTCTTGAAAGTACAGCGTGTCGAATGGACAAGTACAACGATACACTGTACTTTCATTATGAAACAAAAGTACATCAAAACCACAGTTAAACTACACCCGAAAAAAAAAAGCTACCTAAGTCTCGTCGGCGAACCATCGTCTTCATAAATGGGTTCAGGCTTAAAGGCTAGAGTACGGAAATTAGTTAAATCTTGACAGACAAAGGCAGATTCAAAAATTTTCGCCTGCGCCGCTTGCTCTAATTTGCCCAGGGTACAGGCGTTAGAAGCTTTCCACTTTAGCGAAAGCTGAAATGTAAAGCTGAGGTTATGAATGTATGGATACACAAATTTCAAATTTCATAATTCAGCTGATGCACTGCATCTAGTTTTACACTGGCTGTAGTATTTGTTGGCGGGGAATGTGCGCCGTTGCCGCAAAGTGGCAACAGCTCATTTTTGTCGGTATGTGTGAGTCGTATATTGCGACCCAGGAGTCGTTGAAATGAGGGGTCTCACCCCCCCCCCCCCTCCTGGTCTGAGTGCTTCGGAACACCCTTGGTGGCTCCATTTCCCCTGGAGATTTGAGATTACCCGACTCACTGCGATATTAGGTTCCGTAATCTGGTGTTTTTCATTCAGTCTGAATAGGATCGTCACGAAACACGATCAAAATACATTAGTTGTATTTTGTCATCCGTTTTCTTTTCTTCTTGTTGATCGCTTGCCGAGGAAACCATTGAAGTGTGGTTGCAAGTCAATTTGTCCTTTTTATTCAGTTGCTTTGCGCTCGCTGTCTCATTTCACACAAAAACAAGAAGAAGGAAACAACGTGGAATTCCGTTGTTGAAATGAGAAGTAGTAGCAAATTGGCGATCTGGGTAGCCAACCTACCTTTTATTTAAGACGGGAGAGCAATGCGGGCAATTTCAGAAGTTTCATAATAGATAACGCAAGGACGACAAAGCATTGCCAGGAAGAGCTGAAAAATCATTTGCTGACTTTTCCCTTGTCAAGATGACCAACAAAAAAGTCGGCAAATGTTTTTTCGGCGTTGTTTCGGCTAAATGTTGAATGCATAAAGTTTGAATGCGTAACATTTGAAAACATAACTGCTAACATCCTAAGCGTTATCTGTCGAAACCGTGCATCCTTGTGTTGTCTATTATGAAACTTCTATAGTGTGGTTGGTGACCAGCCATCTGGTACTTTTTGTACATATGTTTCTAAACGATGGAGCTCGGGGGAACCTCGATGGGACTAATATATATCTTTCGTTTCAGAGGTCGACGCCATCTCTGCCGGAAAATTCAACACCCTACCAGCAATTCCCACAGCTGGACCACCCCCGCCTCCTCCTCCTCCCATGTCCATGCCTGCATCTCTCTCATTAACGCTGCCCCCTCCACCGCCTCCGATGATGGGAGCCATTCCACCACCCCCTATGCTCAATTCTAGTCAAACGCGTAACGGTGTAGGAGGCGTATCCATGCCTCCGCCGCCACCTGGGATGATGCCCGGTCCGATGGACGCGCTCACGATAAAGAGGAAAATCCAGACCAAGTATAAACTGCCAGCATTGAACTGGGTCGCGCTGAAACCAAATCAGGTAGGAGTTTTTCTCTTAAAGTACATGTGAAAACCTACTCTATGCATCATTTTATCTCTCACCAGTCACGGCGATCAGCATTAAACCTTTTACAAACGCAAGTGGAGGGATACCTATGACTTCGTAAAGGTTGGCAGTCCGTCTGTCAGCACAGTAACTGTCGAAGGGAATGAGATATTTTGATGAAGATTTTTGGGTCATGGGACAGGTCTAGTTCGTAGATGTGCTATGTAGCCCTACATTGCGGGGTGGGGGAGGGGGGTTCAAATTAAGGGGCGAACAAAATATTACTAATAGCTAATGAGATAGTCAATTTAGGGGTAAGAAGATATGCTGAACAGAAATATGAAAATAATTTTCTCACCGGACAAGTAGTTCGCCCGGAATCCGGCAAATACCGGAAAGTTTGTTAAAAGTAAAAGTTTTATTTGAAGTTCATTAGATTTTCGATTTAGGGTTAAGAAGACATACTGAAGACTTATATGAAAATCGTTTTCTCGTCGAACAAATAGTTTCGCCAGGAATCCTGCCAAAACCGGAAAGTTTTTTAATAGTAAAAGTTTTAACTCAAGTTGATTAGATGTTCGATTTAGGGGTAAGAAGACATCCAATCCAAATATGACAATCATTTTGTACCTGGACATTTATTTCGTCCGGGATCTGTCTGAAACCGGAAAATTTGCAGAAGAGTAAAATTTCCATATCCGAAGCTGATTAGAGGTTCGATGTAGTGGTAAGGAGGCATGCTGAATCCGTATTTGAAACTTATTTTCTCTTCGGAATCCAGCCAAAACCTGAAAATTTGTTGTAAAAAATAAAGTTTTTTCTGCAGATAATTAGAGGTTCGACATAGGGGTAAGGGGATATGCTGAATTCGTGTTTGAGATTTACTTTTTTGCCGGACAAGTAGTCCGCCTTAAACCGGAAAGTTTGTTTTTATCAATTTTGTTAAAGTAGATACGACGTATTGGGGTAAACACACATGCTGAATCCATATCTGAACACGGTTTTCTCAGAAGATTAGCCATTGGACTTAATCTGTTTCTAAATTTTAATAGTAAAAATGTTCAAAGACGGGAAATTGTCTGGATCAAATATTAAACTTTTGGGATCCCATTGAAACCTCTGGTCTTGTTTGTTAACCAGTTCTTGCGCGCTAGAGAATAATCATTCCACTCGATCGTAAGTAATTGATTCCTTAAAGCGCAACTCTTACTAGAAATTATCTTTTCACTATGAAGCGGGATCAGACAAAACGTTTTCGAAAATACCATTACTTTCCACCTAAATCTAGTGATCTTCTTGTTAGCGCTTGTCGACACTATCCTGCCTTCCTGCTCTCCGACGCGGCGGCTGAGCGCAAAACATTTGAAAACTGAACGAGCTGTGGTTAAAAAGCGAGAAATACCCACAAGTGACGCACAAGTGTACCAAGTTTGAACTTGATACTTGCACTGTGTCACGAGTTATGGGCTCCACAAAAAGCGAGAAATACCCACAAGTGACGCACAAGTGTACCAAGTTTGAACTTGATACTTGCACTGTGTCACGAGTTATGGGCTCCACAAAAAAACGGTGAGAACCGATAACCGAAAGCCGAAAAGCTGCTTCAGCGCTCCCAATAGTGGATTGTTCCAAGGAACATTCCACTAAAACTTAACGTTTTCTCTGTAGTTGGGGGGAAACGAGTTTGGCAAACTTTTAACAAATAGAAGTTTGAGGTTTATCTTTCTTGGCGTATGAACGCTGCTCTCCTCCCGAAGGAACTAATAACAAGTGTGTTTCGATCGCTTTGTTATGCTTTTTAATGGTATGTTACAGCTCGGATGGAAAAGAGTAGGAATGCAAGCGTTACGATTTTAGACTTTATGCACGGTTAGCGAATGTAGGCGTACGGTAAACGTAAGCCTACATTTTTGTTCTGATGCGAATGTAGGCTGTAGAACTTCAATATGCCCCCTTGATATTCCGATTGATTTGGTCCAAGCATTTCCCGATAAACTATCAAAACCTTTGTCAGATATTTTCAACACGATAACCAAAAGCGGTTTATTCCCTGATTGCTGGAAAAAAGGGTACGTTACTCCCATACAGAAGAAAGGGGCTAAACTGGATTTTAGTGGAGTCCGTCCTATTACTCTTACACCGATATTTTCCAAAATGTATGAGAGTTTTGTAGCAGATTGGCTCAAAGAAACGATCCATGATTTAATAGATGAAAACCAGTTCGGAAACATGAAAGGTTTATCGACGACACATTATCTGGTTAGCCTTCTCGACACTGTATATAAACTACTTGATGAGCCTGATACATGGCTGAATCTTATTTTAGTTGACCTCCAAAAAGCGTTTGATCTTGTTAGTCACAATGTTTTAATTGAAAAATTATTAAATGAATTTAAAGTACCACCTTTTCTAGTTAATATCATTGCATCTTTTCTGTCAAATAGAAGTCAAGTTGTAAGGTATAAAAACATTTATTCAGATGCACTTCCTATTTCTTGCGGTGTTCCACAGGGAACGCTCTTAGGTCCTCTGTTATTTTTGGTAATGATTAACAATCTGGCTAACGAATCAGCCGATCGCTGGAAGTTTGTGGACGATATGACATTACTTGAAAGGTGCAGAAGGAACATAAAAAGTACCGCAATGGAAATACTTGACGATATCGCTGCCGAAGCAGCCGAGTCGAAAATGAAAGTTAATTCACAGAAATCAAATATCATGACCATAAGTTTTCTTAAATCAAAGCCATCGTTCACTACTCCAGTACCAAATGAAATATTTACAACAAAGACCAAACTTTTGGGGATCACACTGACGAATGATCTGAAGTGGGAGGCTCACATTTGTTCCATTATTAAACAAGCCAGTGCGTCTCTGTCTCTCCTTAAACTGTTTTCCAAATTTTCGTGCCCTAAATCACATGTTCTCCGCCTTTACGTTACTTTCATCCGTCCGCTACTTGAGTATGCTTGTCCGGTTTGGCACTTTGGCCTGACAGTAGATCAGTCTGATAGGCTTGAAACTATTCAGAAGAGGCTTTGAGAATCATCTACCGCCAGGGCAAAGTGCCTTATATCCTCCTCCTCAAAGAATTCCGCCTCCCTACTTTAGCAGCCCGACGTCTTACTCTTTGTACTGGTTTCGGGAACAGTCTGCGTTCCCACTCATGTTTTGAGCACCTGTTTCCTACCCCATATTGCCCGCCAAAACCTCGACTACCTCGAGCTGTAGCACAAAAAGTTCCGGTTCTTAACCCTGTTTGTACAAGAACCGATCGCTACAGAAAGAGCTTTGTACCATCTTTTGTTGAAGTTTTGAACAATTGATTAACTATTTCCCTTTAATGTTTTAATTGTCTAGGGTTTTTATTCTGTTTGATCATTTTTTGACTATTGCTTTATTATGTACAACCGCCTTATTAAATGTTTTGTAATTATGATGTACCTGACGAAAACGACAAGTTCGGCAATCCAATGCTGTGAAAGTCTCGTTTTACAATAAAGTATCAGTATCAGTATCAGTATCAGGCTTACGTATGTTTCGAAATTATAACACATCTTGTGGCTTGAGGTCAAGTTTTGGGTTGAATAAGCCAAAGTAAACAGTAAATGTCAGTATATTATGTATATTCTTCATAACCCGTTACATTCGAACAGACCATAAGGCACTTTTTATGGCACTTGAGCTTACTCAAGTGCCATATAGCGATTGTTATTTCTGTCCGTCAGTCGGTCTGTCGGTCTGTCGGTCTGTCGGTCCCGGTTTTGCTAGTTCGGGCACTTCCAGATAAGCTAGGACGATGAAACTTGGCAAGCATATCAGGAACTGGACCAGATTAAATTAGAAATTGTCGCTTCCTCGATCCGACCATCTGGAGGGGAGTGGAGGGTTGGGGAATCCGGAAAAAATAGGAAAAATGAGATATTTTTAGCTTACGAACGGGTGATCGGATCTTAATGAAACTTGATACATGGAAGGACTTCGTGTCTCAGACCCTCCATTTTAAATCCAGACCGGATCCGGTGACACTGGGGGGAGTTAGAGGGGGAAACCGGAAATCTTGGAAAACACTTAGAGTGGAGGGATCCGAATGAAACTTGGTGAAAAGTACAAGCTAAAGTCCTAGATACGTGACTGATATAATCGGAACGGATCCGCTCACTTTGGGGGAGTTGGGGGGGGGGGGGAGAGAAGTCCGAATTTGTAGTGATCCCGCGAGTTCCGTGCTTCCTGATGTGCTGGGACGATGGAAATTGACAGGCATGTCTGGGACCCGACCAGCTTGAATAGGAAATCATCAATTCCCCGATTCGACCATCTGGGGGGGGGGGGGAGTGGAGGGAGGGTGAAGCCAAAATTTGAGGTATTTTTAGCTTGTGAACGGGTGATCGGATCTTGATGAAAATTGATATTTAGGATGACCTCGTGTCTCAGACACCTCACTTTAAATCCGGGCCGGATCCGATGACACTGGGGGGAGTTGGAGGAGGGAACCGGAAATTTTGAGAAACACTTAAAGTGGAGGGATCGGGATGAAACTTGGTGGGAAAAACAAGCACAGGTCCTAGAAACGTCATTGACATACCGGACCGGATCAGGACACTGTGGGGGAGTTGGGGTGGGGAACCGGAAATTTTGAGAAACGCTTAAAGTGGAGGGATCGGGATGAAACTTGGTGGGAAAAACAAGCACAGGTCCTAGACACGTCATTGACATAACCGGACCGGATCAGGGTACTGTGGGGGAGTTGGGATGGGGGTCCGGATTTCTAGCGATCCCGCGAGTTCGGCATACTTCCTGGTGTCCTAGGGCGATGAAACTTGGCAGGTATGTCAAGGATCCGAACAGATTGACTTGAGAACAGCCGTTTCCCCGACCCGACCATCGTGGGGGGAGTGGGTGGATGGGGAGTCCGGAATCTAGTGGCGTGCATAACTTTTGAACGGGTGATCGGATCTTGATGAAAATTGATATTTAGGATGACCTTGTGTCTCAGACACCTCACTTTAAATCCGGGCCGGATCCGATGACACTGGGGGGAGTTGGAGGAGGTAACCGGAAATTTTGAGAAACTCTTAAAGTGGAGGGATCGGGAAGAAACTTGGTGGGAAAAACAAGCACAGGTCCTAGACACGTCATTGACATAACCGGACCGGATCCGATGACACTGGGAGGAGTTGGAGGAGGGAACCGGAAATTTTGAGAAACGCTTAAAGTGGAGGGATCGGGATGAAACTTGGTGGGAAAAACAAGCACAGGTCCTCGACACGTCATTGACATAACCGGACCGGATCAGGGCACTGTGGGGGAGTTGGGGTGGGGGTCCGGATTTCTAGCGATCCCGCGAGTTCGGCATACTTCCTGATGTCCTAGGGCGATGAAACTTGGCAGGTATGTCAGGGATCCGAACAGATTGACTTGAGAACAGCCGTTTCCCCGACCCGACCATCGTGGGGGGAGTGGGTGGATGGGGAGTCCGGAATCTAGTGGCGTGCATAACTTTTGAACGGGTGATCGGATTTGAATGAAACTTGTCTGGTGAGCTATCGCCTCGGACGTTCAGTGTCACGTCCGAGTCGGGTCCGATACCTGTGGGGATGGGGGGGGGGGGTGGAAAACTCAAGAAACTCTAAAAGTAGAGGGATTGGGACGAAACTTAATGGATGGAACAAGCATTAGGCCTAGATGAAATTGACGGAGCCAGATGGTTTCGGGGCTCTGTGGGGGGAGTTGGAGGGGGTTTCCTGGAATTCCGGTAGTCGTGAGTTAGAATAGTTCCAGATGTAAAACGACAACGAAACTTTGCAGGCATATTAGCGACCCGAATTATCTTGACTTAAAAACCTGACACAACATACCCCGGAAACTTCCGTTCCTAGATCCGAGCATTTTTGGGGGAGCAAGAGAAGAGAAATATGGACTTCTATAAATTGCGAACGAGTGGTCTGATTCGAGTGAAACTTCATGGGTGATACGAATCGATGGCCTCGACATCTAAAACATGCGTTCGAACCATATGCGACCACGATTAGGGGAATTGGGGGTGGGGGGACTTTTGACATGCACAAAAACCAAACGGATGGACCGAATGAGATGCAATTCGACAGTGCCGAGTTTATGCGGCCTAGATTTGTTATTTGGCGTCTGGCCGGATTCGGCCAAGGTAGGGGGGGGGGGGGGGTACTGGAAACTTGCAGATAGGCTATGCTCCAATTTCAGTCAAACTTGATGAGGGAATTAAGAGATTAGGCCCGAACCGGCTCCGACAACGTTGGTGGGAAGGGGGGGGGGGTACCGGAACTTTCCAAAAATGCTCAGATTCGAGTGAAACTTGGTAGATGGTATAAACGAAGATGCTTTAGGTGGTCGATTTTTTTTTATTCCGAACCAGATTCGGCCAAGGTAGGTGGAAATAGAGTGAGTACCGGAAATCGTGTAGCACGTCTAGGGATCAAACAAATGGATTTATTGGGATGAAAGTTTGAACAGTCATGTGCATTTGCAATCGAGACGATGCCGGAACTGCTCAGAAATGAGTGAAACTAAATATCCTATTTCTATTTCCGAACCGCCTTTTTGGATGGCGGGTGTATTTTGTGACGTTTTCATCTACTTTCTTGTACAGCCTACTCGTACAAGTGCCATATGAGCTCGTAGCTCTTGTTTTTACAAAAAGCGATCTGTGTCAAAGTATCTGTAACACTAGCCTACAATTGTCCGCTTAATTGTCTACCAAGGTACCTGTTATGTGTCCAAGGTGGCATTTCCGCAAATATATAAGGGTATGTGCAAACTTAAAATAGTCTAAAATAAAATATACACAAAAATAACAAATAATACTGTAGTTCATTATTTGTCAAGTAGTGGAACGGAATTTCAGTACGGTATTGGTTCATCCAGCATTTGGACTACAGAAGTGGTTCGTGACTTAGGTGTTTACTTCGACAAGCATTTGAAATTTGATAGACATGTAGCTACCACAAGTAACAATGCAAATTTTCGTGTCCATACTATTAGACGCACATTCAGAAAATTCAACCTACGAAGAAAATTCAACCTTTGGTGGAGTACAATTCTTCGGTTTGGTACCCTATGAATAAAACGGATAGATTACGCATTGAGAAAGTTCAAAGACGCGCAACAAAGCTTGTACCTTATTTGAGAAATCTGTCGTATCCGCGTAGAATGAAAAGTTTAGAGTTGCCTAGCCTAGATTTCAGACGTAAACGTGCTGATTTGTTGAATGTATATAGGATAGTGCGAGGAGTTGACAATGTTAACCCTGAAGATTTATTTATTTTTTCAAATTACCCGTCAACACGTCAGCACAGATTTAAACTTTATCAGCCAAAGCCAAACCGACGTGTTGGCATTTATAGTTTTCAAAATAGGGTTTGTAAAGATTGGAACGCACTACCAGATGAAACTGTTATGTCGGAAAACGTAGATATTTTCAAACGATCGATTGTTTCGTCAACATTTTATTCGAGTGCTTATGCAGACCCATTTTTGCCAACTTAAGTTTAATTCAGTTTATTTTTCATTGTATAGATTTATTTGTATTACTAGTGCCTTATGTTCACATTGTATGTAGTGACAAGTCTTTATGACTTACCACTTTTGGTGATAATAAATAAATAAATCCTTCAACTGGTCGGACTTAAAATAAGCAGAAAACTAAGACTCGTTGTTCAAGGCTTGAAGGAAATTGGGAGAAAGCCACCGATCCCAGGGTCGGAAAAATTTCCCGCTTGAATACCGCGAGCTGCGTTCCAACTGAGTTCGATCCGAAGCTCGTATTTGAACATTTTGATGACTTGATGCGTTGTTTATGAAAACATCCGATTTTCCTAGGGTTCTAATTGTCAGGCACGGGTACGGAATTTTGACTACGTGGAACCAAGCCTTACAAGACCAAGAAGTATATAAGACCGAATGATCAAATACGGGTTGAACCCCGCGGTTTTCTTGAATCTGAACAAGAATCAGCTGTACGCAAGCTGTCTGTCAAGCTGCCTCATGTGACACAATACGCTTCAATAAACCCGAATTGAACATTTTCCTAGGGGTCTAATCGTCGGGCACGGGTACGGAATTTTGGCTACGCGGATCTGCCTTACAGATCAGAAGAGATAAGCTAGACCAAGAAGTATATAAAACCGAATGATCAAATATAGGTTGGACACGCGGTTTTCTTGAATCTGAACAAGAATCACTGTACGCAAGCTCTGTCTCATGTGACACAGTAAGCTTCAGTAAACCCTAATTCAACATATTAATGCCGTTGCTTGACAGCTACGACCGAACGGCTGGAACTGTTGTAACTGATCTTCACTAATGCAATAACGGTTCCGATTCCAACTAGAATTCCCTTTGTTACACCACTGACTCTAGCAGCATATCAACGAAGTTGTTATTTCAGGTTCGCGGGACGATTTTCAGCGACCTTGATGACGAGAAGCTATTCGAGGTCATTGACTTTCATGATTTTGAAGAACAGTTCAAACTGGGAAGCCAAGCCGGCGTCCTTAGTAACAGGTCAAGTGGGAGTAGTGAAATGGACGGCTTCTCTACTCTTGGAAGCAAGAGGTTTAAGAAACCAGATACGACTTCACTGCTGGAGCATACGCGGCTGAGGAACATTGGTAAGTGTCCTTAAAGCAAAACTATTACTAGAAATGATCTTTTCACGATAAAATTGCTCGGAAAAATCGTTTTTTGTAAATACGATTAGTTGCCACGTGAAACAAGCGATTTTTTTGTTAACGCTTGTCAACTCTGTCTCTGACACGGCGGGTGGATTTGAAAACTGAACGCGCGATCTTAGCTATCTTTAGAAAGTTGGAAACTAAGTCCAAAACAAAAGATAGACCTGATGGTCAGTTTTAAAGGACACCTGAATAAAGAGTACCAAGTATCATCCCTATCTGTATGACTTCCGTTAACATTGCCTGCTGAAAACCCAAACCAAATACGAAATAGTGTTTCCAAGCTATAATTTTTGCTCCATTTTGCATCTGTCCTTATTTCAGTACCGAACTAAAATGAACAAATGTCTCCAATCAACCCTTCTTATGGAATAGTTTTTAACCTGTTGAGCCCAAACTTATATGTAGAAGAAATTCCAATACGATCAGCGTTGTGCAAGATTTGAATGAATTGCGCGTTTTGTCTTGGAGTCTGCATGTGCAAACCTCCAGAAACGAACATCCCTAGCTGTCACGCTCAGGAGAAGAACGCTCTCCGTGGCCGTGTCTGTAAATGCATTCTCCATGGTGTGTTCAAGTATGGTTTCATTGTTCAGTTGTCCTTTAACAGGAAAGATAATGTCCTGCACCGAATGTAAAGTGTTTGGAAGTGGGGAAGAAAGTTTAGAAATAATGAGAAGGGAAAGATCATCTGCAATTTATATATATGAAGGAAATATTTATCGACACTATTAACGGAACAAAGACAAATGAGAGGACCCAACATGGTTCCTTTGGGGGGGGGGGGGGGGTACGGCAAGTTATTGATACGCGGAACCATTCAGTTTCACAACTTGGTTTCGGTCCGAGAGAAAACTAGCATTTCAAGAACACACCATTAAAATTGATAATGTCCTGCCATTAAAATTAAACATTAAATGCAATCAAAATTGTACTTTACCTTACCTTACACAGTACTGTGACCTGCGGAAATATTAATCTAGAAAAGAGCCGAACGTTGGTCCTCCTTCCCAAGGAGGTTCAAGTGACTCCCCCGACCCAGTTGTAACACCATTCTCAGCCTATCATAATCCCAGCGACCAATATCGCTAAACGGAGCTGACTAGTTCGAGTGATACATCGCGCCATGTCTTGGCAAGGTTCCTCGTCAGTCTCTAGTTAGAAAAAAAACACAGATTTCGATGGGATCCCCAAAATTTACTATTTATTGGACTTCTTGATCCAGCCAGTCGAATCTTGTAGATTTTCGAGTCTTCGCCAGACCTCTTTAACCTTTTGCTATGTATCCGTAATCAACCGCTTGAATATGAAAAAAAAAAAAGTTACCATTTTGGAGTTTGTTTTACAACTTACGGCCAAACAACTAATCAAATGAGAAAACCAAGTTCAAATATGGGTTCAGCAAACATGTTTACACCCCTCTACTCAACTTCAAAAATGTATTTTAGAAAGGTATTTTTTACCAAATTCCTCGTATTTTAGCAGCATTCCCGGCGAACTCTACGCAGAGCAAAAGAGCTAGCAACTTTGAGAGCCAAACCTTTCGATCTAAATTTCTGGGTTTGGGCCGTCAAGGAAATAAAGTCTCTTATCCCGATACGGAATCTCCAATCGACTTCAGAAATAACTTTTAGCTTCAACTAAATATCCAGTTCCGGCCGAATTCCGGGTGAATCATTTGTTCGGCAAGAAAATTAAGTTCAGATATGATTCAGCGGGCCTCCTTACCCCTTAAACGACTATCTCATGAGCTTATAAAACCTAATTTGTTTTCGAAACCCCCCTCCTCTGCCTCTAAATATAGGGCTAAAGGACCCATCTACGAACGTGGCCTGTACTTTGCCAGTCAATCCTCAAACGAAGTTTGGACAACATATCTCAACCCTTTGGCCCCCCGACAGGACAGACTGACAGGAGCGCAGAAAGGAGCTAAGCACTGACTTCGGTTCAGCCGTGGTATCTCATTCTCTCCACTCCCAAGTCCTCCCTCCCCCCTATCAAAATGTTAGAAGTCGACCAGAACGAGTGGTAAGTTCTAAGGTTCCCAAGCTCTGTCCCGTACCTACAAAACCGGCTAGATATTCAAAAAGTTTTATTCCCGAGTTCGTGAAATATTTTAACGTGTATCTAATGTACTGACATTAGATACACATATTGTAGTTCTTTATGTTTTTTTTGACAATAATCGCAAATTTGGTTTATAACCACGATAGTCGATTTTTACAATAAACTTTCTATCTATATCTATCACATGACTAAACCCAAAGAATACGTACGTTAGGTTTAAAAAGTCTTTGATTAAACACAAGAAACATTGCGCATGTGTACACCGACCTGGGGTCACTATCTCTCCGGCGTCCATAGATTAAACAAAGAGTGTCGTCACCGACGCGCAGAGCTCTCGCCTGTATGGAAAAAGGGGTAGGATAGGGACTGGGAATTGGTCGACAAATTTTATTAAATTGTTCACCAGGCAGTTGTCGGATGCATTCTGCCTTTTTGTTCCAGTGTGATAGCCTGGCCGGTCTGTAGTGGTTCTACAGAATGCAGCAAACCAGCGATGTTTATTCGTTGTGTCCCTGCTAACTTCTGATACAACAAGACCAAAGGTTTCGATGGGATCCAAAATATTCAATATTTGATCCAGATAATTGGGTCTTGTCATCGCCAGACTCCTTGAACATTTTTAATATTCAAATTCAGAAACAGATTAGGGCTAAATAGCTAATCATCTAAGAAAACCAAGTTCAGATATGGATTCAGCATGTGTGTTTACCCCTATAAGTCATATCTATTTTGACGAAAACTTCCTGCCTTTCTTCTGCCATTTTTGTGGTTTCGGCCGAACTCGGTAACCACTTGTCGGGCGAAAAACAAATTCAGCGTATCTTCTTTCCCCTATATCGAACGTCTATTCCACTTCAAAGAAAAATTATCTTTTAACAAATTTCCGGTTCCAGCCGGATTCCGGCCGAACTATATGTCCGGGTAAAAAATGATGTCAAAAACGGATTGAGCATCTCTTCTTACCCCTAAATCGGATATCTATAATCAACTACAAATAAAACTTTTACTTTTAAAAAACTTTCCGGTTCAGCATGTCTTCTGACCTCAAATCGACTATCAGATTAGCTGTTTAAAAATAATTTGTTTGCCCCTTAATTCGAACCCCCACCCCCAAATGTAGGGCTACAGAACCCATCTGCAAATTTGACCTTACACCTGATCCAAAGAATCCTCACACCAAGTTTCATCAAAATATCTCATTCCCTTCGAGAGTTATCGTGCTCACAGACGGACGGAGAGACGGGCAACTTTTGCGATGTCATAGGTATCCGTCCACTTACGTTTTGGGATCCCAAAAACTGAATTTGTTAAACGAAAAAGAATGCTCGGGGTCAGTTGAATGGCCAGGGGTCTGCATCGTCGAAGTAGTAACGACTCCATCACACCCACTAAATGCCGGTTGAGACTTTGGAGATAATTAAACTGATTGCACACTTTTTGTTTTATCTTTAGTATGCTCGAAAGCTGCAACAGCATATCTCCTCACCCTATATCGGCTATATCATTGGGTTGGGAAAATTCATGGTACATTTCGGGATTCCGGGCGAACTACTTGTCCGACGAGAAAATAATTTTCATATTGGGATTCAGCATCTCCGGAACTTTAGATTCAACTTTTACTTTTAGCACATTTTCCGATATTTGCCGGATTCTGGGTGAATTACTTGTCCGGCAAGTAAATAATTTTCATATTCGAATTCAGCATGCCTCCTTTTCCTAGATCGACTATCTCATCAGCTTTGATACCCCTCCCCCACCCTAAATAACAGCTACGAGGCCCATCTACGAACTTGACATGTACTTTGACTCGAAGGATCCTCACTCGGATCCTCACGCCAAGTTTGAACAAAATATCTCAATCCCTTCGAGAGTTACCGTACTAAGAGACAGACGGACGGACAACTTTACGAAGTTGTAGGTATCCCGACACTTACGTTTTGGGATCCCAAAAACGAACGCATAAGGACTGATCAATTGTGTCATCGACCACGATTCGCAGTCATCTGAGGCTGTACTTGTGCTTATAGTTATGCCAGCGAATTGAACAAAGAAATTTGTGACAAAAATTCCCTGCTGATAGAGCGCTTTTATCTCGGGAAATTCAGAGATGTCTACAAGTCAGACTGTTTATCGACCACTTCAGCAATGTCAATATTGAAATGAAAGTAAGGGTCTGGTCCTGCGATGGATTTATTGGTACCGTGGGCCTGAAAGTGGGATGCCGATTTTGCCGAGGCTGGTGGGAGGTGGGAGGGTGGGATGCCGAGGCTGGTGGTAGAGTTCAGGCTGGAAAGACTGTGCTTTGTTGCGACTGAGACTGTTTTTGATGCGAACGAAGGTTTTGCGCGATTGCTAGTAGAGAATACCGACGCCCGACAAAGCCATCGAGCATTTGATTTGTTCTATCTTTTGCTCGACTAGACTTTACAGAACTTGATTCATACGTGTAAAATATAACCCCTTGTGCCAATGAAACTTAAACTTCCTGGGTGCGCCCGACAAAGTTTGCAAAATTAGATTTCTTACGTATAAGTAGAACCCGATGTGCCGACGAGTTGACCGACGCCCGACAAAAGCATAAAAAACTATTTCTTCTGGATTTCTTATGTATAAAAAGAACCCGACGTGCCGACGAACCGAGGCACGACAAAAGCATGCAGAATTCGATTTCTCCAGTGCTTTGCCTGACAAATGTTTGCAGGATTTAATTTCTTGCGTATAAAAAGAACCCGATGTGCTGACGAGTCCATCGACGCCCGACAAAACTTAATTTGTTTTTATTTCTTCTGGATTCCTTCTGTATAAAAAGAACCCGATGTGCCGACGAGAATACCGAGGCACGACAAAAGCACGCAGACTTCGATTTCTTCAGTGTTTTGTCGGGCAAACGTTTGCAGGATTTTATTTCTTGCATGTAAAAACACCCGATGTGCCGACGAATCGACCGATGCCTGATAAAAAGCATACAAAATATTATTTTTGTCTGTGTTGTGTAGACTACGTCAGGAAAAAAACATTCCGATGAGAAGATGGCTGATTCATGTTTTCTTAAGGCGTCTCTTCTGGCACAAGTGACGGGAGAAGTTATTATTTCAAATTTGACCCACCATTACGGAATTTTTACAGCCATCCAAGACCAGCCAAGTTGAAATATCGTTCGTTAATGTCTTGCTCTTCAGTTGTTCAAAAAGTTTGTAAATCAATCCGTACCCCCCTATGGGCGCATCGTCCCCGACGGGGGGGGGGGGGGGCTAAAATCGTAAAGCTTTGGTAAATTTGTACAGCACCTTCTTCGCTCCTTCTATACTACCTCGTTCTGGTGTCACTCATGTTCCGCGAAAGAAGGAGATTAAAAATATGAGATCATGTTATTTTAAATGTGGAAGCACCTGCTCCACTTGCCGAAATTATGTCATAACCATACATTGACGGAGAAGTTCAAAATTCAAGATGCAAGTGTCACCCTTTTGGATGTTTCGTCGTCGCTGTAAAAAATCATGGACAACAGGGCCCAACCAGCGCACGACGATATCCACTGCTTCCTGGCCGAAGATTTAATATTAAGCGTCTTTTTCTGTGTGTTTATGTGTTTTATTTATCTTTGTTTATAAGTAGTGAACTGATAGACGAAAATGCTCATCAGCCGGGATTTGAACGCAGGTCCTCTGCTTACAAGGCAGTCACTCTACCACTGAGCTACCGAGGGGCTTGTGAACAGAGTGCGCAAACCACTACACTAGTCTGGTAGAAGCCGGCCATATGAACAGTGATCCCGTCCGAAGGCAAATTCATCTAACCAGTTCACATCCCCATGTCACGGAAATTAATAATATAGATGGCACTTTACACAAGGGACTTGTACCGTGACCAATACCATAAACAGTTTCTTCAATATAATTTAGAAGTCTAGGACTCCCTTGTCGGAGCCACGTAGACAAACCAGGACCCACAAGACGGGGTCTCATGGTGAAAACCAAATATAAAATTTTAATGGGGAAACCGCCCTTGAGATGGAAACATTTTATAAGTAGTGAACTAATAGACAAAAATGCTCCTCAGCCGGGATTTGAACCCAGGTCCTCTGCTTACAAGGCAGTCACTCTACCACTGAGCTACCGAGGGGCTTGTGAACATTTATTCAAACTATGTTTTCAACGGATACGTCAGCTACGATTCTTCATCAGCGATATTTCGGCCCTTCTTGGCAAGGGTCTGGTCAGGCTGTCAATCCTCTGGTTGTTTGTTTCCTTCCCCGAAGCTGAACCAGAGGATTGACAGCCTGACGAGGACCCTTGCCAAGTAGGGCCGAAATATCGCTGATGAAGAATCGTAGCTGACGTATCCGTTGAAAACATTGTTTGAATAAATGTTTCAAAGTCAGCTTGGGCTCAAAGAATATTTGGCTTGTGAACAGAGTTCGCAAACCACTTCAATAGTCTGGTAGAAGCCGGCCATTTACTCCGCTTTTTCAAAATGGAACGGAAAAACGAAATGCTCCTCGAGCAGTAGGCTATTGGACCGCAACCTTCCTTCCAGGTGACGACGCTATGACCAGAGCCTCGTTTTTGTTGCATGCTGCAGGTCCACTTCTCGGCCGATTCTTTCTACATCCGTTTTTGTACTGCAGCGCTTCCGAGGGAGACGGCAGCGCTTCTTGAGAATCACGGACTTGCTCATCGACTAAGTCCGTGCTTCCCTGCAAGATGCTGCAGCGCTGCCGCTTCAACCAAGAAGAAAGTGAATCCAAAAACGCATATTGGGCAAAAGCAAAGAAGTGCTGCAGCAGCGATGCGGCAGCGCGATTGCAACAAAAACGAGGCTCAGATGTGCTATCGAAGCGATTGGGAGCATAGCTCGCAAACCACTACAGTCACCAATTAGTACTAGACTCAGACAAATATTTCGGATATAGGCCTATTTGGTTTATAGTAATAAACAAACCATGTTTCGGTTCACGGAGAAATTTATAAATAAATAAATAATGTTCTTTATTACCTTTATAGCTTGTATTTTAAATGCAAGCATTGGATCGTCATTCACGCAAATAAAGTGTGACGCAATTACATAAATAGACATTTTATCTATATGTACAACTAAAGAATATCCTTTAACTTGAGTAGAAGTAAAATATCGGGTGAAATAGGATACACACGATAAAATATAGAGAGAAAATAATTTTCATATTTGGGCTCAGCACGTCTTCTTACCACTGAACCATCCACTTCAGATTAAACTTTTACTATTCACAAATTTTCCGGTTTTTGCCGGATTCCGGGTGAACTACTTGTCCGGCGAGAGAATTATATTTGTTTCACTTAATTTCAAACCCCTCGCCCACCCCTGAATATAGGGCTACAGAACCTATCTTCGAATTTGATCTTTACTTTGACCCATGCCAAGTTTGATCAAAATATCTCAACCCCTTCGAGATTTATCGCGCTAACAGACGGACAGACGGACAACTTTTTAGGTATACCTCCACTTACATTTTGGGATCTCAAAAACGACGTTGACCTTGTCCAGTCACGCCCGATATGTCACACAAATTGCACAATTCAGCTTGAGTTTCCGTGACGAGATCAGTTTAACAGTAATGATTCAATGTTGCTCATTTGCCATGTGAAGATTGCAACAAAAAGGTTCCGTATAAATGCTAGTATACTGCTACGACAAAACCAGCAGGTCAGTACAACGCATGGGAGCTTCAAAAAGCAGTCTAGGCTTAAAGGTATGAAACATTCCCAAGCCATGAGATAAATGAAAATGTGGGCATTGTTTGCTGGTAGTAGTAGAATAGTTTTATTAACAAATCAATCCAGGATCCATAAATAGCACAGCAAAAGCACTGCTTGTGAGGATGTGCTATGAAACAACACAACAAGAAGAGAAACAAAAAAAACACTCAAGTAAGGGATAAGAGGGTGAAACCATGTACACTACAAGTACAATCTACACTACACAAAAAACATTAAGTTTTCTAATCCCAAGGCAACAAAAAAGACTCCTAATCGCCACAAAATTCCATGAAGATTATCAAACAAAAGCTTGTCATTTCCAGTATGGTCATCAGATTCTTTTTTGAGGGCATCAACTAATGAGTTTGTAACGGAAGTTGGTTCCCCGTATGGCATGCATTTTGGGTCAAAATTGTTAAAAATGTTGCCGAGAATACTCGAAATGTCGCCGAGAATCCATGAAATGTAGCCGAGAATGCTGTTTTTGTCGCCGAGATTTTTTGTGTGTATCCGAGACTGCAATGTTTGTTGCCGAGAATGAAAACTTTGTAGCCGAGATTTTCACTGAAAAACGTGTCGCCGAGAAATACGGATATGCGTTCGGAACCAAAAATCTAGTTCCCGAGATGGAACAAAGTGTCGCCGAGATTGCTAGAAATGTCGCCGAGATTTCGCGTAATGTCGCCGAGATTTCGCGTAATGTCGCCGAGAATGCATGAAAGGTCGCCGAGATTTCTTTGAAAATAACATGCAAGTGAAAAAAGTGTCGCCGAGAATTGGAAAAAAAAATACAGCTTAGAACGAAAAATCTGATTTTTGAGATGGGAACAAATGTAGCCGACTTGGTGGTTGGTGAGGTCCTCCTTAGTGTTCTATGTGTTGTCCGGAACAAGTGTGATTCTTCGTTGCAGTACACGCTCACTACCATTGTAAGTGCTATATTTGCTATCGCACTCTTGTTGGTATTAGTCTACTCAATAAACAATGTGAATGTGAACAACAGTTGCTCAAAAGTAAGATCCACAAAGAAGTTTCAAAGGAAAGGATATGGCTCATAGGCAGGGGCGTTGCGAAAGGGGGGAGGGTGCTAACTTATTCGGTATAATTGCCAGGATTCGGTAGTTACCACGAACATGAAGAGGTCGAGTGAAGAACTGGTAGCAGACAAAAGGACTGATCTATGATTTCATCGATATTCCTTACTTTTATTTGTAGCCTAAAAACAAGCTCTTATCAGAAATGTCTTGAAAATTCTGCCTGCGGCGCTTTTCATAATATTAACTATTTTCAGGAAAGGTGCGTCATTTAGCTAGGTTTTAAACCAGTTTTAGGGATCGCGATTTTTCGAAACCCTAAAAGCTAGAACCTGCATGGAAATAGCTGAACTTGGCAGGAAAAAACGAACTTAAAAAATCTCGCCTGCGGCGCTCACTTTATGTGATCATGGCTAGTAATGACTAGTCATAGAGTAGCTGCTGCTGCCGGGATGTCGCTCTATCTGGTTTCTGGAAATTCTTAGGATCCTGGTGTTTTGGCTCTGCACCCAACTACAAAAATTCACTTGCGACGCCCCTGCTCACAGGTGCTAAGAAAGCTGGAGTAAGTATAGTCGTTGAAAGAAACATATAACTGAAATGCATTTATTTTACGGATATATCATCAAAAAATGTGTTACCACCTTAAAATTTTTGAAATAATGACTTTAGCACAAAAACCTGGTTCTGGGGAGCTTGACTTTGACATGGACGACTGATTTTCTCTTCCATTTAAGTCATCCACCAATAGCCTTGTATACTGGTTAGGGCTAAGGTTCAAGCATAGCAAGTATGATAGTTTGGTTCTTGCAATAGCCTTGTCACATGGTTATGGTTAAGGTTCAAGTCTCCAAACATCGTTTGTATGGTAGTTTTGGTTCATCTTAAAGGAAATGTCAGGTAAGCAGCACTTCATAGCATCTCCATGACTGGAAGTGCAAGCCCATCTCAGAACCATGCTTGTTCGTGGTTTCACATTCAAATCCAAGATCAGAGCTTCTGAGAACTTAACACGTCAGCAGGGCCAGGAATTGGCTCAAGCTCACTACTTCCGAACTGTAGTTTCAATGACTTATTAGGACTGTGATTGTTCAACTCAACTTCAGAGACAAGAAGTGGTTTATATGATAGGTGGAAATAAACAGGAAATTTCAGTCCGGTGATGCAGCTTTTCCACCTCGAAATCCGGCTTCCTCACTACTACAGATCCCCAGAAGCTGAGGAATATATCCTTTGCATACACGCTCCATGTACTGATTGTCAATTAATATACTTTTTCCAAACTTTGGCTATCACCCCTTGACTTCATATTTCAGGAAGTGCTCAATACTGTTCAAAACAGGAGCTTGAGTACTAGTCAGCTGCTCCTGTTGGCTTTGGGCACGAATGATCACTGCATGGGCTTTGCCTATTCCTTCTTGCGGACCTTTAATAGCCGATTTCCCACACTGACTTCCATTATCGACAACTGCATCTAACACTTCGGAATCCATCTTCGAATTTCCGATCATAATGGCCGAGGCAGTTATGTTTCTTGATCAATGACTGTGCCCTGGAAAGGAGATCAAGTTGGGCACACATAGCACTCATCAGAAGAAACAATGGTATTCTCAAGTGTTGGGTTAATTGTGAATGAATTTGTGGTAAAACAATTAAAGATTCTTCCTTAAATATCTGATTTTGTGAATTTCTTCTCTGAAAATCAGATATTTAAGGAAGAATCTTTAATTCTTTTTCCACAAACTCATTTGCCAGCTTGAGAGGCTTGAGCCTGAAAAGGACCCTTGCCAAGAAGGGCTGAAGTATCGCTCTTATGAAAATGTAGCTGACTTATCGGTTTGCACCGTACAAGATGATTCGCAGTCAGCATGGGCTGGAGGACTATCTCCAACCTTCTTTATACTCTTGATGACTATCTCTCTATGCCGATTCAGAATCTCTGGGTACCTGCGGAAGAAATGGTGCCAAAGCTGCGCTGACTCAGGAATTGAGTCGTTGAGTTTGAGACGTTACGGACACGTTTACTCCTTCTTCCTGAGAATCAGTGGCGTGTTCTGAACTTAGGCATATAGAGTATTATCCCACAACTAAAAGTTCTCCTGCTTTGGAAAGTGAAACTGTTTGCTAATTCAGTCTCAAGCAAGGAGTTTTTAGCAAACTCTTTGCTTCAAAGACAATCTAGATCTGTCATGGAAGAAAAGCAAAAACGGCTCCATAGCGTGGTGCCAGAGAGCCAATGTCTGCAGATACTTTCATACAATTCTCAGAAAAAGAGCCATTGACAGTCAAAGGTATTTCAGTCAATTCTGACTCAAACTATACTAAAACATGAGCTACTTGAACCACTGAAAGAATTTTAGAGAGGCTGCAATGGCCTTGAACTTCTGACTTTCTTTGGTATATGATGTCTTCCTTAGGGAAACGTAAATACCTCACTAATCTAGCAAATCAAGTTGACACTGAAGGAAGGCCCATGAATAATACAGCACTGCACCCATGTAGACACTCGCACTTCCTGAATCCTGTACCGCCTACTTCTTAGTGTTTTTCTAGATTATTTTGTCTGAATGATCTTATGACTCCAGGCAGAGGTCTCGTTTCATGGAAATCTAGAGGGACAAAAGTCACTGTACAGGACTGAGACGCAGGGGCCCTTCCAAGGGTTTCGGCATGTTGAACAAGACCAAAGGTTTCGATGGGATCCCAAAAATTCAATATCTGATCCAGACAACTGCGTCTTGTCTTAGCCAATCTCCTTGAACATTTTTACAATTAAAATTCAGAAACAGATTAAGGCCAAATAGATACTCATCTGAGAAAACCAAGTTCAGATATGGATTCAGCATGTGTGTCTACCCCTGTGAGTCATATCTATTTTGACGAAAACTTCCTGCCACTTCTGCCAATTTCCTGGTTTCGGCCGAACTCCAGAACTACTTGTCCGGCGAAAAAAGAAAGCTCAAAAACGAACTCAGGGTATCTTCTTTCCCCAGTAATGAACATCTAATCAACTTCAAATACAAATTTAACTTAAAAAAAATTTCCTACTCCAGCCGGATTCCGGTCGAACTAAATTTCCGGGTAAAATGATTGTCAAACACGGATTCAGCATCTCTTCTTACCGTTGAATCGGTTATCTAATCAACTAGAAATAAAACTTAAGCTTCTAACAATTTTCCGGTTTTGGCCAGATTCGGGGGAACTACATGTAAAGGTAGAATTCACATAAGTGTTCAGCATGTCTTCTTGCCCTAAATCGAACTGCTTATCAACTCAAAATAAAACTTTTAATTTTAACAAACTTTCCGGTTTGGGCCAGATTCCGGGCGAAATACTTGTCCGTCGAGAAAATGGTTTTCACCATCGTCCTCAGCATGTCTTCCTACCCCTAAATCGAACATTTAATCAACTTGAAATAAAATTTTTACTTTTATCAAACTTTCCGGTTTTGGCCGGCTTCCGGGCGAACTACTTGTCCGATGACAAAATGGTTTTCACCATCGTGTTCAGCATGTCTTCTTACCCCATAATCGACTATCAAATTATCTGTTTCGAAATATTTTGTTTGCCCCTTAATTTGAACCCCCTCCCCCACCCCTAAATGTAGGGCTACAAAGCCCATCTACGAACTTGACTGGTCTGACGACCCAACGAATCCAAACACCAAGTTTCATTAAAATATCTCATTCCCTTCGAGATTTATTGTGCTGACAGATGGACAAACGGACAACTTTTGCGATGTTTTGGGATCCCAAAAAGTATCTCAACTATAAGACTGGCAGTTATTTTGCTAACCTGGAGGATTATACTGGTTAGAAACAATAGACAAGAAACAACAGGGCCAAACAAATGCACAAAACTGTGTGAATTGCAAGAAAAAGTAACAACAATTCTTACAAGTTTAAGGCAAAGGTTTATAGGTCATCCATAATAATAGGAATTTGCTACGAGTGAAGCCCCCACAGTAGTTTGTTATAACTGATGACAATTAACAGCTTGAAAATTTTTGCCCGCTGCAAATTCAGGCTAAATTTTCTGAATGTTATTCTGTTTTGCCTGGGGTGCTCCAGAACCCCACGAAAGCCAGCGAGCTGATTCCCCCCCCCAAATGATGCCTCTGATTCTAGGATTCTGAATCTCTGATTCAAGCAACTCTGGGCCTGAGTCTAACAATCCCCTGAGCCTAATCTCTCAGCCTCATAAACTTTGCTGTAGCACGCACACTGAAAAACAACAACATAGGTTCAGACAGTAACTGGAGAGACCATAGGTTACCTATCCTGCATTGTAAATGACACCATAGCAGCAGCATAGCAGGCATACTGAAAAACAACAACATAGGTTCAGACAGTGGTTGAAGAGAACATAGGTTACCTACCCTGCATTGCAAATGACATCTCGTTTTATCCATGAAATTCAATCCAAGCCTTTGGAAGACCCTGTGACCCCTCAGTGTGCACACCTTTCGTGGATTTGAATCCTGGCAATACAATACCTGAAACCTGGAGGTACTGAAATCCCTAATGATGTAAGAACAAAGGCTAGCAAAATTCAAGAGAAATCTCAAAAGAAGCCAGAAAAAAATTAATGACATTTTCTTTCTTTATCTCTTCTTAATCTTGACACTAAAAGCATAATCTTCAATGTAAAAGATTATTTTTCTTTTTATTTTCGGTGGTCTAATTATATTGTCAATAGGATGAACACAATCACAAGTCCCAGCAGACAATTCCAATATAAATTTCGCTTGTCTTTTGAAAAAAAACTTTAAAGTTCATGTTTTGGTAGTGGGACTGGTGGGGTCCGGGTTCACTGGGTCCACCCTGGGGTCTACCCGAAAATCCTTCTCCCCCCTGGCAACAAAAATCCGTCCGCCCTCCCTGAATGCAAATATATAGGAAACTAAATATATTCTGACAGCGAGTTAATGTAAACTCTATACAGACACACGAGTTAATGTAAATACGTGATGGTGGCCTTCCCTATCTATGAAATACTTTTCATCGAAATAAATTGGGGGAGGGTTTGGTCGGGGTAGTTCGGTACCCGAGGTTTTTTCGTACCGCCGGAGGGGGGTCGCTGGGGCGACTGTCTGTATAGAGTTTACATTAACTCGCTGTCAGAATATATTTAGTTTCCTATATATTTGCATCCAGGGAGGGCGGACGTATTTTTGTTGCCAGGGGGGAGGAGGATTTTCGGGTAGACCCCTGGGCGGACCCGGACCCCACCAGTCCCACTACTCAATTTAAATAAAGACAAGGGAAATTTAATAAAGACAAGGGAACAAGGGAAATTTATATTGGAATCGTCTGCTGGGACTTGTGATTGTGTTCATCCTATTGACAATATAATTAGACCACCGAAAATGAAAAGAAAAATAATCTTTTACATTGAAGATTACGCTTTTAGAGTCAAGAATAAGAAGAGATAAAGAAAGAAAATGTCATTAATTTTTTCTGACTTCTTTTGAGATTTCTCCTGGATTTCTCTTGAATTTTGCTAGCCTTTGTTCTTACATCGTTAGGGATTTCAGTACCTCCAGGTTTCAGGACTTCAGGTATTGCCATGATTCAAAATCCACAAAAGGTGTGCACACTGAGGGGTCTCAGAGTCTTCCAAAGGCTTGAATTGAATTTCATGGATAAAACGAGATGTCATTTACAATGCAGGGTAGGTAACCTATGTTCTCTTGACCCCCTACTGTCCAACCTATGTTGTTGTTTTTCAGTGTGACTGCTACAAAGTTTATGAGGCTGAGAGATTACGCTCAGGGGATTGTTAGACTCAGGTTAGACTGAGGACCAGAGATGCTTGAATCAGAGATTCAGAATCCTAGAATCAGAGGCATCATTTGGGGGGGGGGGCAGCCCACTGGATTAGTGAGGTATTTACGTTTCCAGAAGGAGGACACCATATACCAAAGGAAAGTCAGAAGTTCAAGGCCATTGCAGCAGTCTAGTACACTAGCCCCATTTCAGGCACGGTGCTCAAACGTCTAGCACCATGCCTGGGTGCTAGACGTTCAAGCACTGTACTTTGGATTTCATGTATGGTGCATGGATTTCAGTATACAGTGCATACATCAAAAACACAGTTTCTGTCATCACAACTGAGCACCAGCTCGGACAGGGCTGAAATTACTACTATGAATTAGAGAAATCAAAGAAAATCCTTTATATATTTTTCACAACAAAAACAAAAGGGCTCTAATGATGATGGAGATGAAGAACCTAACAGCACCCTATCTATTTTCCATGTATTTTCCCTATCTATTCCCCAAGAGCCAATATTCTGGTTGGCTGCTAGGTAGAAAAAGCTGAGGCACAGGACACTTTGCATGCAAAACCCTTGACTATTTAGAAAAGGAAATGAGGTTTTTCACATCTGTCATCAGCCGAGCCCTTTTGTTTTTGTTGTGAAAAATATATAAAGGATTGTCTTTGATTTCTCTAATTCATGGTAGTAATTTCAGCCCTGTCCGAGCTGGAGCTCAGTTTGTATGACAGAAACTGTGTTTTTGATGTATGCACTGTATACTGAAATCCATGCACCATACATGAAATCCAGGGTACAGTGCTTGAACGTCTAGCACCCAGGCATGGTGCTAGACGTTTGAGCACCGTGCCTGAAAAGGGGCTAGTGTACTAGACTGCCATTGCAGCCTCTCTAAAGTTCTTTCAGTGGTTCAAGTAGCTCATGTTTTAGTATAGTCTGAGTCGGAATTGACTGAAATAGCTTTGACTGTCAATGGCTCTTTTTCTGAGAATGGTATGTAAGTATCTGCAGACATTGGCTCTCTGGCACCAGGCTATGGAGCCGTTTTTGCTTTTCTTCCATGACAGATCTAGATTGTCTTTGCAGCAAAGAGTTTGCTAAAAACTCCTTGCCTGAGACTGAATTAGCAAACAGTTCACTTTCCAAAGCAGGAGAACTTTTAGTTGTGGGATAATACTCTATATGACTAAGTTCAGAAGACGCCGGTGATTCTCAGGAAGAAGGAGTAAACGTGTCCGTAATGACTCAAACTCAACAACTCAAATCCTGAGTTAGCGCAGCTTTGGCAGCAATTCTTCATTTCTTCTGCAGGTACCCAATTCTGAATCAGCATGAAGAGATAGTCATCAAGAGTATAAAGAAGGTTGGAGATAGTCCTCCAGCCCAAACTGACTGCGAATCATCTTGTACGGTGCAAACCGATAAGTCAGCTACAGTTTCATAAGAGCGATACTTCGGCCCTTCTTTGCAAGGGTCTTTTTCAGGCTCAAGCCTGTCAAGCTGGCAAATGAATTTGTGGAACAAGAATTAAAGATTCTTCCTTAAATATCTGATTTTCAGAGAAGAAATTCACAAAATCAGATATTTAAGGAAGAATCTTTAATTGTTTTACCACAAATTCATTCACAATTAACCTAACACTTGAGAATACCATTGTTTCTTCTGATGAGTGCTATGTGTGCCCAACTTGATCTCCTTTCCAGGGCACAGTCATTGATCAAGAAACATAACTGCCTCGGCCATTATGATCGGAAATTCGAAGATGGATTCCGAAGTGTTAGATGCAGTTGTCGATAATGGAAGTCAGTGTGGGAAATCGGCTATTAAAGGTCCGCAAGAAGGAATAGGCAAAGCCCATGCAGTGATCATTCGTGCCCAAAGCCAACAGGAGCAGCTGACTAGTACTCAAGCTCCTGTTTTGAACAGTATTGAGCACTTCCTGAAATATGAAGTCAAGGGGTGATAGCCAAAATTTGGAAAAAGTATATTAATTGACAATCAGTACATGGAGCGTGTATGCAAAGGATATATTCCTCAGCTTCTGGGGATCTGTGGTAGTGAGGAAGCCGGAATTTCGAGGTGGAAAACCTGCATCACCGGACTGAAATTTCCTGTTATCCACCTATCAGATAAACCACTTCTTGTCTCTGAAGTTCAGCTGAACAATCACAGTCCTAATAAGTCATTGAAACTACAGTTCGGAAGTAGTGAGCTTGAGCCAATTCCTGGCCCTGCTGACGTGTTAAGTTCTCGGAAGCTCTGATCTTGGATTTGAATGTGGAAACCATGAACAAGCATGGTTCTGAGATGGGCTTGCACTTCCAGTCATGGAGATGCTATGAAGTGCTGCTTACCTGACATTTCCTTTTAAGATGAACCAAAACTACCATACAAACGATGTTTGGAGACCAGAACCTTAAGCATAACCATGTGACAAGGCTATTGCAAGAGCCAAACTATCATACTTGCTATGGTTGAACCTTAGCCCTAACCAGTATACAAGGCTATTGGTGGATGACTTAAATGGAAGAGAAAATCAGTCGTCCATGTCAAAGTCAAGCTCCCCAGAACCAGGTTTTTGTGCTAAAGTCATTATTTCAAAAAATTTAAGGTGGTAACACATTTTTTGATGATATATCCGTAAAATAAATGCATTTCAGTTATATGTTTCTTTCAACGACTATACTTACTCCAGCTTTCTTAGCACCTGTGAGCAGGGGCGTCGCAAGTGAATTTTTGTAGTTGGGTGCAGAGCCAAAACACCAGGATCCTAAGAATTTCCAGAAACCAGATAGAGCGACATCCCGGCAGCAGCAGCTACTCTATGACTAGTCATTACTAGCCATGATCACATAAAGTGAGCGCCGCAGGCGAGATTTTTTAAGTTCGTTTTTTCCTGCCAAGTTCAGCTATTTCCATGCAGGTTCTAGCTTTTAGGGTTTCGAAAAATCGCGATCCCTAAAACTGGTTTAAAACCTAGCTAAATGACGCACCTTTCCTGAAAATAGTTAATATTATGAAAAGCGCCGCAGGCAGAATTTTCAAGACATTTCTGATAAGAGCTTGTTTTTAGGATACGAATAAAAGTAAGGAATATCGATGAAATCATAGATCAGTCCTTTTGTCTGCGACCAGTTCTTCACTCGACCTCTTCATGTTCGTGGTAACTACCGAATCCTGGCAATTATACCGAATAAGTTACCGAATGTTGCATCCCCCCCCTTTCGCAACGCCCCTGCCTCTGAGCCACATCCTTTCCTTTCAAACTTCTTTTTGGATCTTACTTTTGAGCAACTGTTGTTGACATTCACATTGTTTATTGAGTAGAATAATACCAACAAGAGTGCGATAGCAAATATAGCACTTACAATGGTAGTGAGCGTGTACTGCAACGAAGAATCACACTTGTTCCGGACTTACAAATAGAACAATAAGGAGGACCTCACCAACCACCAAGTCGGCTACATTTGTTCCCATCTCAAAAATCAGATTTTTCGTTCTAAGCTGTATTTTTTTTTCCAATTCTCGGCGACACTTTTTTCACTTGTATGTTATTTTCAAAGAAATCTCGGCGACATTTCATGCATTCTCGGCGACATTACGCGAAATCTCGGCGACATTTCTAGCAATCTCGGCGACACTTTGTTCCATCTCGGGAACTAGATTTTTGGTTTCGAACACATATCCGTATTTCTCGGCGACACGTTTTTCAGTGAAAATCTCGGTTACAAAGTTGTCATTCTCGGCAACAAACATTGCAGTCTCGGATACACACAAAAAATCTCGGCGACAAAAACAGCATTCTCGGCTACATTTCATGGATTCTCGGCGACATTTCGAGTATTCTCGGCAACATTTTTAACAATTTTGACCCAAAATGCATGCCATATCCCCGCCCCACAACATGATTTCCGTATTTCCACCTGCCAACGTTTTTCTTGAAGCGTTGTGAGCTAAGTTTAAACTCGTTATGGTTCATTGTGAAAGCTGGCACGAGGCATTTGTGTAGAGCACGATAGATCGCTCCCCCACGCTCTCAAGTTTCCTTCCCGTAAATGAAATTAGATATTTAGGAAACAAGGAAAGTGAATAGCTGTTTTCGTTTTCATTGTTCGGTTCGCCGTTCAACCGTCGTTTTACTATTAGCGTTTTCATTATAACGTCGTTCGTGAACGGCGTTGGACTGGACTGCTGAGAATAAGGGGTTTTCTTTGTTCGGTTGAACCGTCGTTCCTAAAATGACTAACGGAGGTATCCGTCCGTGGTCGAGTGGTTGGCGCGCCGGACTCGCAAGTGAAGGGTCGCTTGTTCTAGTCTCGGTAGTGCCTACTGTCTGGTTTGGGACGGGGGTTAGTGGCGTAACTCTGTAAGACAAGCCAAAGTCCACCCAGCTTCAAATGGGTACCTGGAGAAATCCGAGGAAGGTGACAGGAAGGATGTGTGAAAGCAAAGGATGGCTGGCCCCCAACCCCCCATTGCACTTACTGGCTGAGGGCCGAGAGTCGGAGATCAGCACCGCCAGCTTGGCCTGTCAAGGCTAGTGCTGATACCTGATACCTTTACCTTTTTTTTACCTTTACCTTTAACGGAGGCGGAGGTCAGTTTCCACATCTCGGTTCAGTAATTAGGCGAATTTTTAGAATTATCAGCAAAACAAATTAAACTTGTAAACTAAGCTTAAAAACAGTGGGCCTGTTATAGTAAAAATCCTTTTTTGTACTTTATTATAGCTGCTGTTGTAATTATTAAGTTAGTTCGACTATTAACGTTTTCGTATCAACGTCGTTCGTGAAACGACGTTGATAGAACGTGCCAAAGAAAACACTAATATGACAAAATTTAAACGACGTTTTTGGTAACGACCACGACGCACGACGCAAATCAACGCAGCTAGTGTTTGCCAGTTGTTTGTAGTCCCACATCTGCAGGATAGTATTCTATCCTGCACCTTACTACAACCAGGCAGCTTAATAAGATAGGGTATTTGAACTAACCCTCCGAGAATTCTCCCGGTGGGCCATCACGAAAACAAACTGCTCCTTTTTTTCTTCTTTTTTTGTTAACGCCCAAAATCCCATTATCCTCCAAACTCAAACGCTACTGTACTCTCGCCAAACTTCCTTTCCTCCCAAACCAAAATCGTGAGAAACAACTGGTTTGCACTGCCTGCCTCCGCAAGCGCGCAGGATAGTGTTATTTTGCTCTGTCTGCAGGCCCTGTCTTCCTAATAAGAATTGTTACCAAACGCGATGGCACTTTGAATAGATGCGAACCCAGGCTGGTTGGGACTGTAGTCTGTCTATTCTTTTTCATTGCCAAATTTTGCTTTTGTGTTTTCTACCTTAGATAAATAAATAAAATGAAGGAATTTTTTTTTTTAATTACCAAAAAGGGATCCATGACGTTGTTAACTGCTTATGGACCCTTAATCCCTGTTTCCATGCCTGGATATGAAATAACCCTCTATCTTTTGACGTTACAGTATTTTTATATTATTTCAAATAAAATAGAAAAAATGAGATTTTCGGGTTTTTTCTTGATCAGCTAGTTACCCCTCCAAGATGATGGAGGGGTAACTGATACACGGTTGCTCTGCAAAACGACTATTGTCGAAATTGCACTTTTCGAAGTCATCCCAAAAGAAAAACTGATATCCAGTTGCCCCACTAAGTGCTAAACTTATTTCTCACCATCTTGACAAAATGTGATGAAAGTGAGATGGCTTGCAATTGCAACAGGATTTGCAATTAGCCGTTTTAGCAGTTACCGTGGTATCTGATATACAGTTGCTCTGCAAAAATGAAAATTGCCAGAATTGCGCTTTTCGTAGTCATCCCAAAAGAAAAACTGGTATTCAATCACATCACCATGTGCCAAACTTCTTTCCCACTAATTTGACAAAAATTGATGAAAACAAGATGACTTTTTCAGATACCATTATCAGTTACCACGGTCGGATCGTAGTATCTGAATATCAGATACCACGATAACTGACCAGATAATACGATAACAACAAAAACGACGAGCGTGGTATCAGATACCATAGTATTTGCAAAAACGCAACTATTATGAGGGTGTTCCATCCTACTTACCGTAGTTACTACGCATGACGTCACGAATTCTGACTTTTTGCCGTCAAGGCTGGAACGACTTTTCTATTTTCCAGCAGAATATCATGCCACGGGCGAATCCGACCAATCACGTTAAAGAGATCCGTAGTTACTACGCTCCCGAGCGTGGTAAGCAAATAGTTACTATTAGTTACTATTTCGAGAAGGTTGGAACGGTCAGAGTAGTAACTTTTGGTGAGGTTGGAACGGAAATAGTAACTAATAGTTACTATTTGTAGAAGGGTGGAACGCGCTCTATAGCTTCAATAAATCTTTCTTTTCTAGCCATTTCAAGGCGAAAACTCGAACTCCCTCTCGACACCGTCATTCAGGCAGTTAACTTGCTGGATCTGAAAGTCTTAAAACTAGAACTGGTTGAGATTCTTCAGAGAATGGTCCCGACAGATACGGAGGCAAGTACCCTTTTGGATTTTTTGACGATTCCTATTGAATTTTTTGACGATTCTGAGGGATTTGAGCTACTTATCTTTGTCTGATTGTTCAGAGGGATTATATGAAACTAGAGCTTACTTAGAAAGTATGTTGTCCTGGAGACGACAAAGCCGCGCTGTGGGTGGTCCCGCGCCTGTGATGTAGCCAGTACCTCTTCTTAGTGGGACAGTAAGGGAAAATGGGAAATTGTTGGGCTTCCGTTGACATTTCTCTTGTAATTACTTTCCTCGGCAGGAGGTCCTCCTTAAGGCGTATTCTCGCCGTTCCCCGAGGACTCCTCGGGGAATCGAAAAGAACGGCGAGAATAGAGGGAGTCACTCCACGCGGACTCCGCGTACAGGAACAGCGAGAACCCGGGGAATGCTTCTAAAATGGATTTTGTTCGAAAAAGTAATATGCAGTTGACGAAATTAGTCGGGATCCACTTTATTTTTGGTTTTGTTTATTCTGAATGTTTTTCATTAATTTTACATTGCACCAACACCACCAAAATTTATTCCCCTCCGAATCTGAAAGTGAGTCCTTATTGATGATCGTGATGATAATCGGAGCATTCCCCGTCCGTGGGGACTCGCGAGAATACGGGGAGTGAGTCCCCGGGACAAACAAAAACGCGGGGACTCCTCAAGTGGAGTCCTCGGGAAACGGCGAGAATACGCCTTTAGTCCTCGGTGGGAGATTCAAGGCTAACTCTCTACTATTTCAGTAATGTGGGTACGGGGATTCAGTCGCTTAAAGGACCTCTCGCACTATTTACTACTCAACTTACAGTATTTTATAATATTTGAATACTTTAAAACTAGGCTGTGCTTTCAAAAATAGCCCGTGATTTCTGCTGCTTTAAGCCTTTTCCGAGACCTGTTGACTTCCAGCAAAACAGGGAAACAATTTACATAACCGGTTTTTCTGATGGAAAAATCATCCGAACAAGACTGAATTTAGCGGACAGACGGACAACTTTTGCGATGTCATGGGTACTTACGTTTTGGGATCCGAAAAGTCGGTGTTGTTTTGTTAGAGGAGTTAGAATGTACCGTAAGAAATTAGGGACTCCGGGTTTAGAATATGTGGAGTGATTATGGAAGGAGGTCGCGTTAGTATAGGTAAGACAGGTCCTTTAAAGTTTAAGTGAAAATGTAGCTTATTTTTACATATGACGTTTGAATACACTGAAATATTTTGACCCATCTAAGGAATTTTTGTATTTTTTTTACCCGGGGCTCTAATAGTAACATTCAGAGTCTGTGCTGCTTGCACAACACTCCAGTATTGACCTAGACGCGGACAGTTTGAATTACAACAAAAGCCTGCATTTCCAGGTTTAAAGCTCGGAATAGTCACGGCTGAAGAAAGTAGGAAAATGATGTTAAGATAATATTTCTTTTAACTAACAGTTTAGTTAAGTTTTCGGCAATGGCTTACCATTGTAGTCGGTAAATATTTCAAGCATAGATTGGACAAGCATATAGAGGTACAACAAATCCGATTGAATGAGTTCATTCGATGATAAATATATATCTGACGTTTGAATACACTGATAAAGAATCTTAGCTGACGTATCCGTTGTAAACATTGTTTGAATATATCGTTCGATGATATCAGTTATATTTTCGCACGACTCCACTAACTAGTCGCGTCGCAGACGACACGCAGCGGAATCCTCCCATGGAAAGAGGCTAAAAACAGCCGAAGCAGTGTGTAGTTTTCTATGGGCACAGCTTAGTTCAAAGCGGCCCACTCTCTCGGAACATCTGAGTAGAAACAGTATGCAGTGCGAGGTTACCTTTAAAGCGGAACATTTTACTAGAAATGATCTTTTCACTGTGAAATGTATAAAAAAAAACATTGCTTTCCACCTAAATTTAGCAATCTTCTTGTTAGCGCTTGTCGACTCTATTTGAAAAGCGGACAAACAAAGCAACGCATTTTTGTTGGGTTTTTAAGGTCTAGTGAATAAGTGATGTGTAACTAGACTGTCGGATCTCAACCCTTTTCGGTCAGACTTTAACAACGAGCTTCGTCAGATGTTGCGTAACGGTTCGGTGTACCATTCTTAAGACGGGAGTAGATGCAACACCTGTTGATATTCACCCAAGTGAGAGGGAGGATTTCGAGTATTTATTTACGTACTAAAATTATATAACACTGGACAACATGGTCTATTGGCCGAGAAGGAAAAGAATCTTGTGTAGGCCTAACTAAACTACAACTTAAAGATTAGAGGAAATGAAACACAACCGAAAACGATACATAAAGAGGAAAAAGAACAAAAAAAAGGAAAAAAAAGAGATTTATTGAGAGAAGAACTTAAGAAATCAGATCAAGGTGTAGCTTGGAACCCGATTTTCAATAACTCCGTCTTTAAACTAGTAAGTGTGTACGGGTGTTCTTGAAAAAAGTGTTGAAATCTGTTGATCGGTGTAGATGTGTGGGTATACTGTTCCATAGTTTAATGCTTTTATATATGGCAGAATTTCGGTAGGTAGTTGTCAGTCTTAAAGGAGGAATAAATTGATGGAGAGTAGAACGTAGGGAACGATTTTGCTGTACAGTACGGCAAGATACGTACTAATTTTGGAGAGAAGCGGGTAATTTATCCAGTGAAGCAGAGTGGGCCAGGCGAAGAGTCAGAGCGGTGATGATCTCGCTGAGCGGTTTGATGCCCGTGTCTTATCACCTGCAATGATTTCTAGGCAATGTTCTTTCCCCTTTAAGTTTACGAATTCCTGCTAGATGGCGCGCTACTACGGCAAAAAATAGAAAATCTTCTGAATTACACTGATAAATGACTGACTTTTGCTTGCCGCGAACGGGACAAAAATGCAGTTGATTTGTTTGATGACGCTAATTACGTCAGCTGTTTTTCAGTGATATTTTGGCCCTTTTGGCCAAAATTGTCTGCCAAAAAGTTGGCCTTCAGCTCCATGCCAGGCAGTGGATATAAGTGGCCCTGAGTAAAGTGGGGAAAGGGCTCTATTTTATTTGGTAGAAAGCCGTTGTTCAAGTTATGCACAGGTCGTCATTTTTTTTTTCAATTTATTTGATAATTAAGCAAAATATATCTCTCGTGGGCAGAGCCCAAATACGATTTTTTTAGTCATAAGCAGAGATAAAATAAGTTGTCAACAGACAAAAAAAAATAATAGGGCAGAAAAATGCTAAAGATCATTATACTGCTTTACGAAGCTCGGCACAAAGCTTCTACTGTAACGCATAGTGTTACAGTGGATTGGGGTTATGGGCCATCGCTAGCACTAATCAAATACGCTGTGAAGCTAGTGGCAGGTTTGTAGCAAATTTTGGCCGAGATTATTACAATTACAAATTATAATTCGGTTTATTTATCCATAGATATCTTTTACAGACAAAAAACAGTGCTGGATATGCCATTACGAATTTAAATAAAAATAAAAATATCTGCTGTACCGGTTCTGACGAGTGTGACTGTAACTCAACAGAATCGATTCAACCTTGTAGGTGAAATTGCAGTTCTTACGGTCTTCCTGTTCTAGACGCACTTTTAGATGCAGACAGACCTTCGAAAAACTACATTCTGCATTAAGATGGTGTCGTTCTTCGTCGTCGGGGGGGGGGGGGGGTATCTTCCCGGGTCTGATATAGGAGCAGCATTAAAAGCATACTTACGCTGAATATAATGCTCCTTTTTTTTAGGTTAAGGCATATCGGGAGTATGTCGCCCAAGGAAAGAGCTTGGACCTGCTGACAGAGGAAGATAAGTTTTTATATCAGTTAAGCAAGGTCGATCGACTGGCCACCAAGTTGACTGTGATGAGCTACATAGCTAACTTCTTCGACAATGTTCACCTTACCCAGCCCGTAAGTATTGCTATTTTTAGATGGATAATTTATTGTGTCAGAAAACCTAGTTGGCTATGTGTGTATAACAAAAGAAAAATCAGTAAACACGTCATAATCTGCATCAGTTCATATTCGCAAAATCTGTATTAAAAAAATCTCTGTAGAAGTCTTAAAAACAAAATAAAATGTTGCTAATAAATGGATCATTTTTTATGGGTAAATTTGGACGGCCACAGACTTGCCTTTTTATTCAAGTTCAATTTCAAATTTTTCAATTTTACACACAAATAAAAATACATTATACAAGCACTGTGGAGAACAAAGATTCGAACATGCAGTGCTTGTTAAAATTTTTACTATAATAACAACAACTACGTACCCTATAAACCTAACAAAAATAATATAACTTAATTTATCTGATTCCTATGGGCCATATGCTGTAAAAATCATACATTAACACTCGGCACAGAGCTAGCGCACCGTCAAGGGCTTCTGCTGTGATGGTTTGGGAGATCGCAGACTCAGAGATCTGTTAGCCCTTTCGGTCGCCCTTCTGCTTTCTCACCTTGAATACGCTCTGCTTTCTCTCCTGAAATGACAATATTCTGAAATCCTAATCGACTCTCGAGCTGGTTCCACCGATTGACTTCCAGTTGGTGCCCAAGATTAATGCAAAGATGACGTATAGGAAGAAATAAAGACGGTATTGTATGTGTACAATGAAAAGGTCATACATGTACCCATCGTTCGTGCGTCGGTCCGAGAGGAACGCTGGAAACCAGTTTTCTCCCTATCCTGCTAATTCTTCTGACCAATTTTTACATAGTTTCATCCCATCATTTATCCGGTCATATCTTTTGAGTGTGTTAGTTAATTTGTTTCGTTTTTATGTCACTTGCCTTCCGGCCAAGTGCCATATACCGATCACTTTTCTGTCGGTCTGTCTGTCGGTCGGTCGGTTAGTCCGGTGTTTGCGAGTTAGGGTACTTCCAGATACGCTAGGACGATGAAACTTAGCAGGCATATTAGCGACCCGACCAAACTAACTTGGAAATAGTCATTTGTCCGATCCGACCATCGTGGGGGGAGGGGGAGGTTGCGGAATCTAGAAAATAGGGGCATGCATAACTTTCAAATGGGTAATCGGATCTTAATGAAACTTGATACCTGGGAAGACCTCGTGTCTCAGATGTGTCATCTCAAGTCCGGACCGGATCCGATGAATCTGAGGGGGAGTCGTAGGGGGGGCCGGAAATCATGTGAGACTCTCGGAGTGGAGCGATCGGGATAAAACTTGGTGGGAAGAACAAGCACAAGCTCTAGATGAATAACTGACAGAACTGGACCGGATTCGGACACTGTGGGGGAGTTGGAGGGGGGTTCCGGAATTCTGGCGATCCGTAGTTGATGAACTCCCAGATTGGCTAGGACGATAAAACTTGGCAGGCGTGTCAGAGACCCGACCAGATTAACTTGGAAACAGTCAGTCGCCCGATCCGACCGTTGTGGGGGGAGAGGGAGACGGCGGAATCCGGAAATTAGTGGCATGCATAACTTTCGAACGGGTTATCGGATCTTATCGAGACTTGATATCTTGAAAGAAAAATGTCTCAGATGTTCCATTTCAAGTGCGGACCGGATCCGATGAACTGGGGGGGGGGGGGGGTAGAGGGGAGAACCGGAAATCTTGTGGTACGCATAGAGTGGAGCGATCAGGATGAAACTTATTGGGATCCTAGGTGCATCAGTGACAGAATCGGACCAGATTCGGGTACCGGGGGGGGGGGGGGGCTGTAGGGGTGTGTGTCCGGTGATCGTGAGTTAAGGTACACCCATATGTGCTAGGACGATAAAAATTTGCTGGAGCATTAGAAACTTGACATCACTGGGTTAGAAACTTCTCCGATCCCAGCATTCCTTAAAGAACTCATCTTAACTGTAAAACACAAAAAATACATTTAAGCAAAATTTAATTTTTCAAGATCGCCATGAGTAATGAACCTTTTTGCCTCAAGGGTTTGCTTAGAAATTAATTTTTAGCACCCTTAAAGTGCGCATCTTAACCGAAAGATGAAAAAAAAACTTTTGACCATCACTTTCATCCTCTGACCCAGCCTTGCAAGTTTGGCGCATCTTAACCTAATACTTCCATGTTCCATCTGACCCAGCTTTGCCGGTTTGTGTTACCCTTCTTGTTTCCTTTGCTTTCTGTCTCCTATTTTCATATTTAAAGTGAAACCATAGGTTTCATTTTCAGCCCCCTTAATTTTTGTCTTGTTGGGGTATTTCTTACTACATATGCTTCCAAGTGCCATATGAGCTTACAGCTGTTGTTGTGTAGTTCTTGAATATTTTATTCCTCTTCTATTTTGAGCTATTCGGAAATAAATTTGATTGATTGTAAAAAATAGCACACGGATAGGGTTTTTATTTCCACCTCTCTTTGAAGATAAATATGCTTGTCATCTTGTCACCGTATACCCGTTTGGCACGCGAGGCCGTTATAGTAGGCAAAGGTCAGTTGACAACAAACTGACAAAAAAAACTGACATGGCGTTGCTGTTAAACATCTTTTTAATTTACTGGTTCCATTTCGCCACGATTATGTCTTTGGTCACGATGATCTATCCACAGCAAAAACATTTTAAACTTGTCTCGCCCACGTGACCCAGATGGGGGGGGGGGTTGTCCTGTGAAGAGGCTGTTGTTCTGGAACGAAGAGAAATGAAAATGTTAGTTTGAGCCACTATAAGTTTCATTATGACGTGAATAGTGAAGCAAGTTTGGAAATGTGCAGGAACGTAAATACTCAGTTAGCTTAGGCCTGTTGAAAGTATACAATCAATAAATTTGTTTAATTCGTGATATTACACATCACATATTAAAATTGCACTAATACAGGACTATTCTTTACTAAATAAATACAATCATTTCATCCATTTGGTGGCCCGGGGCAATAGCACAATCGACGGAAAAGGCGGTAGAAATGGCATTCTGCATTCTCACGAATTGCCTTTAAAAGTGAATTTTCGGAGACGTCTAATCTTGCAACAGAACTAACTATCGCTTTCCGTCTCATAACATCAAAAGATTCAGTTTCATTTTCTAAAAACATTTGATTAGCAGAGTAACGTCGATTGCATGAAAGGAGATGACGGAATGCATTGTTAAGACACACTTTTCGTTTACGCATCGTCGTCTTAGGATAGTCATAAAAAAGTGGGAGACATACATTCCAAATATTTACCTTTTTTCCACTCTACCTCAATGATCTTGTTCCGCAATGTTCGACGATAGCCACCGGCATATCTTTGTTCTGTCTTACGATTATTCAGGATTTCGGTTTTTCGTTCTTTTTCTGCTTCTGATAAGTTCACAGATGGATTATATGCCTTAGAATGGAATTAGGTAAACAGGAAATCAATCCGTACCGCCTATGGGGGCATCGTCCCCAACCGGGGGCGCTATAATTGTAAAGAGTTGGGAAATTTGTACAGCACCTTCTGCGCTCGTTCTATACTATTTCGTTCTGGTGTCACTCATGTTCTGCGAAAGAAGGAGATTAAAAAGATGAGATCATGTTATTTTAAATATGCAAACCACCTGCTCCAATGGCGAAATTGTGTCATAACCACACATTGACGGAGAAGTTCAAGATGCAAGTGTTGCCCTTTTAGATATTTCCCTATAAAAAAAATCATGGACAACATGGCCCAACCAGCGCACGACATCATCCACTGCTTCCTGGCCGAAGATTGAAAATTAACTGTCCTTTTCTGTGTATGTGTGTTTTATTTATTTTCTTTCATTTACAAAATGGCGGGCTATAAATAAATTACTTACTTACTTACTAGGAGGTTAACTTAAAAGACCGACCTCGCGTATTAAACATTGTCCATCCCGTAAGAAAATAATGAAGCATCATTATATGCGTCATTATGTACAGTCCCCCAGGTCTTAAGGGGACGTGCTCCTCATTTCGTCTTCTAAGCGTTGTCAACAAGTGGGAAACTAATTAGTTTCCTTTCATCTTTCTAGCAAATCCAAACCATCCACGCTGCCTCACGTTCGATTTCCCAGTCGAAGAAACTCCGGAAACTCCTGGAGGTGATTTTGGCGTTCGGAAATTACATGAACAGCGCCCGACGGGGTCCTGCCTATGGCTTCAAATTGCAGTCCCTCGACGCTCTGATGGATACAAAGACGGCTGATAAGAAGCTTTGTTTGCTGCATTACATTGTTGAAACGGTCACGTCCAAGTTTCCAGAATTGAATGGGTTCGAACTGGAGCTGAGGTTCTTGGAGAAAGCTGCTGGAGGTAAGATGGAATAGGTGGACCGAGTTGTGGAAATTGAAGTGGTTTGCAGGGGGATTTCTTTTCCTGGAATGTGGGCAATTCAAATTTAAGATCAGTTCCTAGAAAAAAGCATTTCTGGCAGCGTGAGCGTTCGGAACATTTTTTCATCGAGCGGCGACGCCTAAGAGATTATTTTTTTGTCAGCTGATTTAGGGTATAGGGATACCAGTTTATAAAAGCAGGGGTTTCGTGGAAAACTGGAAGAAGTCGGTGACTGTGCTTGTTCTGACGTTTGCGACTTGAATGCTCAGAATCATTTTGCGCTTGTTTTCTTTCGTTTTCGTTTCTGTAACGACATAATATGTAACTGATATAAGGAAACAAATGTCGTCCTCAAGAACTCCGTAAGTCTTTCCACGTCTTTTGGCTTTAGTTTATCACAATTGGTCGTGTTCGATCCTGATCAGGTCCAAACTTTTTGCTTATCCAGGTGCGTGTTAAAAAAAAAGAGTGAGTGCGATCCCGGGACCCAGGTAGAACAGAAAGTCTGTGAAAATAAGAATTTAGTGATCGAAGACACACAGTGGGAGTAGACATAAAAAATGGATGAGTATATTTTTGGAGACTAAAGACACAGAGGGAGACAAAAATGGATGGGCACGCTAATAGCATGAATGCTTTAAGTTGTTTTGCGATGTTCCACATTTTTACCTAGCGGGATATCCGTGCTCCATTCGGAATGTGCGGACGGATTTCCAGCCTGAGGCGTAAGTTGAGAAAGTCCTGTTCGTTTGTTTTAGGCTTTCTTGAAATATTTTTTGAGCTACTACCTAGGCATATAGCTCGCTAGTGCTGCAAAAAAAAAAAAAAAAAAAAAAAAGAGACGTTTGCTACTCCTATTGCTTGCGTCATGTGCCGTTTTTGTAGTCCAAGCAGAGGAATTCGTTGGACCAACCCTGTTTCTCAGCCTTTATGCGAATTTCCGCTCACCATGTAAAGTGTACATCCCAGCTACTTGCCAGACTTTTTGTATATATATATATATATGTTTATCCATCTGTTGTAGTGGTAAAGATGGAGTCAAAAGAACAAAAAGAAGGAAGAAAAAATACTAATATTTCTAATGCAACTACACTGTAAAAACAAATCTTGTAGTATTTGTTACTGGGATTAATCTTGTCTCTAAAAAGATAATCTTATCTCTAATTCGGATTATTGATCAGTAGCAGATACTGCAGTTAACTTTAATCCTTACACGGAGGAACTTCGTACAGTGTAGTATGCTAATACACAAACAAACGATAACACCTAAGATTGCTTTTCCTACTGTAACCTTAAGCGAAAGAGCACTCAGTTCAAAATCAAATTCGCCTAATTCCAGTCCAGCGCCCCAAGTGGATTAGTTTCTGTTAGTCCCCCATAGTCTCATAATCAGCACTTGTGTAGACATAGTAAAAAGTCGGATCCTTAAGGTTCCGCAAAGATATTGGTCGGTGGAGTCTAAAAAAACTGCGTGCCGCCCCATTGGAATCAAATGCCCGAAGAAACAGCAAATTCTCCATCACTGAGCAGATTCAAGAAAGAAATTGATTATATGTTTCTTTCCCAAATGTACGACCTTAAATGTTTCTTAAGAACTTTGTAGAGGCTTTGTGGCCTTTTTTTTGCAATATATTATTATCATTATTATTATTACTACTTTATTTCAGTCCATAAGACCATAATAACAACAAACAAACATACACTAAAAACAGACACTGAACAAAAACACAAGAGAAATCTACCCCATGCAAAAGATATCCAGGAGGATACCCTTTATTACTATTATTATTAAGGTAGTGGGTAACTTTCACTTTCTACTACTGGTTCAGGTTCAGATTCATTTATTTGCATATAATGAATACAAGTACTTTTACATAGCTTCATGTCAGAGATCAGGCTTGATTGCCAGAAAATTAAATATTACAACTTGATCACGGTCATACACAACTGTATACGATATAACAGCCATTATCCGGTCCCAAGAAAGGGGACACCTAGCAAGTAACCTCTGCACTAAAAACAAAAAAAAATACCAAGAAATTGTCAATACTCAATGGACAAGCGATCAAATCAATCTTCTTACAAATTAAATTATGCATTTATTTATCACTCAATACTCAATCAGAAGACTTTCTTTTACTTTATTTTTTAAAATGGAAGTTGTAGGTCAAAATTAGATTGATATTTGTTCCATGAGTTTATAACACTATTTCAAGCAGAGAATCTTGATCTTTCAGTTTGTATAAATGGTTGACGTATTAGTGATGCGTCCGCGTAAAGTGTTGATAGGATGTATTGGTTTGGGCAAAGATGTCCGGCGTGTAAAAATAACCTGGAAGTTGTTTATGATGGTGTTTAACTTTAAATAATATAGCATGATGAGGGACAAGGAGATCAACAATCGAAATAAAGGGTCAACCTTAACTGAGACATGCAACACTCTACTGAGACATGCAAAACCTTACCTGGGAACAGATTGCAGATTTTCTACTCATAAGCCTGTGGATCTGTATTTACCGTGTCTGCCCCATTACCGATTGTAAGGCATAAGGTGATTAACAGAAAGTAGTCCGCTTGGAAGCGCTGAATTGGAAAATGGCGAATTACAAGTTTGAGTTGAATTGGGGAAAGATTAGTTGCGTTTTGGTATCTGTTACCACGGTAACTGGATTTGCAATTAGTCGTTTTCGCAGTTATCGTGGTATCTGATACGCGGTGCTTTCCAAAAACGGCTATTGCCCAAATTGCACTTTTCGAAGTCATTCCAAAAGAGAAACAGATATCCAGTTACATCACTAAGTGCTAAACTTCGTACTCACCAATCTGACCAAATTTGATGAAAGTGAGATGACTTTTCAGATACCACGACCAGTTACCACGGTCGGACCGTAGTATCTGAATATCTGATACCGCGATAACTGGCCAGATACCACGATAACTGCAAAAATGCCTTTTGACCGTGGTATCAGATACCACGATAACTGCAAAAACGACTTTAGACCGTGGTATCAGATACCATGATATCTGCAAAAACGCAACTATCAAATATACCAGACGAACATGGCAGTTGCAAATAGAAAGCGAAAGAAAGAATTCTCACCTTACCTTACTTTAGTTTGAAGTCAGATTACAAGCTGGATATGGCCTGAAATTCTTCATTCCTATCCATTCCTCTGAACTAACTATCCCGTTCCAGTGTCGCTGGAAAACTTAACTACAGACGTTCATGAGCTGGAGAAAGGGATGGACCTCTCGAAGAAAGAGCTCGACTTCAGGAAAGATTTGAGAGACGAGAAACAACATATTGTTCTGAAGGTGAGTGCACAAACTCTCCTGGAATCAAGTGGAGTTCTCATAACCTCCAAGACCAAATGCCGGTATACTTTTGCTACTTATGTAACGGGCCTAAGCTTCTGTTGGCGCTCATGCCGGTCACAGTTGTGCCGGCGGGTTTCCTCAGAAGTATTCATACCGGTTTGGTCAGAAAGTTGAAACGGAAGTTTTAAAGGACCCGTCGTACCTGTAATGGCAATGCAACCTACTTCTGTAATTGCTCCATTAACTCTTAAACCTGGAGACCCTGCTTTCATATGTTATATTCTAAACCCGCGACCGACACATCAAAATTTTTTGCATTTGCCGCTTTTCGTTGTTTTACATGCGTATCGTCCCGACGAGCATACGCTTAGCATACTGTTGGTGTGTAAAACCGGTTATCTGAATTTGTCTATGTTTTTTGCTTTAAGTCGGCGAGTCTCAAAAAACTCTTACAACAGCCAAAGCCGTGGATAATTTGTTAAAAGAAAGGCCTAGTTTTATACTGTTCAATTATATTTGAATATTGGAACACAAAGAGCAAATAGTTCGTGGTGTGCTTTAAGCACAAGACTTTACCAAGAAATTTTAGGTAGGCTACCAAAGAAATTCTGTTCCGATCCAACGTGTTTTCCAACCCTAATTCGACACTAACCGAAATTCAGCCTAAACTTTTACTTCTCACGCATTTTCCAGATTTGGCCGGGTTCGGATTCGGCGTGTCTCCTCATCCACAAATTCAGTCTCATTACCTTGAACTAATATTGTCGTCACGCCTTAATGTGAAACCCCCTTCCCCACCCCTATAGGACTACAGAGTTTATCTAGGAACTTGACCTGTACGTTGACCCAAAGGATCCTGGTATCATGTATGAAGAAAATATCTTAACCCCTTCGACAGTTAGCGTGCCAAGAGACCGGACGGGCAAACTTAACTAAAGTCATCAATATCCCCGAAACTTACAATAACTCATTTCTGAAACAAACGTCGTAAGTAGTAACAAGAATAAATAAGGGTAGAATTGAGAACTCACATAACCTTGATGTCAACATCCTGAATATCTTTTGGTCCGATATTATTTACCGGGGGTGGAGCCTGGGTGGAGCTTCGCGTGTTGCCTCTTGCAGTATTAAGTATTACCTCCAACGAAAAGTGATGAAGCAGTCAGAAAAGGCGGGAAATTCAAACAGTGCTGATTCTGAGGATAACACAAATGGAAACGACTTTTCAATCTCGGGTCAGATTTGCAATATGAAGCTTATGTTATCACGACCCTTCACACAGACGGTGAAGCCCAAGGGAATGTGGCGTTTGATGACGCAGGGGAGCAATTAAGCAACTTGAATGCTGAAGCGAAGACCTAACAGGCATGCATTTAGTTCAGATTCAATAGGATCGGTGTGATCATTGTAATTTTATTTCGGTCTTCTCAGGACTGAAAAGAGTCGCATCTAGAACAGGTGTTAAACTTGGACAATTTAAGGTATTTAGTTGTCGAAATGTACTCAATGAGTTATTATGTTTTGTTTTTAAGTTGTACTGTCTGCACAAAATTTAGTTCATATCACTTTCTCGTGTAGTTGCAAAACACAGTAGGCTGTAAACTATTTCCTAATTTTCAATTAACGATTGCTGATTGTAAGATATCTTTTAAGACGTCTCAATTTGTGGAAAGGACTTATTATTCTTGGTCAAAAATGTGTATCATTATCTCGGATAGTTGCAGTTTACATCTGGCTAAATTTGTCGTTGTCTATGCTAATAACAGACCGCTTTTTCATCATCGTTTTTTTTACATTATCATGTTTTTGCATCACTCGAATTTTGGGCATAGCTGACTAACTATACCCAAAGAGTTGTTATGTTTTGTTTTAAGTTGTACACTGTACACAAAATTTAGTTCATAGCATTTCTAGGATAGTTAACAGTTGGTAAAACAGTTGGGTTGAAGTATTTCCTAATTTTAAATTAATGACTGATTATGGAAATTGACAACTATACGATTTCATTCAAAACGTCTACATTTGGGATACAACTTATTATTGTTGGTCCAAATGTATATCATTATCTCGGGTAGTTGTCTAAATGTTTCATTATCTATCCTATTAAAACTCTTTTCTTTCATCACGATGAACCTGCCAGCCATGGAGATTACATGAATATTTTTGTGTGAAAAAAAGAAGAAGTAAATGTTACTTCCCACTTCTCCAGAGACGGATATTTCACCTGACTTTCTAAGCCTAGAGTAAAAACATTTGGAAACTTGTCCCTTCCTTCTTTAAACTTGTAGTATTCAGTCCAAATCGGTCCTTTTCTGCCTGATTGAACATCACTTCTATCATCTCACTGTACTTTAGCCCCTTATCTCGTCTTTTAAACTAGTGGTAGTTGCGATTTAATTGTAGAGCATACGGCAAAATGTCGGCCTTTTTCTGTATAATCTGAATTCGGCGCACTTTCTTGACACGGAGAACGGCGATCAGAAGAACCAGCGCCAATAATTACTCTGTGGTCGGGACAGGCGCCGAGTAGGCTCCACCCGCGATACTTGAGAATCGGGCGGAAAGACACGTCGCATGATTCAAGTCTTCTCAGTTCTTCCCTTATTTATTCTTGGTAGTAATGAGAATCACACAGTCAATGCACTGAAAGACTTGGCGGGCAACATTTACCCGGATAACACCTTCGAGACCATGTTTTCGACGTGCTTCAATCCTAACGGTAATAATTATATTTTTCCGCCCACTGCACCGACAAGACGAACTTACAAAACTTTATTAATGGCCATTTGCCGTTTTATAGTGTATATTTTATATACATGCATGCATATACTATTTGACCTAATAGCGCCAGCGTAGGACTCCGTTTGATAGATATTCCTTCAGCCCAACCTGATCTTCTACTATCTCAGTTTGGTCGTCAACTACAGTTATAGTTTTCATGTTTTTGGGATCCCAAAACGTAAGTGGAGGGATACCTATGACATCGCAAAAATGTCCGTCTGTCTGTAAGCACGACCTCGAAGGTAATGAGATACTTTGATGAAACTTGGTGTGAGCATTCATTGGGTCAAGGGTAGGGTCAATTTCGTAGATGGGCTCTGTAGCCCTACATTTAAGGGTGGTGGAGGGGGTTCACATTAAGGGACAAACAAAATATTTAAAACAGTTAATGTCATAGTCGATTATGAGATAAGAAGGCATTCTGAGCACGATAGTGAAACCATTTTCTTGCCGGATAAGTAGTTCGTCCGGAATCCGGCAAAAACCGGAAAGTTGGTTAAAAGTAAAAGTTGTATTTGAAGTTGATTAAATGTTCGGTTTAGGGGTAAAAAGACATGCTGAAGACGATGGTGAAAACCATTTTGGTTCTCGCCGAACAACTAGTTCGCCCGGAATCCGGCGAAAACCGGAAAATTTGTTAAAAGCAAAAGTTTGATTAGATGACAGATTAAGGGGTAAGAAGAGAGGCTGAGCCTCTATATGACAATTGTTTTTAACCCGGACATATAATTAGTCTCAAATCTGGCTGTAACCGGAATTTTTTTTTAAGTCAAAGTTTTATTTAAAGTTGATTAGATGTTCTTTGTAGGGATAAGGAGATACGCTGGATTTGTTTCTGAATTTTCTTTTTTTGCTGGACTCTCGGAATTCGGGCGAATCCGGAAACTTGGCAGAAGTAAAGCAGGAAGTCTTGGTCAGTATCGTCAAAATAGATATGGCTTATATATCTGAACTTGGTTTTCTCTGATGATTAGCCTGGCGAAGACAAGACCCAATTGTCTGAATCAAAGATTAGATTTTTCGGATCCCATCGACACCTTTAGTCTTGTTTTTATTCCGGTCACGATGTTTGTTGAAGGCTATCAGTCGGGTTAGTTTAAGAGAAAATATACTGCTTGTTGAGAGATTGCAGTTTCGTTGTAGAAACCGCCATTTCGTTTGTTTCCATGTTTCGTCCTTTAATCTTTCGACTCGTTGCCTTAAGTTTTAACCTCCTGGTCTCTCCTAAGCCGAACAAAAGCTTGACAGGTTCTTAGCATATTCTCTTGAAAGGGTACCCATTTCCCTTTCAGATGCTAATTAGTCCCTCAAGATTGAGAGATCCTTAAACTCCGAATTTGCTTGCGTTTCAGGTCTCCGCCGTCCCAAAAATAATTAATGTAGCAAAGTCTATCGCTGAATCCTTGAAAGCTTCCTCTGCCTTTAGTAGAATCAGGGTCTAATAAGAGGGAATAGTTGGATTTTCTAGGTTTAGAAAGCGCGACCGCTTTCTGTCGTAGGCTATTGATGTCTGTTTTAGCATATTGATGTCAGTTAACTTGAAGTTTAACCGAAAAGGGCTGGGATAGGCGATTCTAGTTACCCATCACTAATTCACTTAAATTGGCTTTAAAAACCCGCTGAAAATTTGTTACTTCGTTGTTCCGCTATTCACGAATAATCGATTTTCAAATAGTGCAATTTCCGTGATTTTTGGTACCTCTATGCGCTTGTATTTTTTTGTTGTATGCCTTACGAGAAAGATTTATTAAATTTTTGTTCAGGCACTAAGCAATCTTCACCAATCTCACCAATACCCACTGAAAAGCCGCGTTTGTGCTGAGATTAAAATTTCCCGCGTCATAGTAGAATTTACGCTGTGGGGACTGCCGCAGATATTATGAACGTCATAACTGGAGCAGACAGCGGAAAATAAGAAAAATCCCTTTGCAGAATCCAAATAATTCAGTGTATTCAGTTGGATGATAAAAACATAGGTTGACTTTTCAGTTAAACTTTAAGCTCAGCGCCTTTTCGAAGCTACAAGAAGCAAACAACTCTGGATTCAACACTCCCAAAACCACAAGTATTGTCATGGCATGGGGGGGGGGGGGGTAGTAATTCGTTTCAAGAACAAATAAGCTGATAGAACTTCCGTCTTTCGTCCCATGCACCGACAGTGTATACCCGACAAAACTGAGCAGAGCTAGAGCTACTGGATGAGCTTTGAATTGACGCCCGTCTAGTAGTAGTAGTAGTAGTAGTAGTAGAAGACAGGTTTAATAGAAAAACTTGGCAGCATCGCTGATTTGTGTTTCTTTACAACAGATTCAAAATCAAACTACACTTGTAAATATAAAACAAACAAGAAACATTAACTCTTATTGTACATATCGACGAAAGCCGGGACGAAAGAATTACCATATCGGTTTGTTCTTGCATTAACTGGAACTAACTTATTTTGCTAGTTCCCTGCTGCGCATTAAGAGGAAGAAACCGTAGCAGGCGTGTATTTCCCTATGCAGTGACGTCACAATGTTGAACATCTAGAGCGTGTTCCACCCTTTTAACAGTAGTTACTATTAGGTACTATTTCTGTTCCATCCTCACGAAAAGTTACTACGCTGACCGTTCCAACCTTCTCGGAATAGTAACTAACAGTTACTATTTGCTTACCATTCTCGGGAGAGTAGTAAGCCTAGTAACTACGCATCCCTGTAACGTGATTGGTCGGACTTGCCCGTGGCATGGTATCTTGCTGGAAAATCAAAAAATCTTTCCAGCCTTGACGGGAAAAAGCCAGAATTCGTGACGTCATGCGTAGTAACTGCGGTAAGTAGGATGAAACACGCTCCTAATAGTGCTGTTTACTATCGACTTCTCTTCTCCGGGGCTTTACTGCGAGGAGCTGTTTGCGAATTGTGATTTTCCGCGTAGCTCTTAACCTAGGCTCGTATGCATTAGCCAGGGTATCGGGATTATCGGGAATCTATTCGACTCCGCGTGGTCGTATTACAGAGATTCCATTGTTTCTGTTTTAAGGTTTTTCCAAAAAAGACTCAGTTGCAGCCATGCTCTTAGAGTTCTGTCTACAATTCTCAAGGAGGCGACTGTTGGAAAATTTGCCGTTCATCTTTGTGCAATCGACATTTCTGGAGCTTTCGATAATGTAGTACATTCACAGGCTCTACTTTCTTTGTTGCGTCAGGGTGTTAATGCTTCCATTGTTTCTGTTTTAAGGTTTTGGTACCGTAACGCGATTGTTTGGGCGAAATGGTCAGGGGCGGTTTCGGAATCCATTCCTGTGAGCAAGGGGGTACCACAGGGTAGAGTCCTATCTCCCTTTGTTAAACCTCTCAGGTTTATTGCCAACATTTTTTCTTTGAGACATAAGTATTAATTACATAGCTTATGCGGACGACATTGTATTAATCAGTCGAACTAAAAGTGGGTTAGAATCTAACATAAAAACGATTTGTCAGGGTCTTTCTCAAATTGGCCTTTCTGTTAACATTTCTAAATGTCAGTATCTTAAATTCAACAGCCCAAAAGATTCCGGTATTTCTTTCAAAATGAAAAACTCTCCAATTCCCCTACCGTAAAATGGCTTGGCATGTTCATAGCACAGTCTCTAAAAAAAATTTGCGATAACGCTGTTTCGGCTGTTCACGATTCCATTCGTGTCGGATATGGAAAAGTAGTTCCAAATAGAGGAAGGTATAACAGAAAAGCGCTTGGTAGCTTATATAATAGTTTCTGTTCTCCCTCTGTCTGCAACCTTTCCGAAATTTTTGGTATTCTGAGGCTAAAAGATTTAAAACGTATCAGAACTCAAGTATTGTAAATTTCTCTTGTACCTTCCTCGACGGTATAGGAATTCCCGTATAACTGCAACTTTTTTACCCTCTGACCCTTGTGCAAAGTTATCTTCAATTGCCCAGGACCTTCACGTTTCTGCCCTTGACCATTTTTCCGCACTCCATCTAGGAAGAAGATTTTTTAGACCCGATTAGTCCCTTTTTTTCTTCTTTTAAATGTTTATTTTTTTATCTCGTGCATTTACTACATTATTGAAAGCTTAGTGTATTTTTTCCTTTTTTTTGTCTATACTGCACTATTTCCTCTCCTTAAGTGCGTTAATAAAATCATCATCATCATCATCAGATCGGGAAACGGAGTTTTTTTTTACCATTTGCTCTTGGTTTGAACCCTTTGTCAGCCAAAAAGTAATACTGTGTTAGTATTGAACTCTCGGAGTTGAGGTATTCTCTTCGAACTTGGTGTGAGGATTCTTTGGGTCAAAGTACAGGTCAGGTTCGTAGATTTGTCTCATAGTCCTGTATTTGCTGAGTGATTGAAAGTTTGTTTCTGAACTTAATAACCACGTAGCGTTAAGGAGACATGCTGAATCCGTTTTAGGGTCAAAACCCAACTTTGTAGAAGTAAAATTTCTATCTGATGTCAAGTGGAGATTCGATATAGGTGTACAAGCACATATTGAATCGAAATCTGGATTTCGGGTCCGACAAGCAGTTCGTCAGGGAAAGGTTTGTCTGAAATCACTAGAGTGTCGAAAGAGAGTTAAGAAAATACGCTGGATCAGAATATTTTTCTTGCTTTTCATGACGGACAGATATTCGGTCGGGATCCGTCGAAACCCGGAATGTTGGTAGTGCGTACAGTTTCCTGATCAATTGACTTAAAGCACCCGTAGTGGGATAAGCTGACAGACCTGCTTTGTTTTCATACTTGTTTGATAAAACCGACAGAATCCACGCGTCGTTTTTTATGCCACTGGCATATCTGATGCTTTTAAGAAACACCAGGTTGATTTATATTTGCCATTAAAATTGTACCTTACCTTACCTTACGACAAAACAACTAGAAATTTGGTAGTCATAGTGTTGTGTCTTTATCGGGTATTTTGGAGTCTCGATCTAGTGACAAGCAAGTCGGTCTTCCTGCTTCACTTTCCCACGAAGTCGATAATTCGGCCGGATTCCGGGGAAAACCGGGATTCCCTGACTTCTTCTGCATGAAGGGTCTCAAAATCGGAGACGAATTGATGAATTGAAAAATAAAATGTCGACGACGTGAGTTGTATATTTCGTACAGAAATAAAAGTTTCGAGGATGAGAATAGGTTGAGTGACTAGGGAAGAAGAATGATTTGGTACGAATGTTGCGTCGTGATAATCGTACACCAGGGTGGCGACAACCCTGAACTGCATTTTTTTTTGTCATGAGCAATGCTTAGGCAGAAAGACAACACATGGTCGTGCTGTAGCTAAAAACCAACTGTAATTTAGTCGAAGCGCCAAAAATCTGTGTCTCAGTTTCTAAATTTTACTGATTTAATTGTGTAAATTTCTCTTGCTACCACTTTTGAATTCACTCTCTCCGAACATTTTATTTGTTATTATGGATTTTCCTTAAAGGGAACCCGGAAACAATTTCTGTCGCCCATTGCGGCGTTTATGAGATTTTAATGAATTGTCTCCAAGAGATAGATCCTGTAAGAAGGATAGAATTGTGGTTTTTCTGCTTCGGTCAGATGATATTGCGGTCGACGAGAAACTTCCAAAGCATAAAATTGCGAAAAACTGAAATTGCTTCCAGAGATGAAATTGCGGTCGACGAGAAACTTCCAAAGCAGCTGGGAGGGTTTGTTGATATATTACACTTTTCTTCAAACAATCAATCTTTATTATTCGGAAAACATTCCTTACGGTATTAACAAAGAACCGAATATTTGTTCTCTCTTCAAACGTAACTATGTACAAATTTGACGAACAAGAGGGAGAGCAGTTTGTGGGTTCGACACTCGTTTCCATGACATTAGAAAATGGTTGGATTGGTCTGGAAGGAATGTCTTATCTGTTGTTTATGCCATTGGCATGTCTGATGCTTTTGAGAAACACCAGGTTTATTTATATTTGCCATTAAAATTGTACCTTACCTTACCTTACATTAACAAGGTTTAATCTATGTTAGGTCACGAAGATAAGCAGATCACACTATTCTGAATTCCTATCCGTCCACCCCCATGGATTGTCGGATCGGGAAAATGAGAATTTGATTGCACCGATTCACGTCTGCAACACCTGTGGGAAAGTACTTCACGGTTTAATCTATGTTAGGTCACTTGTTCGAAGATAAGCAGGTCGCACTATTCTAAATTCTCTTCCGTCCACCCCCCACTGATTGTCGAATCCGGAAAATGAGGATTTGATTGCATCGATTCATGTCCACGACACCTGTGGGAAAGTACTTTTTCGGGAAGTGCTCCCTGCATCCGTCCCTCAGAAGTAGGCTAGAAGGCCAAATTGTATATGAGATTTCATCTTGGCAGGTAATCCGCCGCTAGATGACCCCACGGACTTACCGAGGGATTCTACTCGCGACTTAGATTGGGTCTAAACATTTCAAATGTAAGGATGCTTCCGATTTGAATCTTCTCTCTCAGCTAGAATCGAAGAAACGACGTTGAAAATAAATGAATGTAATCCTGATAAAGGCTTTCACGCCTCTTACTTCATGAAAAAAACACAAACTCATTTGAGACAAATTTTGGTACTATAGGAATCTAACTAAACCAAACTCTACGGAATTTGAGACCGAAAACATGTCATAAAACGAAATGCTATCTACGGCATTTTTAAATTCAGTGACTGTCGCTTCACGAACCACATTGTCTGGTAAGGAGTTCCACGGGACGTCCACTCTTGTTCCCAAATGCCCAACGGCCGTTATGTTTTACGCTGGAGTTTTAGACATTGAATATGATGCGACAGTTTCATGTTATCCAGCCCAGGAATCATCTCGGGATCTCGTGTTCCTGTTATTTGTATGGTCATTGTCATATTTTCATGGTTTCATAGAATAAATTGAGATAACACCTGCTGATCCGTTTATCTTACTTTCCATTTCATTGTTAGAGTCGGTTTGCAGTTTGGCAGTTGTTAGTAGAGAAAGGGTAAGCAATTGATTCGGGACGGGGCGTTTGGATTTAGACAAACGCATCCCATCATTGATTTGGCACTGATCCCCCTGTCCTCCCCAATTGACGTGGTCATTCGCGCAACTTGAATGTATGATGAAGATGCCACTTTCCGAAAGCAGAAGTGCAATAAAAAGAGTAGAAATATAAAAACACTTAGCATATCTCCAGAAATGTTCAAATTCCCAAACTAAGCTAATAGGGAGTAGGCAAACGGCCAATCTTAGGAGATAATATCGAGGAAGGGTTTTCGATTGTCAGTAGTATCTTTTTTTTCTGTATCTCCCCTTTTACTATCTTTGTTTCGTTTTCTTTCGGTTTTCCAAATATTTGCTACGCCTCTCCCCCTGGACAAGGGACAGCCATCCAATCGAAAAGTTCTGTGTAGCGGATCCGCCTGCGGCTGTCCTGACATCGATCACCAGAACGAAGCAAAATTGTAACCACCCATGGAGCTCCATGATGTTGCGGTTTACTGAATTTTAACTATCTTCGTTGTTGTTGTGTTGTTTCTCTCTCTTTCCATCTTTTACCATACTCCGTCTTTACCTAGACGGGTTTTAAAATTTAAATTTAATTTAAAGTAGTGAGTCGGGGATTTCTTTTGAATTTCGTATTGTGATAGTTCCCTCTGAGGAAATACATATGAGCGTTGCAGCAACCTCTCTTGAGGGCAATCATCTTTTTTGCAGGATTTCATCAGTAATGCAGAGGGAAAACTGACAAGGCTAAAAGTCGAGATGAAGAACGCCCAAGAAGCTTTTAGTGAGTCCGCTGCGTACTTCGGCGAGTCTCCGAAGCAATTGGACGCTGGAGTCTTCTTCGGCCTTTTCGCACGTTTCGTCAAAGCTTATAAGGTAGGTCCCGAAGGATTAAAGAGATAGAATGATCAGGCCTGGATCAGAGGTGGGCGAATCTGACCATGAAAGGATTCGAATCCGAATCCAGGGCTAGGTACGAATCCAAATCCACCATTTCAAGGTTTTAGTTATACTTCTGTATAAAATAATAAATAGAGGGTCAAGCCCGGGACACAAGGTCGATTGGCAAAAACCCCGTTTCGTGCTGTGGATTCGAATCGGGAACCAAATCCGGGTTTGAATCCGATCTTAAAGGACACCTGGACAATGAATCCATACTTGAACACACCATGGAGAACGCATTTACAGACATGGCCACGGAGAGCATTCTTCTCCTGATCGTGACGTTTTCAGAATAGGGAGGTTCGTTTCTGGAGGTTTGCACATGCAGACAAGACAAAAAGCGCAATTCATTCAAATCTTGTACAGCGCTGGCCGGATCGTGTTGGAATTTCATCTAGATATACGTTTGGGCTTAACTGGTTAAAACATATTCCAGAAGAGAGGTTGATTGGAGACATTTGTTCGTTTCTAAAATTGTTCGGTACTGAAATAAGGACAGATGCAAAATGGAGCAAAAATCATAGCTTGGAAACACTATTTCGTATTTGGATTTGTTTTTTTGCAGGCCATGTTAACGGAAGTCATACAGATAGGGATGATACTTGGCACTCTTCATTTCAGGTGTCCTTTACAAATATCAAATGATATACGTATTTTTTTTTTTTTTTTTTTTATAAATCAGAGGTGACAAACATCACTAGTATTTATCGTAATTGGATAACGTGATAGATTGCTGAGGATGGTTGGATCATGATGTTGGATCGCAAGGAGGAATAGGATTAGTCGAGAATCACGCAAGTGGAAGACTAGTGAATAACTATAAATCAAATTCCGTGGGGTCTAGCTCCGAAGCAGAGAATGGAAGAGAGGTAGCCGTTGCCAGCTCGCTTTTTACCGTCTCATGAACGGCTATAAAAAGCTATTCGATTTTTATGGCACTTGCAGCACCGCTCAAGGACCATATACCGATCACTTTTCGGTCTGTCAGGCCACTGTTCTCGAGTTCCAAACTTCCAAACGTGCTAGCACGACGAAACTTGGCAGGCATATCGGGGACCCGACCAAACTAACTTGAAAATAGTCATTTGCCCGTTTCGACCATCGTGGGGGGAGGGGACACGGCGGAATCCGGAATTTAGGAGCATGCATAACTTTCGAACAGGTGATCGTATCTTAATGAAACTTGATATCTGGAAAGACGTCATGTCTTAGATGTCCCATTTCAAGTCCAGACCGAATCCGATGACTTAGGGGGTGTAGGAGGGCGAAAACCGGAAACCGTTTGACATGTTCAGAGTAGACGGATCGGGATGAAACTTGCTGGAAAGAACAAGCACAAGCCCTAGATACGTAGTTGACAAGACCGGAACGGATCTGAGCACTGTGGGGGAGGGGGGGGGGGGGGTGGACGGAGGGAGGATTTCAGAATTCCGGGGATCTGTAGTTAAGATCTTTCCGGGTGGGCTAGGTCAGTGAAACTTGGCAGTCGTTATCAGGAACTCGACAGTTTTAACTTAAGAACAGTCGTTTATCCGACTTGACCATCGTGGGGGAAGTGGATGGAGGGGGAATCCGGAATCTTGAGAAATGTCCAGTTTTTTTTTAGTGGGTGATCGGATCTTACTGAACCTTGATATTCGGAAAGAACTCATGGTCTCAGATGTCACTCGAGTTCGGACAGGATCTAATTTGGGGGAGTCGGGGGGAGGGGGACGGAAATTTTGTGACATGCTTAGAGTGTAAGGGGGGCGAGGCCGGAACGGATTCAGGCACTCTGGGGGGGTTGGAGTGGGGTCTGGAATTCGGATGATTGCGATTTGAGGTACTTCCAGATCAATTTGAGGTACTTCCAGATGTGCGTAGGACGACGAAACTTGGCTTGAACATTAGAGACTTGAGAAGATTGGCTATGATTTGTCACTTCCCAGATCCGACCATCCCTTAAAGCAGTGGTTCCCAACCTTTTTCGTCCCGCGTACCCCTAATAGAGGTTGGAAAAGATTGCGCATACTCCCTTTTTGGGATCCCAAAACGTAAGGGGAGGGATACCTATGACATCGCAAAAGTTGTCCGTATGTCGGCACGATAACTCTGGAGGGGATTGAGATATTTTTATTGAACTTGGTGGGAAGATACTTTGGGTCAAAGTACAGGTCAAGTTCGAAGATGGTCTCTGTAACCCTATATTTGAGGGTGGGGGAGGGATTTCAAATTAAGAGGCAAACAAATTTTTTGTTTGAAAGCTATTGAGATAGTTGATTTAGAGGTAAGGAAACATGTTGAACTCGAATATGAAATTAATTTCTCGCCGGACAAATCCGGCGAAAACCGGTAAATTTGTGAAAAGTAAAAGTTTAATGTGAAGTTGATTAGAGGTTCGATTTAGGGTCAAGGAGATGTGCTGAGTCCGGATATGAAAAGTATTTTCTCGCTGGACAATTAGTTCGGCGGGAATCCGGCCAAAACCGGAGAATTTGTTAAAAGTAAAAGCTTTATTTAAATTTGATAAGATGTTCGATTTGCGGGTAAGAAGACATGCTGAATTCGTATATGACAAGCATTTACTGACAGGAGGTATAGATCGCTCGGAATCCGGCTGAAACCGGAAATTTGTAAAAAGTAAAACTTTAATCTGAATATGATTAGAATTTGGATGTAAGGGTAGGGAAACATGCTGAATTCGTTTTTGAGCTTTAGTTTTTTACCGGATAAGTAGTTTGTCCGGAATCCGGCCGAAACCGGAAGTTGGGCAGAAGTAAGGAAGGAAGGAGATACGACATAGGCTAGAGGGTAAACCATATGCTGAATCCATATCTGAATATTTGACAGCGCAAAACGGATATCTGAGTATATCTGAACTTGTTGAAATTCAGCTGGCGTATCTTCTCCGATTATTACCATTGGCCTGAATCTGTTCAAATTTTAAAAGTAAAAATGTTTAAGAATTCTGTTGAAGACCGAATTGTCGGGAGCAAATATTAAAATTTTGGGATCCCGTCGAAACCTTGCTGTTTAAAAATATCTTGTTAGCCCCTTTTGAACCCCCTCCCCACCCTAAATGTAGGGCTACAAAGCCCATTTACGAACTCGACCTTTCCCTTGACCGAAAGAATCCTCACACCAAGTTTCACCAAAATATCTCATTCCGTTCGAGAGTTATCGTGCTTACAGACCGACAGACATACGGACAAATTTTGCGATGTCACAGGTATCCCCTTACGTTTCGGGATCCCAAAAACCGGTTGCGTAAATTGTTTACCTGTTTTCGCTACAAGTCAAGGGGTCTGGGAAAAGACTTAAAACAGCCAAAACCGTGGGTTATTTGTTGAAAGCACAGCCTAGTTTAAGAGTATTCAATTATTTTAAAATACTGTAAATTGAATAGTTAATAGTGCAGGGTCCTTTAACGATGAACCAGGCCGCAAAGAAATCCTTTCTTATCAAAGTTCTCTTTTGATGATCAGCATAGATTCTAGGCATACGACGTTGAACATTGTCAGTAGTAGAACTATCTTTATCTAATTCCGAAATCATCCGACCTTATATTTGTGTCGCCTCCGAGCATTATCTCTTTTCGGCGTAGAGTCTTAATTTCGAGCGTGAATCTTCTCTATCTAATTAGGCCGTATATGAGAAATCCGCGCTTGTGACGGATATTGATTTCTAGGCCCAGGAGTTCCAGGCCCA